>CM053783.1:166219752-166792252 GCA_028749045.1 Cupressus sempervirens
ATGAATGCTCTATTTGTTCATGCAAACTATTCTCTATGCTCCTTCAACATTCATAGAAAGTGTTGGGTTTGTGCTCCTTAAGAAGAGTTTAGTGACTTAGGATTAGGTATGAATCTACGACTGAGGTTCATCCATTTTGTCGCTTAATCCTTCCCATTTTATGATTGGTTGCATGTAATTGCATAGGGAATCCAACTAGAGATTTGTCCTTATATCCAAAATATCATAATTCATCCTTAAGTCAGCTCAAAAATGGTTTACATAGTTGTTTGTGCCTTTACAAACAAATATGTCAAAAAAAATTTGCTCGGCATCTGAAGTCTCTAATGCTCGGCATGCACTAATCTTTATACTATGACTCGACATCTGTAACGCTCAACATCCACTGTTTACTTGGCTCTTAAATCACTTGACATACACTATTTACTCGGCACTTGAGTGACTCAGCACATGAGTGGCTCAACACTCACTATGGCTCAGCATGGTCTATTGTATACATGTTGTGTTCAACATATACTACTTGTTTGGCATGAACTAAGTAAATAACTTAAGTGTGTTGACACTCATTTGTCAAAACCAATATGAGATCAACAATCTCCTCCTTTGACATGAGTATCAAAAGCACTTGAGTATGCATCAACATCCTTATCCTTACGAGTATAACATATCTATAACTTGACTTATATACAAAGCTTCAAAATGTCAAAATTTTGTAATAATTTGTATACCTCAAAATTTGATAACTCCCCTTGAGTTGATATGTCTGTTCTATATCCAAAATCTAGTACTCCTACTGAGTAAATCTAATACTCTTTGACTTCATGTTGAGTATGCTTCTCTTCTCTTAGCTTGTTCTATCTTTACTCTGTCCTTTGTCTTACTTTTGCCTCCCCCTTTGCTTACTCTCACATTTCTCATTCTCCTTATATCTCTCCAAAACACTTATTCTCGCCCAAAGTATTTCTCCCCCTTTATCTTATTCTCCTCCTTTTTGAATTATGTCAATGGGCTATACAATTATAGTGTGTTTGTCCATAAAAGATTTATGGACATCCAATATCATCTTGAGATTTGCATCCCAGTTCTCGCATGCTACATCCAATGACTTGATTTGGATTGCTAGCTCAACAACAAGGTGAACTAGATCATCTAGTGTAGAAATATTTGGGTCTTTCTTCATTAGGGTTTCAACATAGCCTAGTTCCTTGTGCAAAATTTCCATATGGGGGGTGAGAGTTGCCTAGATGCTAGTAAATTTGGCCCTTATGTTGGCCTCATTTGTTGTCAATAGAGCTAACTAACTTTGGGTTTGAATTAATGCCCTGAAATACTTCTCACTCTGAGCTGGATTCATAGGTAGTTTGACACCTAATGAAGTAATTTGGCTTTCCAAGCTCAAGACGTGACTTCTAGTCTCTTGGGTGAAGAGTGAGGGATTGCACAATTTAGTGTACAATGAGAATATGTTCTCAAGTACCTTCTTCACATCCTCAACCTTAGTTGCCAATGCAACTTATGTCAATGCTATGTCACCTGATATTTTCCCATTCACTTTGTTTTGGAACTTCTTTTATGACCATTCTAGTAATTTAGCATTAGTATCTAGGTCTTCATTACTGACCTTCTCCACTATGTCTGTCAGTTGTTCCATTAGTGGCTTGGTCTCTTCAAGATTTGGCAGACTAAATGCATCTAAAAAGATGTCTTTAATATCCTGTAGTGTCTACTTCTACCTGTGCTCCCTTCTAACATTTCTTGATGCTTCTTCCTTGCTAGGGCTTGTTGCAATATGCCCATTTGTTCTATACTTCTTGTATCATAGTCATACTTGGGCAAAATGATTTCTTCATCAATGCTCACATCTCCAAACTGTATGACCTCTTCTGCCTTTAATGAACCTGGGCTCGGCACTGAGATTTGCAATGGTGTAGCATCTGTGCTTGGCTTCTGAAGAATTTGTGTAGAAGGAGTGTTAGATGCTGGTAAGATTACTAGTGCTTGGATGGCAACTTGCTCCTTCACCTTAGATGTCAGCTCTATCTCTTCAAGCTTGCCCTATTTTGTCACAATGACCTAACTTGCACCTTGATCTTGTGTTGTAGGTGTAGATAAGTCTATTTGACCTATTTCTTGTTGTTCTACAGTAGCAACTTGTGTTTCCACTATGCTCATCTCTACTGTATCAACCTTGGCAACTATATCACCTAGTATTTGAACCAAAGATTGTACATTAGTGACTGGAGGGATGATAAAATATGGTTCTTGTGGATTCATATTTTCCCTTGCAATATCAATCACTTCTTCTGTAATTCATCCACACTAACCAGTACAGGATTATCACAAAGTTTGGCCTCCAATGTAGACTAATTTAATATCTTCTTAAGATCTTCCTTAGTAAGGGGATTGATATTCTGAGCTGATAGATCATAAAAATCCCTAAGCGTTACTACAGTAGTCTCCCTTGTGACATGTTGAGGACTAACACTCGGCAATTGTGTGTCTTGTACACTCTATTCTTCTAGTTGCTCTGGCTCAGCTATTGCCTTGTCTTCTATTTGCATTTCTACTCCTCCCTCAGCAATGTCATTATGATCATCTTCTTCATCATCCTTCACTTCAATGGGTGCTTGTTCTCCTTCCTTAACTGTAGTTAACCCATAAGTGAGCTTTCACATCTGTGTGGACTTCTTAACAACATCCTCAATATTATTTTTTAAAATGTTGAAGGCTTTTTTTTTAGGTGTAAACCTAACTACATATTTATTTATAGCCTTAGCAATATGTGCCTTAGTAAGTTCAGGCATAACTTGGGCTAGAGATGTTTCTCTAATTTGTCTCTCCAAGTTTAGACAATAGTGTCATTTTTGCTCAACTCTATCATATAAACTCTTTGGCATTGAGTTGGAAATCTCTAGAGGGGTTGTCTTGAATTTTTCCATCATAACATATATGGCTTCTTCCACTTGATTTTTCTCCACTTTACCAAGAGTGTCAAGATCAACATGACTAAATCTTGATAAGTCTGCACTATTTCTAATATTTTCACATAAATTGTCTAAGTCTAAAAGAGGATTATGACTCACCACCTTAAATTGGTTTTTGTCATCTGACTCTATTTTCTCTTCATTAGACTCGGCTTGTGCAACATATTTTCTTCTTGGTCTTCTACTCTTGACCTCCTTACTCTATTGGTTTGATCTTTTCCTTAGCCTTTTGAGTTGTTGCACATGTACTAGCCCTTTTAGTAGGTGCAATGGGCTTGGGCCGACTCGGCTTAGCTACCTTTTTAGATTTAGTCATTGGTTGGACCTTAGCCCTCCTCTTCTTTGGCTCGGCAGGAGTAGGTGCTTCCTTGACATCTTCTCCTCAACACCTTCAACTATTTTAGTCTCCTCATCTCCTAGTTGATCTTCACCCATACCTTGAGTTAATGCAAGAGGTGCTTGTGCTTGGGTTTCTTCTTCCTCTTCATCCTCTTCTTCTTCTTCTTCCTTCTTGGAACCCTCTCCGAACTTAGCTTTCAGCTTCTTCACTATCTTCTCCTTTTTCTTCATGGAAGAGGCATTCTTTAATTCCATGGTAATTTTAGATTTAGCCATTTCATAATTTCCAAATACCTTTATAGTCTTATCTACCTCTTCTGCCAGTAATGCAATTATAGCTACAAAAGCCTCATCCACATTTATTTCATAACCAAGTGGCCTCAACCATCTCACTCTTGGTGTAGCATCTTGTACAAATGTATAATCATCATCCACAAGAAAACATACATCATCATAGTGTTTCTCTACTAGTAACATTGGTATTATGTGTTAGAAATTATTTAAAATAACTAAGAGGGGGAGGGGGGGTGGTGCAGGGGCACCTAGCCAATTCCTGAGGAACACCCTAGATCTAGAAGAAGATAGAAGGTTGAAGACATCTTTGCATGTTAATTGGAACATTTTAAAGCCAATAATGGCATTTTGTAATGATGAACTCAATAAAGTATGTAAAAGTCCTAAAGGTCCTGATAAAGGCCTAAGTACCAAAATGGCAATGTAATTGGTCAAGGAGTCTAGAGAGGTTAGGTAGAGGTCTATTATGTTTTAATGATGATATTATGCCAAAACGAGTGGATTTGAGTAGGCTTTGGTAGGTTAAACGCATTAGAAATAAGGTTGATAATTCAAACTTTAAATACCAATGGCTTTGGAGGGAAAATGGATTTAGAGTTGTTTTGCTATCTCAACCACTTGGATTAGTTGGGGGGCGGTTGGGATTGGTTTTTAAAGGTCTTATAAAGGCTCTAGAGTCATTTTGTGATAGAAAGCAAGGCATTGTATTGACTTTTGTACAGACTATTATAGAAAAGCAATAAAATCTTATTATTTTCTGTCAAAACTTGATGTTTTCTGGGTTTCTATGGTATTGAATAGGTTGCAAGATTGATAAGGAAATTTTTTGAAGGTTCCTTGACAGTTCTATGCATGATCAATACATTTTGAAGTTCTAAGAAGGATAATACTTTCTGTTTTGCATTGACTTTCACAGAAATATAGCATTTTCTAACTATTTTGTGACTTTTCTAGGATGTTTGGGTCCATCCTATGAATGTTCTGGCCTGATTCTCATAGGATGGATACCTAAGGACTTGTATAATATGTCACTAACCCTTTCATGACAGGAATCAAGAGATTTTGCATGTGTACACCGTGAGAGTTCGTTGAAAAGTGCATTGAAGTGCTGCCATAGGTGTAGCAGCACAAGATCTACCTTAAGGATGTAGGCTTTTTATGGAAAATTGATTAAGGGGAAGGTAAATTCATGGTGAATTCTGAAGGAGAAGTTTTGGAATTGAGTTTTGGGGTTTGAACAAGCAGGCTCTAGTTTTTGAGTCATTTTAAGGAAGGTTTTGGAGTTTGGGTATCTAGGAGTGTCACTAGGACTTAGAACCTTGAAAATCCTTGGTTTTGGAATCTAAATAAATACTTTATAAAAGGATTAAGTCAGATTGAAAATTTGAAGGGTACTTGCTTTGTAAAAGTGGCCTAATTAGGCCTAATTCTGAGACAAAATGCCCTGTTCCGTACAATCTTTCCAAAGAAGTGATATCTAATTTTTGGATATATTATAAAACTCTAAAAAGGGTATCTAAAAATCCTATTTATTTGCTTGGTGTTTTGGAAATTTTGGAAGAAAATTCAAGAAAATTGGGTCTATTGATACATAAGAAGAGAATAGCCTAGTAAAGGGCAAAACTGGTCTTTTTTGTATCTACTGAAGATTTGTGGGTTTGGGAACCTTAGAAACATGTTGGTTGAAGTTTTTTAAGGTGTGTAGAGGTGTAGGAAACACTTGGTGAAGGTAAATCCAAGTTTGGAGTCTTTGGTGGCATTTGTGCATTTGAAAACACCATTGAAACATAGGGGTTTGGGTCCATATTGTGCTTGAATTTGCAAGTTTGAGGTTAGATCCTCCATCCTTTGCATAAGGGGGGGGTGTTGTGAATCAATTATTCAAGGTCCAAATGTACTATTTAAAATTTTCACTAAATATAGTGAACCCATTCAATCATTCATTCATCCAAGCTTTAACTTTTCTAATCAGCAAGTTACTGTAAATCAACATGCAAGCATAACACATAAGAAATCAACACATAACATAGTGATTTATGTGGAAAACCAATTTGGAAAAAACTACCAGTAACATGCTACTCCATTCTCACTCTTCTGAAGTGATGCCCTGTGAAAGGCCTGCCCTATTAAAGGCTTACAACACATTGCTAAATGTGACCTTGTTAGAGGATCTAACCACCCTATTAGAAGTGGGCTTGGTTAGAGGACTTTAGAACATTCACTTGGAATGCCACTTTGTCAAAGGATTTACAAATGACTATTAAACCAACCTAAGTCCATAGGATTTTCATATCTAATACAATTGCTAGAGAGTATTAGAAAATCTTGACCTGACTACAACATACAACTTAACTTCTAGATCTTAGATCACTTCTTAGCTCATACCATTGCCTGGCCTTCAATCACTGCAACTCTTGATAGCTTGCCCTCCTTTCAAGCTTAGTCTCCTTAAGTCTCCATGCTTAATGTACTAGTGCAATAATCTCTTCATGACCACTTACAGAAGTAGAGCCTCTATGCTCTTCCTTCTCCTAGATGTCTTCTCCTTGACACCCTTCTAACCACTTCACAGTTTGGCACTTCAACAACAATAGTATCAGCATCATTTGCTTCTTGGTCTATGGCTCCTTAAATAGAAGTCTTGGAGTTCTTTTCCCGCTTAATTCTTCCTTCTTCTAATTTAAATTCATATGGATTAGGTAGGATTCATTACATCTAACCCATATTTTGTTTCCTCTAGAAACTTCTTGAATAATCCTCTTGTATTTGCCCAAAAATGGTTTACATAGAATTCTGTGCCACCAGCTCATCATCCTTATCTTCCAACTAGTTCACAAAATTCAAAGTAACCACTTTGTCAGCTCAGATTTGGTGAATCTTCATCATTTGAAATAATGCACCAGCTTGACACAATTGAAATACTGGTGCTCGGCACATACTGTGTTACTCAACATCAACTGTGTTTTTCCCGATGCTCGGCACCAAGTAAGATTTTTTGATGCTCAACACTTGAACTTCACTTGGCACCTAAAGATCACTCGGCACACACTAGAATTTCTTGTTACTTGGCTCCAACTGAGAATTTGCTCGGCTTCAACTAACTTGCTCGACACCCACTAATGATCTTAGTTTAAGCTTTGCATTCAACCTTGTTACAACTTCTTCCTCCAATGTTTCTAAGCGTGACCAACCTTTGTATCTTTGAGTATGTTATCAATACATCATTTAAACATTGTCTTAACTGATCCTTGCACTTCATTACAATATCATAACTCAACCTTTTCCCTTAGGTGCTCTTGTTACATCTTGTCGATCAAATCCTCTTCATCAATCAACTATGTGATAGTACTTGGATCTTATAAGCCAATGTCATTCCTACAAGTAGCAAGTTTGACATCAATGACAAAACAATAATTGAAAACAACAATCTTTCTTCTTTGCAACAATCTCCCTCTTTGATCTTCAACAATGAGCTTTTCAATCATATTTCCAACATTAAGAATCTTTTCTTCATTGACTGTTTGAAATCTTCAAAATAGCTAGTCATCATAGATTCAAAGTTCTCACCTAATCGCCCAATGTATTCACCAATTTGTACAACTACTGATCTATTTTTTTTCCATGCAATTGTTCCAAATGTTGGAAAGGTGTTTTGCACATAAAAGAATATGCATATCAATATAAAACCAAATTTACATTGTGCACTCTTTGTCTTTCTAATTGGTCCAAGGTTCTCCATCAATTGTTGCAATTGTAGCTCTGCTAGATCATATGTATGATCTTTCTTAACAATTTTATATCCCACATCCACAACTATACAACGCACACTATTCAATCTACTAGATTGATAGAACTTGTGTGATATAACCCTTACAACAAACACAATCAATGGATCAATAATTGTATCGATTGTTATGGCTCTCTTGTTCCAGACAGCTCTAGTGTTCTTCTCAATTACCTCTTTAGCATCACTTCTTAGCATCTCAACCAAATCTAGGGTTGGGTAACTAGTAACCCTATGAATTATCCTTTTAGTTATCTTGATAGGTCCATTATCCAACCATAGTGAACCATCATGAATTCGGCTAAGCACTATCCTAATCCACTTTGTCTTAAACACATTTGGAAATTCTAGGGCTCGTGTTAATCCCTTCTTCTCTACGATTTTGAATTCTTCCTTTAGTACACCATTATCACAGAGTCTGCCATATGTTTCCCTAATCTCCATATCCCCAATACTACCAATCTTACAGTTATAGCATTTTCTTACATCTTGTACTATTAAAACGTTTGGTGCAATCATTAACACTGCACCAGAAGGGTCTTGCTTATAAGCAATATCTTGAACAACTTTGAAAATGGGTTGTTTTAATTCATTACTAACTAACTAAAATTTAAATCTTCCTTCCCTTCTACATTCTTTGAACTTGATGCCATTGTGCAAAACTAGGGTTTTTGAAAATAAAAACTGCATTGCTCAGCTCTTAATAAATACCTCATGAAATTTGACAAACCATTGTAGAATCACTACTTGGATCTTCTACAAATTCTTGGAATGGATTTCCAGATCGCCTTTTGCTCTACTCACTCTTTCTCAAATTTGAAATGATGAAAAATGAGCTAAAATCGATCAAATACCCTTTGAAAACCTTGCAATAAATGTTGAGTGCTTACACAGTTGTAAGCTTGACATAAACCAATTTCAGGCTCACTCAACATCCATTGACATTTCCATTACTTGGTAATCACTATGAGTTCAGCATTAACTACCTAGTATGTTAGCTAGTCATCTTCTAACATTCCACTCAGCACATATAGGAAACTTTTCATGCTCACTAGTAACATGAAAAACTTAAAGATTTATCTTGGATTCCTATTAACGTCTTACATCTTTATTCATGCCAATGTAATATTTTCAGTACTAAATCCTTTGGAACTGATGTATGATATAACATTTGAATTTCAATGTCACATACCTCTTGGTTGCCTAGTTTGATGAGGTGTGATCACCTGACCCATTGGGTGAAGTGATCCCTTCTCCATTTGATGTATTGCAATCATCTTTCTTTTTCCATGTCTTATTCATCTCATCTCTGATGTGTTCAACATCTACCTTGCCTTTGCTTTTATCAAATTCACAACTTGGTGCTTTTGACCTTGTTGGACAATATATACTTATGTGAGCAGTCTTCAAATAGCCAAAACATTTGGTTTGACTCAACCACCTTTGGTAGTTACGACTGAAGTGTGTCCTGATACAATTCTCAGGAACATGTCCATATTGATGACAATAATGATAGCTATACCTTGTATTATAATCTCAATTATAAGAGTTGCCATTGTTCCTTACCTTTGTTTGCCTATTTGATGACCACATGGGTTTGGATCTGCATTCAAAAGCTCTATGTCCATACTTTTGAAAGTTATAACAATATCCTTCAAATCTCTCTATGTGTGCATGGTCTTGAATCTGCATTCATGTGCCTGATGACCTTGCTTATTGCACTTGCGGCAGTGAACTATGTTCTTAGGCTTGACATTCTGATTTATAGTCTTGCTCCTACACACATTTTCAGTATGTCCTTTCTTACCACAATTGTGAGAAGTAGGTTTGGAGTTCTTACCTTTTTTATTCCTTTCTTCTGCACTTTTAGATGATTCTCCTTCTTTAGTACTTGTGAATCCTAGTCCAGATTTATCATTATTGGGTCTAGAGGATCTCAATAATTGCTTAAAGTATTTGATGGCTTCATTTGGTTTGTTGAAACTTTCAGCAAATTCATTTTCCCTCTTTAGGTCACTCTACAATTGTTCATTCTGCAACTTCAACACAGTTATCTCAATGTCCTTGACATTCAGTTCATATTTGGCATTCATCATTTTACTTAGAGTATTCAATTACATGTTGGAAATCTTGGTTAGCTCTATTGACTTGTCTTCTAGTCTATTGCTTAGAATTATTTGTCTTCTTCAATCATGGCTTTGTCTTCCATAGCTTTCTTCTTTTGTTCAATCACCTCACATAGTAGTATGGCTTGTGATTCTTGCTCTAACATGAGATTTCTAATTTTCTCAGCTTGGGGTCTATTCTTTTCCATTAGATCTACAACTGTTGCATCAAATTCATTGGAGCCACCATTAGCAAATAGCTTGGTAGTGTCAAACTCTTTGTATTGTGTGTCATTCTCCACAATGTCAATTTATTTCCTTCTCTTTAAAGATTTCTTTAGTTCTTCCCTTGCTTCATTCAGTTGATGTAGAATGAGTTGTATATCAATTCCCTGATTCTTAATAATCATTCCCAACTTGTAGACTTCTATTTCAAGATCTTTCCTCATAGATGCAAAGCTTCTCTTTCAGAGAACAAGGCTTTGATACCAATTGTTGAAATTACAATAGGAAAAGTAAAATTCTGAGGGGGGGGAGTGAATCCGTATATCTAAAGCATATAAACATATAAGCAATCACACACATATGACACCAGATATGATTACATAGAAACCCTCCAATGAGAAGGTAAATCTGGGGTGGGGATGATACCCACAAATCTTCACTACTACAATAATAAACTGTATCCAATGAAGGTTACAATGTTTTGATCATGAAACATGATCTATCCTGTGAAAGGTCTACCTTGTTAAAGGCTTACAAAGACTATTAGATCTCACTTTGTTAAAGGATTTCAACACCTTGTTAGAAGTGTCTTTGGTTAAAGGACTTTAACTTACAATTAAGTAAGCACCCTATTAGAGGATTTCATACAGCCTGTTAGGACTACTTTGTTAAGAAATTTTGACTGAAATCACCTGTTAAAATGTCTCAGCAATGATCCTGCCGTTAGCACTTGCTTGCCTGATAATAGATCACCTCTAAACTGATTTTTTTTTATCCTTCTTGACCAGATGTCTCTTTGTTGTATCCTTTTCTTTCCTTTGTTTTGCTCTAACTGATTCTACAATGTAATCTCACTTCATAACTTCTAAGCCACCATGAATGCTTTGCTTGTTCATGTAAACTATTCTCTTCGCTCCTTCAACATTCATAGAAAGTTTGGGTTTGTCCTCCTTAAGAGGACTTTAGTGACTTAGGATTAGGTATGAATCTATGGCTAAGATTCATCCATTTTTCCACTTACTCCTTCCTATTTTCTAATTGGTTGCATGTAATTGCATAGGGAATCCAACTACAGATTCCTCCTTATATCCAAAATATCATAATTTATCCTTATGTTGGCTCAAAAATAGTTTACATAGTTTTTTGTGCCTTTATAAACAAATATGTGTAAACTATTTCACCTGGCATCTGAAGTCTCTAATGCTCGGCATGTGCTAATCTTTATACTATGATTTGGCATCTGTGACGCTCGACATCCACTATTTATTTGGTTCCTAAATCACTCGGCATACACTACCTACTTGGCACTTTAGTAACTTGACACGTGAGTGGCTCAGCATTCAATATGACTTGGCATGGTCTAATATATACATGTTGTGCTTGGCATATACTACTTGTTTGACATGAACTAAGTAAATAACTTAAGTGTGTTGACACTCATTTGTCAAAACCCATTTGAAATCAACACACACACACATATGTGCATTAATAAAACTACCCAAACAACAAGAAAATAAAGTGGAGACCCAAAAATAATAAGAAAGAAAAAACTCAACAATGAACTAGAACTTAAAAGAAGGATAAGAAAAGAAACAAAAATTTACAAATAAATAATAGATATATAGATAGTAAAAAAAAACAAAAACACAACACAACATTGAAAAAATGAAAGAAAAAAGTTTAAATAAAGTTTTAAAATAAAAAATTAGAGACCAAAAAATCAAAAATCAAGAATTGGACATAAAAGGAAAGGAAGAAAGAAGAGAGGACAAAACAAGAAATAACAAACAAAATAACAAAAACTCAAAGAATAAATAAAGAAAGAAAACACCCAAAAATGGAAGAAGAAAAAAGATGTTTACATAAGAATTTACGAATATAGAGCCTAGAGATGTACACGCATTGATTATTTTAAACACCCAATAAACACTTATAGAAAGAAAAAAAGATTGAGAACTCTTTATAAGTCTCTATTCGTGCTATTCATTAAATATCGAGAAACCTTACAAAATTCATGCTATAAAATTTCCTATATTTGGTAAAAGTCAAAATCGAGACATTTTTTTGCAAATAGAATTTGAAGACCTAATTTGAAAATTACTCGTCATAACAACACCAACTAGATTCCACAATTATTGTTAGTCAACAATTTGTAGGCTAGCCAAAGCTCTTTATTTGATAAATAAAAAATCAACATATTTTAATAATGTCTAGCACTGATCTTCATTTTCTATTCACATCTACCTAGATATGCTAGTGTTTTGCACACACCCATCTTGGTCTCATCCATGAGCTCATTTGACATCAATGACACTCTAATCTTTGACATTGAGCAAAAAAAATTTACTATGTGGATCTTCTTTATCATTGTTTTTTGTTTGGGTGGTAATGTTAGGCTATTCCACCATGGGAGAGATTGCAACATTACTGAAGTTGAAATTTCTTATACCGATAAAATTCTCATTCAGTGATAGTGGGAAGTCAAAATTGTAGCGCCATAGTGCATTCAAATGTGAAAGTCCATATTGATCACCATGGCAATCTTTGAGAAGACATTGATCGTGAAGAGTCGAGTTACATTCAATTAGTGATCCAATTGACATTGCATTTAGAGATTTGATCACATTTGATCACCCTTGTCACAAGTTGGAGACAAGACATTCGAGACATTTTCCATCCACTACATTGTGTTAGAAGTGATATTTGTCTTAGGCCATATCTTGGTCATTTGGACTCTAAACTAGGAGCAATTTTTTTTTTTTTTTGGTCTAAATTTCTCAAATTTACTAGTATTGGAGTTATTTTCTAGTTTTGGAGGGTGGAATTTGTAAAATTGACAAATTTTGGTGATTATATGTGTCCAATCCTAGTTTTTGCAACTTCAGAGGCTTCGTTTGGGCTAATACAAACATATCTACTTTCCATATCTAGTATTAGTTTGGATAAATTGCAAGTGAGCATAGTACTTTCATCATTTGGTCATTTTTGGCCTATTTTGGAATTTGTAATTAATTAGATCCTTGAGTGATATGGTTTCTTATATTGTTGAGTATATTATAGCTTCATATTTAATGGTATAATCATCCAAAATACAAGTTTATTTTGGTCCATTTTGATAAGTGGAAATTGTGAACGCACTAAGTATAAAGTGCCAAGTCTTTTTTTTTTGGGTGGGTTGGGGGGAGGGGGTGTGGAGGGAGTGCTCTTTGATTTATTGCATTGTGGGGGGTGCAATGATTTTGTTATCTTATTTTGTTTCATGAGAGAAGTACATCATGGGTAAAATCAATGAATATACAATTCATCTTGCAATTATATTCTTCACTGGAGATGATAATGCATCATGGGAAAATGGAATCATCACTTTGTAGATAGATAAAATTATTGCATAATATTTATGGGCTTATTCATAAGCCAAAGTCCAAGAATTAAAGTTTTCTTGGAAGCAAAGATATTCTGGATATATGGGATTGACTTCTTACACCACAGATCCTTGCTTTTTTAAATTTAGGACTACTCTTGACCATACTTATTGTCCATGCTAATTTTGGAATATTATTCAGGAATTGTTTGGAGATCCACATGTTCCTCTATTTCCAAAAGATCCTATTGTAGTTTGTCTCATTCCAATTGATGATGAAGACAACATTCTCTATGATGAACATACCTTATCTAACATTACAATTCTTAAACATATTGAGTCTTGATTATCCAAATCCTCCAATTATAGCTCCTACTTCTCCTATTGAGATCACATCTACTATTTCTCCTTATATTTCTTGTATTGTTCCCACCGTAGTTGCTTGTGATTTAGTGCAACAAAACATTTTTTGTCTTCTAGTTATAGCGCCTTAGAATTACTTCTTGATAGACATTGTAGGTTTGTTTGTGGATACCTACATTGAGTATCCATGAGACTACATTGATGACATTCATCTTCTCTTTGCTCATGATAATTATTCTTTAGTTTTTGTGAGGGAACACTCTAACCCTCATCATTCTCCACTTGATCATTCTTTTGAGTTTGACATGATTTTAGATCCTTTGGTACATTTGTCATAGGATGTCTACTTGACTTCAGAGAAGAAATTTGAGACTTTGGAGATTGGTATTCATGAGTCTCAAGCTTCACTTGAGATAAAATATTGCATGGTTTACGTTGATCATACTCATGTTTTGGAGATTCTTATTCAATTTCCTAACACATCATACATTTTGAGGGCTCTCCCTATTAATTGGAGATGATGCATTAATATACCTATGACATCATTTCTTCCTAAAGGGGGACCATCATTTAGTTTTCGCGATGTAGCTTCTACATTGATTCGGGAACATTTTTGGTGGGTTTATTACATTCTAAATTGAGGGGGAGATTATTTTCTTCTCTCACTACTTTTTTTAAGGATAAATCTTTATCTTTGGATTTTGATCCACATTCTTACATGGTTCATTTACTATCGATTCCTTGTTTGTCACCTTCTTTTATTGGGCTTGATCCTTATTGGTTCATGGAATATTCATCAACCAAGGACATGGATAGACATCATCAAACTTCAAAGGTGGCACACTTTATTTGGGTTCCCCTTCCTTCTTCCTATCCACAATGAGAAGCATTTTTTCCTTTGCACTTGATCTATCTTCTTCCTCAGTGGATAAATGTTGCATGTAGGCATTGGAATATCTTTTGTATTAAAGAAATCACCATCCTTAGAGGATATTATTCATTATGGGATGGATATCATGTATTCTTATTTCCTTCCTATGGGGTTATTTTTTATTGTATATACATGCCATAATGGGGGGGTGATCTTGATTACTCCATCCATGCATATATCTTGTTTTATTTTTCATTTCTTTGTTTGGGGGAGGGTTTTTCCCATGAGGTTTTCTATCTTTCTTTGGTTTAAAAAGAGATTGTATTGCATATCATTTTCTTTTGCATTACCTAGCATGCTCTAGTAGTCAGGACCCATCATGAATTGTCATCTAGCTTTTGTAAGATTAAGTGCATTCCTCTAAGTTGCACTTAAAGGGTGGGTGTAAGTGTAATTAAAAATTCTTAATTTTAATTCACTTAAGTTTACCTAGGATAATGCATTTGTAGATCATTTTTCATGTGGACACATAGGAGTTTGCATTATATTTTAGCATGTGGTGTAGGATAAATTTGCTTGCACATTGTTGTTGTCTCACACTTCATTTTTTGTGAGCTCCACCTTTATGTTCTCATTGTATTATCATCCACTCATTGTTGCACATATTTCACATAGTTTTCTACAAAATGGAGGATGATCCACCTTTAGTGGACATGTGATTACACCTTGTCTAGTTGATAGGTTATCAATTGTATCACTCCTAGTTATCATGCTTCACCTATATACTGATGTGCATCTACATTGTACATATCTCAATATTGATTGGGCATCCACTATCATTTGATCATTCATTTGATCACCATTTTTCTCTCTTTTGTTATCAATTGAGCTTCTAGATCTTAACATTTTTATTCTTTTCCTTATGCAAACTCTTACAGTATGATTTATTTATCATCATTTTGATCGATCAAATAGTATGATCTAAAACATTGATGATAATAAAACACATGCTAAACAAAACAAAAACAAATTTTATCATATTAGATTCATCTTACATAATAATTATAAATTGAGGTATGTGATGGATTTTTTTTATAGGATACTAAGGAGGGAAAGTAGTGGATGGAGTTTGGAGATGATACATTGGTGGGATTTTGGCCTTCTAGTCTTTTCACCCACTTATCAAATTATCCAACTATGATAGAATGGGATGGTGAAATTGTAAACATTCAACAAGATGGATATCGCATTACAACACAAATGGGCAACAGACATTTTACAAATGAGATATTTACAAGAGCAAGTTATTTCAAGAATTTGCAGGTGGTGGATATAGACAATAGTTTGCAAGATATATAATGTGTCTTCACTTTAACATAAGATAATGCTGAACACATTTTCTCTGTGCCTACATATTTCTCATACTTAGATGTTCATTGCTAACTTTATTGATATTTATTTTATATTGTATATCTAATATAAGTTATTATCTTTTTTTTTGAGTGGTTAGTGTAACATAAAAATTAGGTATATGATGTTACCAATTTGTATTGAAAGATGAGATGGAATGTATAATGATTACCTCTAATTTTAAGTATCTATAAATACCTCACCTGAAATTTGTGGTTCCTGAGGAATGGATGTCCTTGTTGTTGATGAAAAATAATTCAGTGAATAACATCTCCACCCAACATATGCATTCACAAAATCCCAAAGAACTAATCATGGGTGTGAGTGTGTGTATGTATATGTATAGGTATAGGTATACGCATACATATATATGTGTATATATAGACATATATATACATATATATATATGTATACATATATATGTATATATATGTCCATATATATACATATATATATATATATATATATATATATATATATATATATATATATATATATATATATATATATATGTATACATATATATGTATATATATGTACATATATATACATATATATGTATATATATATGTATATATATGTATATATGTAGTGTATATATATGTGTGTATATGTCTATACACACATACATAATCATTGCACATTCATTCTCTTTTTATCTTTTCTAAGCCAAATCTAGGAGTTTTGGAGCACAATTAATGTAGACTTGAAACCCATACAATTTACTAGATAAGTTGACTGAAAGATTTTCTATTTTAAAAATGGAAATTGTTGCACCTTATCTTAATCTTTGTTGGTATTCATCTTTACAAATTTTGAAACTAACCACTAAATCATACTAAAATGAGCACAATATTTCTATAGGTATTCCTCTATTTGTGTTATTAATTTGCAATTAATTATAGATGAATCTTAAATCCTTAACCATAAAATTTGATTGAGTTAACATTTATAAATTTGGATTTAATTTATAATTCTTGATCATACGATTTGGATATTCATCTAGAATAGAAAACATGTAAACTCCCAAAATTTGTGTTTATGTTAGAAATGTCAATAGGAAAGAATTGACTTGTAACCTAAACTATAAAAAAATAATAATAATAATCATACCAATTATTTCAGTCATTCTTAAGTTTATCCTTATTTGATGTTTTCCCTTTGGTATAATGACCATTTTAAAAATTGCCTCATAACTCAATCAAATAGGCATCTTACATCAATTAAGCCAAAAAAATTACAAAATAGGGAACCGAAGAGCCCCATTAAAGTCACTCACATCACTTTCTTCCACAAAAGTGCTCTTATCGATAAAATATTTTAGCCAATCAAATTTGAAAAACATAACTAATTAATTCATCATGTTAAACTTGCAACATTTTTTTATTGATTATATATTATAAACATACATAGTAACATTGTCGATCCATAGTTTAGTATTACCTTGATGACAAATACATACCCATAGGTCAAACAAAACTAGAGTTCTAAACTAGTTGATTACTTATTGTGACAAAATTAATTTCAAAATCATAAATTTTCTATAGCTAATTAGCTAGAACATGGAAAATCATGTTTTATCAATGGTGGGAGGCCTGCCAACAATAGGTGCATTGAAGATTATGGCCTTTGAATGTTCAAGAGGTATAACATTTGGAACAATATAGAGGTGATTGGGTCTTGTAGGGTGCTCATAGGTGGCATCAATATAAAGGGAATTTGTACCATGTTCCTTAGTGGGTAATGTGGCAATGACATCATCTACATGGTTTATGGTAATAAAGGCATGTTCTATGGAAGGTGGCATGTTGGTATTGACCATGTCACTACTCTTCTCTCATCCTTTAGTTGTTGTAACATTTCTACCAAGGTAATGTAAAATTGATTCTTCTCTTTGATCATGTTATTACACTCGTAAGCCACCTCATTTCTGCTAATCAATGATTTTTTTGTCTTTGAGGTGATTGATGTGTTAATCTCATTGCAAGATATATTGTCAATTAGTGTCAAAAGACTTAGTCATAATGGACAGACAATAGTAATTGAGTTACTAGTCTGTAGTGTTAGCCGAGTTCACAAAGGAACCATGCAGACATTGTTAACTAAGCAGGAAGTAAGCAGTGTCAACTGAGTTGATAGTTCTCACCAAGTTGTAGTATTAACTGAGTTGATAGTGTCTACTGAGCTCCAATGTGAATCGGGTCAAAAAAGCAATTTTGTTCCAAAGTGATAATCAAGTTGGAAAAATAGTTTGAACTAAGTCAACAGTGTCTACCGAGTGATCAACATGAACCAAGCATCTAGTATAAGCTGAGTGCCAGAGTTAGGCAAGTTAACAATATTGCCCGAGAATGTTCAACATTGCTCAAGTAAACCATTGGACTTGAGTTACAACATTGAACCGACTTGGTAATTGTCTTTGGAATTAGTTATGTTGTAGCTAACCTTTGGTGAAATTATTCGGATGGATATAAGAATGAAGTATTTTTCTTGTCCAAACATATAAGATGTAAGAATTGTAATTGAAGAACTTCAACAAATATGGAAGAGCATATTGTTTGAAGGCTACAAGCATTCCAAGGAAAGGAAGAGACTCATTTATCATAGCCAGGTGATCAATTTACTTCAAAGGATCTTTATCAACAATCAAAATTGTACATTAGAGATCAATTTATTGATTCATCCTAACAGATGCATCAGTCCCAAATCCTTTAACTGGGTGGACCTAACAGTCCTTATTGCTCTTAACCAAGTAAGATCTTCATAAGTGATTATTTGTAAGCCTTAATAGGCCAACTATATTACAGTAGTAGTGAAGCATTGTAGGTGTCATCCTTGCCCCAATTTTACCTTATACTAAGAGGTTTTCTAAGTTACCAATATTGTGTTATGGTGTTGTTACTTTACTATTTTATGCTCATGCATGCAAGTAGATTAGACAACTTAAAAAAGTGGCAGAGTTCAAGAAGTTTAAGTGGTTCCTGGTTCACTCCCCCCTCCCGCACTAGTTACCTAGCTTGCATTACATTTCCAACAATTGGTATCAAAGCAAGGTTCTCATATCATAATGTTTAGTAGCTTGAGAGAAAAGATTAGAGACAATAGAAGTATACAAACTAGTGAAATCCATTGAGAATAAAAAGTTAAATCTACATGTGGCCATAGAAAAAATCAAGAAACTGAAGAAGAAACTCTCTCAATCTTTGATAAGAAGAAAAGAATTAGCAGAAAAGATGAATGACAATATCTACTTAGAAGAAAGAATTGAAGATATTAACAAAGAGAGAAGTTTAGATGAAGCAGATGCAACTATAGAAGATCTACTTGGAAGGAACCTTATTCTACAAGAAGAGGTCAGAAAATTGAAAAGGGAATAGGAGATTCATTCAGTTGGGATATGTGAAGTCATGGAATAAAAGAACCAAGCTGAAAATGACAAAAACATGGCAGAAGAAGATAGGAGACTACTCAACATGAGGATAGAAGAAAAGGACAATGAAATCCACCATCTTTCACTACATAAAGAAGCTATGGAAAATCAATTGAACGATGCAAATCAAGAAGTCATCAATTTAAGGACAGAAAATGAAGGACTCGGGAATGATCTTAGAACAGAAAGAGAAACCAATGAAAGAATGATAAGATCACAAGAAAGCATGGATCAATTAGCTAAAATATCTCAGAAAAGACATAACGGGAAAGTAGAATTGGGCTACACTGAACAAGGAGAGTCATCACAACAAGGAACTCAAAACAATAAAAGGCCTACAAGAAATCATTGTGAAAAAATAGGGCATGCTTCAAACAAATGTTGGAGTAATGGAAAGTCAAAATTTAATGGCAAATGTTATAGTTGTAATAAGCATGGACACAGGGCAAGTGAATGCATAGAGAAAACCAAGTTTGAAGGAAAATATTTCACACACAACAAACAAGGCCATAAATCTTCAGAATGTGGCACCAAGAGTTGGAATCCTAATGAACAACTTGCTAAAGGTATCTTTATCTGGGACTATAATTGGTACAAATATTATTTATGTGGAGAATTCGGACATTTAGGAGATAATTGCATGAAGACTCACCTTAGAAAGAGAAATCCTACCAAAAGATGCTATGTATGCACAAAGCTTGGTCATCTAGCAAAGAACTGCATGAATAGAGGTAAAATTAAAGATGGAAAGAAATTAAAGGCTAACAATATCATGACTCAAATGAAGGAGCAATGGGTCAGGAAATCTTTAGAGAATTCAAGTGAAAGCAGTGACACTATTGACATCCAAGACAATGGATTGGGTGATTCAATCATCTCTACTTGAATAGGAAAGGAAACTATTGGAGTTGTGATCAAACTCACATTAAACATCAGTTCCAGTCATCCAAGCAAGATAGTCCAAATTAGCATATCAAATGCACTTGGACAGAAGTAAAGACTCAAACCAGACCGATCTGTTAGTTCTAACTGAGTCACTCCTTTGGCCTAACCCAACTATTAGACCAAGCTAAGTCACTCCTTAGACCTTGCCAAGCATGGGTAGAATTGACCAAGTTACTAACTTAACCAAGCATGGTTAGTTAGTGATAGTCGAGCATTCATGAGTTGAAGACCAAACTGAGCTTCTTCTACCTAAATAGGTATGAAGCATTTAATAAAGACCTAAATCAAAAATTTGATAAGAAGATGAAATCATAGTTTCATTTTCACCATGAATTCAAAGTTTTCTAAAGAGTAGACTATTCCTCGAGCTTCCAAAGTGATTAGGAGCAAGTGTGTTGAAGGAAATTCTCAAACGAAGTCAACAACTTCAAGACTTTCATGAACCAAGCATCATGGCAACATCTTCCAATTCAAAGGTCAAGAAGGGTTCAGAAATGTTGGTAAAAGGTTCTTGTTACATTCCTATGAAATTCTAGCTTTATCTAGCAATTTTTGAGAAGGATCCTTGAGGAGCTCACTGGCTAATCCATCCAAAGGTACTCCTCATTCACAAAATCAAGTCATTTTATTATTGTTCTATTCAAGAATTAGGGAATCTTGAGCTAGATCAGGCATATGGTGCATTGTACGATAATGATGTGATGAAGCTAGAGCACAAAGATCTAGAGGTCAAGGGTTTGACCCACATCATCTACATGCCAACAAAATTCTATGTCAAATGGATTAGGCTTATATTAAGCCAAGTTCATGATATGTCATTTTGGCTAGAATAGGTCTATCCCATCTCAAAGAAGATGATTCACAAGATAACAGGTTATCCAATGACAAAGAAATATAAGGCGACCAAAACCCTAGGTTGGGTAGAACTGACAAAACTAACCCTAGCTGAAAAGGATGGTAGAGACATGAAGCTAAACAATGTAATAGACATGGAAATCAAGTTTTGCATCCATGTCATTGTGCACAAGATCTACAAGTCAAGTTGTAAGAACATGTCATGTGAGGCAGTAGACCTAGCATACAAGGTTGTTAAGAAGAATCTATGTTTCAACCTTGTCGAGCTTCAATGCACCAAGCTAAGCAAGAACATGGAGAGCATTTAAGCCTCAAAGAACAACACATGTAAGTTCAGTTCACTTAGTCTATTTATTATTTTATGTTATGAAATTCTTTCTTGAAAAAGAAATGTTGTTTGGAAGAAAGACACCTCAGTTATGTATCAGAGAGATGAATTCATAAATGAAATGGGTAAAAACTTTGAAAACATTATGAATGCATATTTTGAAAATTTCAAAGAAAGGATGCAAAGAAAGCTTAGGATCCCTAAGAAATTTGTAGAGGATTATGAGCATGATATATGCTTCCTATTTGATTATGATAGAGTTCACATACAAGCAGTCAGACCTAGGATTGCATGGGTAAAACCTCTGGCATATGGGGTGAATATTGATGATACAAAAGACATTGTTGAGGCACCCATCAATGAGCCTACAGACCCCAAGACTACTTATTTTGGAACATATGATGAAGCTACGATAAGAATCACACTTGATACTCAAATTCCTCAAATTCTAAAAAGAGGGAAGAAGAGACTAGAAATCACTGGACAGAAACTTGTCAAATCATATTCTCTTCTCGAGCTCATTGAAGGCAAGGGTGATGATGTAGAAGAGAAAGAAGATAAGGAAGAGGAGGAGGAAAGTGAAGAAGAAGAAGAAGAGGCAGATGAACCTCCCAAGAAGAAGGTGAAGACTCCATCCAAGCCTCCACCTAGGAGATCTACATGGTCTACTCCTGTGATTACTACCTCCAAGCCAAGAAAACCAAGTAAGAAGCTAAAGCTACAAGATGAGGATGAAGATGAAGACAAAACTCCAATTATATCTTTGAACAAGATACCTCCTACCTTTGAGAAATAACTAGAAAATGTAAGGGAAGGAAGTGGTATTGTAGGATTTAAATACTTCAAGTATGACTCCAAAAGCAAAGAGGAGCATAAATAGATTGAGGAAGCATTAGTTGTGAAAATGGAAAAGTTGAAATATGACTCTTCTAAGCTTAAAGGGAATGCTCTTGAAAATATAATAAATGTTGTTTCACACCATTTGGACAATGCAACAAAATAGAGAAGGACATTAGAGAGAAGACCCTAAGAAGTCTCATGCCTAATCTCTCTGATAAAGAAACAAAGAAGGAAATGTCCAATAATAAAACTAAACAAACTCCAAGATTTTAAAATTTTCAAGTTTCCTCAAATAATATAGAAGATGTGGTACAGTCCACAAAAAAGACATGGAAGAACATTTTTGGCATCAACGAAGAAGCAACTCTTCCAGAGATTCAGACAATTGAGGATTCTGATGTTGAGAAGATTGCAACAGAAGTCATGGCATCACTCCCCTCCACTCCACCTAAGGCAAAATTTGAGAAACAATCAATTGAGTTGAGCATAGTTCATCTAAGCTTTTAAGTGAAGTATATTTTACCTTTATTGAGTTCTTTCATGAATGAAACCAAGCAGCAGGCTCCCATAGTCTCAACCGAGCAGCAACAGAAGGACTCAATTGACAAAGGAAAATATATTATTCCTTCTTCAATAGCCAAGAGTAAGGGAAAAGGGAACATGGTTGATGGAATTGATCTTGATGAGGAGATTGTAATCCTAAATTAGGACCAATCAAATCTATTAGCTGAGGAAATGGATATTTTCAGAGAACTATGGAAGAAAAGAGCAAATCAATGAATGATAAGAGCTAATTTAGAGATAACAGAAAAGTCTTGGAAGACATCAAAGAAATGTTTATAGATGCTCTATCTATAGAGGTAAATGATAAAGTCCCTATCATTGATAAATTAATTGATATTGTGCATAAATTCAATAAGGACATTGATGGGCAGGACAAACTCCCTATGAAAGTTGAAAGGAAGTTTGAGAATAAAGTGCTAGAAAATGTAGCACAGAAGATAACAATAAATCAAGTAGAACTATCTACTTTAATTTTTGTATTAGAAATTACTGTAAATAATATTCTATCTTTATTTATAAAGTTAAGTGATTCCTCTAACTTTCCCAAGGAAATAAAAGAGAAATTGGTCAAAGTTGACACAGACTTGAAAGATAGTGCAAATCAATTGACACTCAATCCTAGCTCTAGTCCCATTCATTTTGCAAAAACCAAATTATTGATAGATATTTAGGCAAAACTACTAAGGAAAGAGGCTAGAATAAGAGCAACATTGATTGATATACAAGGTATTACACTTCCCCACATGGAAATTATGTAGAAGAGAATGGATCATGCAAGGAAATTGGTCATAAACACAAATTTGTTCGTTGCAGATCATATGTATGAATTATCAATAGAGCTTCAGATCGATTTACACATCTTGAAGGTGCTACAAGATAATAGGGACAAGACATTGTCTATAATTTTGAAGGTGCATGATGATTTTCTTTCTCATTTTTGTATATCTTTATAAATTTTGGGCATTTTTAACAAAAACAAGGGGGAAAGAAGATGTACATAGGGGAAAGAAGGTGTACAAAAAGGGGAAAGTATATAGAGAAAGTAGAATGTATATATTTATAAATGTAAAGAGAGATATGTATAGGAAGGATAAAATATGTATAGTAGGAAAGATATGTAAAAAAAGCAGAAAAAAAAAAACAATTTTGAAAAACCAAAAATGGAGTCTTCAGTTGAAACCAAGTTGCAAATTTTTTAGTGCAAATCGAGCTATAGAATAGAGCATACTCAAAGGGGGAGTTTGACTAAAGAAGTTTTTTAGATCTTGTGTATGATAAGTGTATTTGTCACCAATTCCAAAGGGGGAGATTGTTAATCTTATTGCAAGATATATTGTTAGTTAGTGTCAAAACACTTAGTCGTAATGGACAGATAGTAGTAATCGAGTTACTAGTCTGTAGTGTTAACTGAGTTCACAAAGGAACCGTACAAACAATGTTAACTAAGCAAGAAGTGACCAGTGTCAACCGAGTTTTTGTGTTAGCTAAGTTGATAGTTCTTACTGATCTATAGTGTCAACCAATTTGTCAGTGTCTTCAATCTCTAGTGTGAACCGAGTCAAGAAAGCAATTTTTTTCCAAGGTGATAATCAAGATGGTAGAATAGAGTGAACCGAGTTAGCAGTGTCTACCAAGTAATCAACATGAACTAAGCATCTAGTACTAGATGAGTGCCAGAGTTAGCCAAGGTGACAGTGTTGCCCAATTATTTTTAGCATTACTCGAGTGTCAACCGAGTTTTTTTGTTAGCTAAGTTGATAGTTCTCACTGATCTATAGTGTCAACCGAGTTGTCAGTGTCTACAATCTCTAGTGCGAACCGAGTCAAGAAAGCAATTTTTTTCCAAGGTGATAATCAAGATGGTAGAATAGAGTGAACCGAGTTAGCAATTTCTACCAAGTGATCAACATGAACTAAGCATCTAGTACCAGATGAGTGCCAGAGTTAGCCAAGGTGATAGTGTTGCCCAATTATCTTTAGCATTACCTGAGTAAGTCATTAGACCCGAGTTACAACATTGATCCAACTTGGTAATTGTTTTTGGAATAGTTATGTTGTAGCAAACCTTTGGTGAAATTATTTTGATGGATATAAGTATGAATTATTTTGCTTATCCAAACATATAAGATGTAAGAATTGTAATTGAAGAACTTCAGTGAATATGGAAGAGCGGATTGTTTGAAGGGTACAAGCATTCCAAGGAAAGGAAGAGACTCATATATCATAGTCAGGTGATCAATTTACTTCAAAGGAGTTCCATCAGCAATTATAGTTGCACATCAGAGATCAATCCACTAATTCATCCTAATAGATGCATCAGTCCCAAATCCTTTAACTGGGTGGACCTAATAGTCCTTTGTAGAAATTCATAACAGAGTACATACTTAACTGTATTGTATAAATCCTTTCCCAAGGTGGAACTAATAGTCCTTATTGCTCTTAGCCAAGTAAGATCATCAAAAGTGATCATTTGTAAGCCTTAACAGGTCAACTTTATTACTGCAATAGTGAAGCATTGTGGGTGTCATCCCCACCCCAATTTTACCTTCTACTTGGAGGGCTTCTGGGTTACCAATATTGTGTTATGGTGTTGTTACTTTATTGTTCTATGTTTCATGCATTCAAGTAGATTAGACAACTTAACAAAGTGGTTGAGTTCAAGAAGTTTAAGTGGTTTGTGATGCACACACCCGCCCTCGCCCCCTCCCCCCCCCCCACACACACAAATCCTTAGTTACCTAGCTTGCATTACATTTCCAACATGATGAAATTTATTTCCTTCATTTTGAGGATGACTATAACCTATTAAAAAAATTAGATTAAATGAGTCACCATGGATACTCACTAAGATACCTAGCATTCTCATTGAAAATATCATCATCCCTTGATTTCTAGATGGGCCATAACAAATGAGTAGAAATAATAGACCAAAATTATTACTATTTTTATTATTACTCAAAATAGTTCCAAATTCCACATGAAATAAGTTGAGATTGTTGTTCAATACCAAACCAAAGATGCCCCAAACTTATGCTGCAAATACAAGGTCAAAAAATACATGATAGACAAATTCAAAACATTTTCACACAAAGAAGATATCAAGTTCACCATTCGATTTCTTGAAAGGAAATATGTTTAGAAGGAGGCGCCAAAGGAAGCAAGAAATTTTGGGCTCAATGAGGTGGTGTCATAGGTTAAAAGTGTGTTTACGTCAAGTAGGTTGGTCAAGGGAGAGATTCAAAATGTAGTTGAGGTGATCAATGATGTCCACTTAGAGTATGAGAAGATTATAGACAAGTTTGGATTTGACCACATGTAGGGGAGTACCATCCAGCCACTTCAAGTTGGCAGTTCCATCATAAGATTTCCCATAGTGTTTAGGAAGGTTAAGGAAGCTATAAGAACCTCTCAAAGAGATATATGTTCTCCACTGTATAGAGTGGGAAGCCAAGTCTTTCAACCATATCATTATACCTTATGAATTTATTATTTTGTATGATACATTGGAAGCAATTTATTCCTTTAGAAGCCCATTTTTTGCAAATCATTCTTGATTTGGTGTTGGGAATTTATTTTTGTGAGCGAGATTCCACCAAATTGATCTCTCCCCATAAATTTGGTTATTTTGATCAAGCAAGCTATTCCTAGATAACGAGTTTCTCACATAGCTCCCACTTTTCTAGATGGATTTGTAAACATCAAAACCTTCAAATTTTAAATCAAGGTTAAGAGTGTTTTGAAACTGTTAAAGTTGATGAAAGATCAACTCCGCAACTTGTAACACCCCACTCGAGAACCCAAGAGAAATAAACCTAATATGTTACAAATTTTGTTGAACTATTTTTTTTCTAAAGTGTATACAACATCAAAGTAACAATGTGGAAGCAATATACACAAACACAAAATTTACACATGCAATTATAATATAGATTTCATTCCTCAAGGGTTCCTTCACGTTGAGTCATGTTTAAGATTTTTTATTTATTTTTTTATACTTAAGTGCAATGTTCATTATCATGAAAATATAACATATTAATCTCATAAGCAAATGCATGAATACAACTAATATAATGAAATACATATAATAGATAGCATCCACTTCACATGTTGTAGGGTATGCAAGAATAGATATAAGTATATCAAGATACAAGATACATGATAACATATAAATACATCAACTTAATAGAAGTCTCCAAGATAGGGATAAGAATGATAAAAGTGCAACTGCATCATCGAACTTCCAACATCTGTAAATCTGAGGGGGGCCCAAATAGTAAGAAGTCACTACCTCCTGACCACATGGTGACCTAGTCAGGCTTCCACTCCCATCGTGCAGGGAAGATAATGAATGATACACATATGGAAAATTAAACTATAAAACAATCCTAGGCAAGGAATCCTAATAGCCAAATCTACCTTAAGGGTAACACAATCTACTCAAGAAAAATGATAACAAGAGATGAAAGAACACTCATCTAATACCAACACCACATACCAAGTCAACATACATATACCAAGTATATATCGAGTACCAAAATCACAAGATAAAATCCACAAAAGATATCCACCTCAATTCAAAAGATACATGTCAAAAGTACAATCACCATCAATGAAAATAAAATAAATCCAATCACCATCAATGAAAGTAAACAACAACAATAAATACATCCAACAATAACTGCACCACTTGAGGCAAATACAAAATCTATGAAGGAGACTAGGGCTACATACTAGGGAGTGTCATCACATGGTCAAACTAATTGAGTTACCCTAGACTGGTCTCTCACTAGACCTCAGACCCTCAAGCGTTGAGTTACCCTGGATTGGTCTCTCACTAGATCCCAGACCCTCAAGTGTTGAGTTACCCTAGATTGGTCACCCTGAACACCGAATGTTGAACATGAAACATGTAGAACTAGAATACCCTCTCATAAAGATGAGGAAACCAATCATACCTCTCACTAGGTATCATCCCATTACCATCCTTACCCTGTATAAGCACTCAAGGCATGGGCAAGGCACATCTCTAACTTATATTTTTAGTGTATCTCAAAGAAAAAGGGCTAGGAAAGATATTTTAATTACTATGTTATCACTTATTACACAACTTACAATAGGATTTCCTGGTACTGACCACTTTGGGTCTTGAAGCCCTATTGCAAGGCGCTCCCAAAGACATGTACCTAGACAACCTCCCCTAAGCACATAAACCACAATCGTGTCCCATATCACAACACTCATATGATCAAATTTGGTTCCTTAATAGGCAACCCAAAAATAAGTGGGTTCTCAAAAACCAAGTCATCATATATGCTCACCAAATAAAAATCTCATAAATATAAGCCTCAATTTTGAATCATAAAGTACATCCTAACATCTAGTTAAATAACCATCATAAAAGAAATCTTAAAAGACACCTCTAGTGCACATCCTAGTTTGGCCAGCTAAATAGTTCATATAAAAACCATCACAAAATAAAACATCACATTAAAATTTTCAAAAGCCATCACAAAACAAATGCCACAAAACCTCAAATAAACACACATCAAATAATACAAGGTTCCATCAAATGATTTGGATTAGATTGTTTTCAAAAGTTTTGTTCGATTATATAAATGGTATATAAGTGTAGATAAATTTAGTATGTTAATTATATAATAAGTTTAGAATGATTTTTTGTTTAAATCAATAATATTTAACAATAAAGATAAAATGTTTTCAAAGTTCATAACAGTGAGTTTTTATACATTTTCTCTATGTAAAGCAGCTGGTAATTTAAATGTTATAATCTCATATGGGATGATATAGATTTGCAACCCATATTGATGGAAAGATAATTCAATTTCACACATTTTTCATTATTACTAGTTCTAAAGAAAAGTTATTTTGAATGGTGTAAAATATAAATCTTCTTAGAAGCACTATTCAAATTTGAAGGTTACCAGTTTAGAGGAAAGAGCTCAACTTTTGTTCGAATTGTTGGACATTCATCAAAATCAAGAAAAGTATTCATAATAGACTTGTTTATAATAAAAAAGAATATATTTTCCTAAATATATATATTTCAAAAGTTATAAGTGATTGTTCGAGTGTCTATAATTAAAAAAGTCAAGCTCAAATAGGTCTAGTTTTAGCATGATAGTCAATATTTGACGATGTCTGTACAAAACAATCTTATATGATTTTTGTATATGTTAAATAAAATCCAAAAGGGTGTCTAAAATTATCTTTACATTTTTGATAAAATATAATAAATAAAATTTATAGAAAAACTGCATGTTTCAAACCCTCAAATTGACACACAAGTAACTGCAAACAAATTTATTCATAATCAAGAAAACATAGAGAATACAATCTTTCCAACAAAAATTGCAAAGAGATTTGAAAACCCCTACCTTCAAACACTGAGTTGATTTGTTAAGAAGAATAAAGAAACCCAATTGTAGACTTACTCCCAAGCTTTGAAAAAATCTTTTACTTCAAAATCTGAATGCATAACCGGTAACTTCTCTTCTAGAATCTTTGTTCTAAATTATCTAGTTGTTCTCCAAAAATCCTCCCTTTTCCTTTTTTTTCTTAAATGACCAAAATGACCTCTTAATAAAGAAAAATAAATAAGTAAAACTAATAAAACTAAAGTTTCTAAAATGAGTAAACTTACAAAAGAAGGTAACTCAACTAAAATAAAATAATATTTTTTCTTTGTTTTCTTATATTTTTCAAAAATAAATAAAATTACTTCACCTTTTCTTAAAGAAAAGAAATACATAATTTTTATTTTTATTTTCCTTTCTTTTAATATTAAATAAATAAATATTCTTTATTTATTTACTTTCTTTTCACAAAATAGATTATCTTTTTATAATAAAATAAAATAAACATCCTTTCTTTTAAATTAAATATCTTATTTCTCACTCAAAAATCTTATTTGAATTTTAGTAATTAATGTGCAATTAAATTACATATAATTAGTTTAATCATTGATAATAATTAAAGCCCACTAATTAGGTGCAACTCTAATTTTTTTATCATTGATTAAATATTCATGATAAATCAAGATTTAGTTTTTAATGTTTTAATTTTTTTTTTTCCAACTTTCACATTTAGACTTTTTAAATCAAGTCTTTTAATAATAATAAATATTTTATTTATTTTATTTTCCAATTAATTAAATATCATGATATTATAATTCTTCCTTTTATTTAAATAATATTTAATAATTCTAATACTATGTGATTGATCTAAATATCATAATTAAACCTTTTACCAAAAAAATAACAAAGTCAAATTCACATAAGCAAAATCATTCATTACCCAAACTCAAACAACACATGCAAAGATAAAATCATGAATTTAAAAAGGGGTAGAGAGTCAATTACAAGTCCTCCTTGCAAGACAACTATTTAGGCTATGGCTAGGATTGGACCTAATCATTATCTTCTCATTCTTACCATTGAGTTATTGTGATAGGGCACGTTCATCCTGACAATTTAGGGAAGTTGATGCATGGTACCTGCAACTTGCATAAAAGACAAGCATGTACATGTGCATATATATATAACTAAACTTGATAGGTAATTGTAGGGAGTGGTACATCATGTAAATCTCAACTAGCAAGTGACTACGACTCCCTACTTAACCACATCAGACAGAAAAGTAAAATAGACACAAACACCATACACATGCAAGTATGGGGTAAGTACCATCATAAATCATGAGTCAACTCATCAGATGCTCAAATATAACAATGCATTACTATGAATGTAAAATAATCACCTTTAAAGATATATCATTTGACATCATTATGAAAGCAATCACATTTACTAAGAATCATTAAACCAACACTAACATATAAGTAATCATAATCATTAGACAACACATGAAATATAATCAACTATGTAATGTAATCATAAATGATATTTTGAAGTCATGAAATAACATCATACCATATATCTCTAAAATTAACACATGTACGAAATAGGCCTAAAAGATTTCAACATATATAATATAAAGTAAATTGAGGGTGGGCATTACACAATTCCCAAGAATCACCTACATGCAAACACCTATCACAAAAAGAGAGAAGAAAAATCTATGGAGACCAGAATTTACAAATCCATAAAGGAGACAATCTTGATGAACGAAAAATATAAATTGCTATTAATCAAAAAGTGAATGAATAATTACAAAGAGATTGGTCCTTATAAAGGAGATCAAAACCCTAAAAGGTCTAACCTAGGTTCCATGATAATAATTAATAAATGAAAAATTATTATATGTCTAATGTTTAGCTTAAGTAAAATAGAGTTAATAAAAAAACAACTTATTACTCTAGCACCACCCCCCTTAAGATAAATTTAGGGCATAACTAAAAACTTAGAAACTACTGCTAAAATTAATTTTTGGTCCTGACATCAAGGCCTGATGAGGTAGCCAAACACAATCAAATATTTGTAAAGAGGATAAATAGAGAAAACCACATGGGAAATACCCTACTCCAAGAAGAAATGGAAAGAACGTTGAAAGAACTAGTAAAGGACTAAAGAAGCCTCAAAACTAGAGAATGTCTAAGAAGATGGGAATAAAGAATATTCATGAAGAACACCATTGAAGCATGTAGAAGTTGCAAAGCTATGTCAAAAGTAACTACTAATCTGAAGAACCTCCACCAAAATAGAATCTAGCCTGATAGAGAAGACTATAGTCTACATGAGTTCTCTTAGAAGATGCTACTCAAATCAAGATGCACAAAAAGGCAAACAACTAAACTCAAAGATATAGATGTCATGAAAAACCAAATCTTGAAGAGTTGATCAATCGAACATGGAAGGTTACATCCAAGATATGAATGAAAACAAAAGTGTATGTATGGTAAATAATCCATCTCACTAAAATGCATAGGTACCCAACCACTGCATCTACCTAGTACATAGGAATAAATATTGAATACATATATCACTCTGTCGAACCAAGGACGCATACGAACTAACAAAAGAACCCCTCTTAATGTAGACAAGGGTGAGGTGATAGGAAACTGGAAAAGTAGGCCAAAGGAACTTCATGTCAAGGAACCACAATCAAGATGTAGAAATGAATACATATGTGTGTATTGAGGTGATCAATCTTAGACACATGATGAGTCTAATGTCACAGAAGGGAAACTTATTGGACAAAGTATATGGAAAACAAAGGTAAAACATCAACCCCCCATGGCACTTTAATCAAAGTAGTGCATGTACAATAAGGCACAAGATATGGTGAATCCCAAGAATATAGTGATATGTATGAGTGTCCTCGGATGACACTACTCAACTCAAAAGACAAAACAAGGTAAAACAACCGAAATAAAAATACAGATGAAATATGACACTTTATCTTAGTACATTTATAAAAATGCATTCAATAGATGTCTACAGAGACTATAAGAGACATAAGGCTAATACAATAGATACCACAACCCATGACGAGTCATCTGAAGAAACAAAATTGATCCCCAAACCTAAAACAATCAAGATATCCATCAGAATGCAAAAATTAAAAAAATTAAATAGAATGTGCCTGAAGAAGAATCTAGAAGAACAACAAGCATCACTAGAAAGATTATAGAAAGACCTTTCCAACAATATAAATAATTCCCAAATCGAAGATCAGATGCTCAAAATATGTCTCCTAGTGTGCAAAATATAACTCTTTAACTTTGATAGAAAATAAAGTTATTAAAAGAACATTAAAACTAAAAAGTACCTATATCACTGGAATGAGATCAAAACCAACTTTACAATGATATCTCATTTGTGGAAAACAGAGTTTGCAGTCCTAAGATATGAGCAAAAATGTAAAGGTGCGTCTAAACAGATCCAAAAGGGTAACTAGATGTGCTAATACAGCGGTGATATTTGCAAGTCACAAGCACAAATTTGATGGTCAAATGGCTATCAAGATAAAAAAATTCCATAAAAATAAACTAGGATGCCAGGAAAAAAAACTTAGGTCGTTGGAAAAGTATTCCTCTACCAAAAAAATACAAGCCTGCCTAAAAAAGGTTCATCATTGCCCAAAAAAATAATTCCAACCAGAAAAGAGGAGGTTAGTGCTCGGAAAAGAGCCCTGATGACCTAAAAATATCTAACAAACCCAACAAAATCCATGTACATGTTAAAAAAACCACCAATGTGCATGGAAAAACTGCCAAGAAAGGATCCAACCCAACAATGGAGCATGAAACCACTAGGTTAGTAAAAAATTGCTCACAAGAAAACAAAAAAATACTACTTGTGAATGGCCAAACCAGCCACCATAAAACCACCAATCACAAATCACCGACAATAAAAAAATTTGTGTGTTTTGCTAAAAAACTTGGGAGGAGCCTATACATACCAAGGTCAACTGTGTGGGATTTGTCCTTGGTGTACGAAGTCGAATCACATTGGTGGCATGGTCTGGGGTCTAACCTGAACAAAATATTGAGTCATCCTCATGAAACAAAATTTGGCATTGCATGAAAAGACATGCATACATCTAAAAGTTATTGACAATTGTGGCAATGAAAGAAACCGTGTGGCTGGAAATAAATCCACCACTAGAAAAGGCCTAAAAAAAACTGACCATGTCAACATAAAAAAAATTACATGTGTATGAAGATCTAGAGCTTTGATACCATGTTGAAGTTGATGAAAGGTCGACCACATAGCTCCCAAGAATCAGCTACATGCAAATACCTATCAAAGAAAGAAAGTGTTAGATTGTGGTGACTAATCAGGAAAGTACTGTACATACTTCATAAATTCTTTGGGGTTTGGGGTATCGCTTCGAAAAAAATTAATTTGGGCCCTATTTTATTAGGATTTTGGGATGACATGTAATTATTAATTATAAGCCTAAAGCGGTTAAAATACTTGTATAAAAGGGCTTATGGTTAGGGATTGTTTTATAAGGTGTGATGCGAAATTGGTTCTTATGGTGGTATTAAGCTGTAAGTGATTACAGATTGTAATTAGGTTGTAATCATTGGATCATAAAAAAATTGGACTTTTTGTTTGGTGGATGTACCCCAGGGATTGGGTGAACCACGTTAAATCTTGGTGCCTTGTGTTCTTTTTTGTGTGATCTATTATTTTTTGTTATTGGTTATATTTGCATGTAATTGTTATTTATGTCTATGGTTTAATTCTAACAAGTGGTATCAGAGCCTAGTTGTTTTTCAGTTATCCTCTGCAAGAAAGTTTCACGATTGAGTGAGAGTCTTATGGTTGAGTGGGAGAAATGGTAGATGAGGGTAAGCTGAGGGTTGATAGGTTTAATGGGCAAAACTTTCAATTATGGAAGATGCAAATGGAAGACTATCTGTATCAGAAGGATTTATGGAAGCCGTTGGAAGGAAAAGCCAAGAATCAGGGATCTATGTCAAATGATGAATGGGATCTTCGATACAGAAAAGCACTTGGAAGCATTCAATTATGCCTCACACCATTGGTGGCATTTAATATTACAAAAGCAAAGACGATAGAAGAATTGATGAAAACCCTAGCAACATTGTATGAAAAGCCCTCTGCTTCAAACAAGGTATTTCTTATGAAGCATTTATTTAATATGAAAATGGCAGAAGGTGGATCTGTTACAGATCATTTAAATGATTTTAATACTATTACAAGTCAATTATCTTTTGTGGGTATCAATTTTGAAGAAGAAATTAGGGCTCTCTTGATTTTTTGTTCTTTGCCTAAAAGCTGGAATGGCTTGGTAATGGTTGTGAGTAATTCTGTTCCTGGATCTAGTACCCTAAAATATGATGATGTGATCGATGTTATTTTGAGTGAGGAAACTTGTAGGAAAACCTCAGGTGAATCTACATCAGGAAGTGCTTTGAATGCATAAAGCAAGGACAGAACGACTGAGAGAGGAAGTAATTTTGGAAATCATGGGAAATCAAGAGGAAAGTCAAAGGGGAGGAGGTCTCAATTGAGAGGATCGAACGATTGTTGGTACAGTGGGAAACCAAGGCACAAAGAGAAAGATTGTTGGAATTGAAAGAAAAATGAAGGAGATAAATCAGATGGAGACAAGGAGGCAAATGTGGTAAGTAACAAATTCAAAGAGGATGCTTTGCTTCTGTCTTTAGAAAGTGTTGATGATATGCTTGTAGCTAGGTCTAACATGGATCACATCAAGGGGCTGAAAAGCCAATTAGCACATGCATTTTCTATGAAGGATTTGGGGGTAGCAAAACAAATCTTTGGCATGAAGATTTGCAGAGATAGGAAAAATAGAACATTGACGCTATCTCAGGCAGATTATGTTGAGAAGGTGTTGCAACATTTCTCTATGGAGAATGCTAAAGCTGTCAGCACACCTTTACTTGGTCATTTGAAATTGACTAAGGAGATGTGTCCCAAGACACAGGAAGAGGAGGATAAGATGTTCAAGGTACCCTATGCTTTAGCTATAGGAAGCTTGATGTATGCTATGGTATGTACTAGGCTAGATATTGTGCATGCAGTGGGAGTTGTTAGCAGGTATATGAGTCATCCAAGAATTGAGCATTGGAATGTAGTCAAATGGATTCTCAAATGTTTGAGAGGAACATCCAATAAGTGTTTACACTTTGAGGGCTCTACTACTGATTTATAGGGCTATGTTGACTCAGATTTGGCAAGGGATATTGATACTAGGTGGAGTACTACAGGTTATGTCTTTACAATTGGTGGGGTAGCTGTGAGTTGGGTTTCTAGGTTACAAAAGGTTAATGCTTTATCTAGTACAGAGGCAGAGTGTGTATCTTCTATAGAGGCAACCAAGGAGATGTTATGGCTTCAGTTCTTCTTGTAAGAATTGAGACATCCTCAGAAGGATAATTATTTGTTCACAGATAGTCAGAGTGCCATTCATCTTACAAAGAATTCAACTCTGCATTCAAAGACCAAACACATATAGTTACAGTACCATTTCATTCAGTCAGTTTTGGAGGATGGACAATTAAAGATGGAGAAGATACATACCAATGACAATCCAGCAAATATGTTGACAAAGGTAGTCACAAGGGAGAAGTTGAACTCCTCTTCAGCTTCGGTTAGTCTTCTAGACTAAATATGAATAAAAAAACAATAGAGTCCAGGGTGGTTTGATCCAGTGGGAGCCCCATGTGGTAGCGGTATTGCTACAAGATCGGTCTCCAAGTGGGAGATTGTTGTTTAGTGTGGAGCCTAATCAGTCCCCAAGTAGGAGATTGTTAGATTGTGGTGACTAATCAGGAAAGTACTGTACATACTTCATAAATTCTTTGTGGTTCACGGCATCACCTTGAAAAAATAAAATTGGGCCCTATTTTATCAAGATTTTGGGTTGACATGTAATTATTAATTATAACCCTAAAGCGGTTAAAATACTTGTATAAAAGGGCTTAGGGTTAGGGATTGTTTTATAAGGTGTGATGGGAAATTGGTTCTTGCGGCAGTATTCAGCTGTAAGTGATTACAGATTGTAATCAGGTTGTAATCACTGGATCATAAAAATATTGGACTTGCTATTTGGTGGACATAGCCTAGGGATTGGGTGAACCACATTAAATCTTGGTGCCTTGCGTTCTTTTCTGTGTGATCTATTATTTTCTGTTATTGGTTATATTTGCACGTAATTGTTATTTATGTCTGTGGTTTAATCCTAATAGAAACAAGCAAAAGCTATGGAGGTTGGATTTCATAGATCAATAGAAGATACATTCTTGATGAGCAAATAGATAAATTGATATTAATCAAAAATTAAATGAATAATTACCAAGAGATCAATCCTTATACAAGAGATCAAAAACCTAAAAGGTCTACTCTAGGTTGCATGATAATAATTAATAAAATAATTAATTATATGTCTAATGTTTAGCTTAAGTAAAATAGAGCTAAAAAGAGAACACCTTATTATTCTAACAAAAACATTGTCTCACAACTTCGCAAAACATGCACCTTACATTAAGTAAACTAGTGTTTTTTTCTAAATAGGGCATCAAAGGTTCCCATTAAAGCAATTTATCAATAAAAAATTTTAGCCAATCAAGTTTGGGAAAACTAATTGATTAATTTGTCTTGTTAGAAAGTTTTAAATTTTCTTTATGAAATATCAAAATATGACATAATTAGAAAATATAATGAGATTTGATTAGGTGGAATTATATTGTTTAACTACTTGTTACTTATAGACTTTTGAACCTACACTATGAACTAGTGCAACCATCTACACAACCAACTAAAACATCTAGATAAGACATGTATTTGTCATTTACTAATTAAATAAAAAATTAAATAAGTCTAAGAATAAAACTCATAAGATTTCTATGAAAAAAGTGAAAATTTCGTATAGTAAGTAGTGATTTGGACAATGTGTTGAAAACAAATTGATACAAGTATGAGAATGTGTTTTAATCATTGTTTTGTCACTAATGTCAAACTTGCTACTTGTTGGTAAGACAATTTCTTAGATGATTTGAGTACTATCATTTGTTTGATTGATGAAGATGATTTGATCAAATGAGGTAACAATAGCACCTAGAGGAAAGGTTGAGTTATGATATGGAGTACAAAGATTAGTTAAGATAGTGATATTATAGTGTATTAATTATCTACTTAAGGTTGCAAAGGATGGATACATTGATTAAGTTCAGAAGAACAAGTAAAATGAATTACGTCTACCAAGCTTAACGATCTACACAGCAGGTGTCGAGAAAAGTTAGTATAAGTTGAGCAAAAAATTAGTTGGAGTCAAACAAAGTCAAATTTCAATGTATGCCAAGTAATACACTATTAGCTGAGTAAAGTTTAGTTGATAACAAGCACTAATAAACTTTAGTTCATGTCAAGTGATTTGATAGTGGATGTCGAGCAATGTAGTATGTTTCAAGCATCAGAAGTAGGTTAATGTTGAGTGTCAGCATTATGAGCAAGATCATGAATTTGATGAATCTAAGTAGACAAGTTTGATTTCTTGGATTGTGTGAATCGTGTGGAAGATAAGCTTGATGAGCCGGTGTCACAAAATTCAAGATGAACTATTTTGAGGCAAATTTAAAGAGGATTGAAGAAGAAGTTTCTAGAAGGGAATAAATGAAAAGATGGGATTTATTGAATCCTACCTAACCTTAAAATGGATGATAGAGGATGAACGACAAAAGATCTAAATTTTCTATCTATAGAGATGGTTGGTCAGAAGCAAAGGTTGTCATGTGTGAGAACTTAAGGAAGACAAGGAGCCTAAGGTATTGCTTCAGTTAGTGACCAAAGAGAAGAGACTGTTATTGGCAAGCAAAGCAAGAAGGATTAAGGGTATGGATGTTGGAAGGGTGGACAACCTATCAGAGCTGAAGTGTGTGAATGTCAAGAAGAATGGAGGACCGAAATAGAGATCTATAATCTACAAAGTGAGTTTTAAATTTTTATCATATCAAGCCTTACTATTACTTTCTAACCATTGTATCAGTAAAGGGTAAATCTTTTAGAAAAAGGTTAACCCAAAAATCATTTGTAAATCTTTTAATTGGATGAAATTCGAAGTGAATGATCTAAATTCTTCTAACAAGGATCACTCCTAATAGGGTGATTGAAATCCTCTAACTAGGTCACATTTAATAGTGTGCATTGTAACCTTTACTAGGGTTGGTCTTTCACAAGGCATCACTTCAGAAGAGTGAGAATGAGTAGCATGTTACTGGTGGTTTTTCCAAATTGGGTTTTCGCATAAAATCATTGTGTCAAATGCATTATTGAATCTATTATGTTCCATGCTTACATTTCTGCAAAGTTGATTTGACAATAACCTACAAAGTTTAAGTGATTGTATGATCTAATGGATGCATACATGATGAATATGTTTTATGGATATGGGTTTAATAAGCTATGAAAAGTTTTATTTGTACATCTGAACTTTGGATAAATGATTCAACCCCCCTCTCAGTTATTCTAAAGAATTCCAACAATTGATATCAGAGCCATCTAGGTAAGAGGACTAGTTTGGAGGTACTAGAAGCAAAAGATCAAGATATCTAAAAGAGAGGTACCCAAGCTTAATAGAGAATATTTTCCCTGCATGGTAAATTCTAATGAAGCTACACCTAGGAGGTCTTGGAGATCATGCATAATCTACCATCATCATAGAGCATGTCAATCTTGTTGGAGCCCTAACTATTGAAGATCTAAAAAAGAATAAAGAACACAACTAGGCAATGTTGGAGATTGCCGCTACTCTAAATTATGCCAAGTTTGATGATATAAAGGGTTGTAATAGTGCAAAGAAATTGTGGGATGCTCTTAACACTATTTATGGAGGAGACACAAATGTTTTAAGAGCCAAATTTGAAAGTCTTAGAGGTAAGTTTGATGATATGAGAATGCAAGAAGGTGAGAATGTTGCTTAATATTTCTCTAGGATAAAAGATGTTAATGCAATAAGAGGAGCTACTAGTAAGATAGATGATGAGACTATACTAAGCAAAGTTTTGAGAACACTATTGCCCATTTATACTATTAGAGTTTCTACAATACAAGAACTGAGATGCATACCAGGTTCTAATTTGACTCTTGAAGGTCTGGTAGGTAGGCTCACTTCTTTTGAGCTATCTAATTTTGATAATTTCAAATATGACAATGTTGAATTTACTTTCAAAGCCAAGTTTTCATTGAAGGAACCCAATGAGAAGAAGAAGAAAAAGGTAAAATATGTTTCAAGTGACAGTGATACATATGAGGAAGATGTAGAACAACTTTAAGCACTACTTGCAAGGAGATTTCATAGAGGTAAAGGAAAATTCAAAGGTAAGTTACCTATCATATGTTTCAATTGCAATGAGGTTGGTCATATTGCTTCTAGATGTCTAGAGAAGAAAAATTATAGAGGTTAGAAGAAATGAAGACAACAAAGATTACAAAGACAAAGGCAAGAAGTCTTGCTACATTGCTAAAGAGGGAACTAAAGATGGATTTGATGATCATGGTGATGAAGTGGTGTATGTTGCAATAAAGGATAATTCTAATGAAGATGAGGTAATTGCATTGGTGTCTTGTGTGAACAAGAATGACAAATGGATCACTGACAATGGGTGTTCACATCACATGAATAGAGAAAAAAGTAAGTTCATTACGTTGAATTATTATGATGGAGATAGTGTTAGGTTTGGTAATGATGCACCCTATCTGATAAAAGGAAAAGGTTATATCAAACTCATAGAAAAGATTTTATGTGACAATGCTTATTATGTTGAAGGACTTAACTATAGTTTGTTGAGTGTGTCACAACTGAATAGTTTAGGTTGTTAGGTGGAGTTTGAGAACAAGATTTCTAAGATATATGATACTGATAGAAAATGAATTGTTAAAGGTGATCAAACTAGAGGTAATCTATTCTACCTTGATATGGAGGATGCTACTTGTTTAGTTGTATAATTTGATGATGTGTGGCTATGGCACAAGAGGTTATGTCATATTAATTTTGATAACTTGTTTAGTATCAGTAACATGAGAAGAGTTAGAGGTTTGTCTAAATTGAAGAAACCTAACAATGTAATTTGCAAACAATATTAGTTAGGTAAAATGAAAAAGTCAAGTTTTAAGAGTAAGACTCATACTTCTAAAGGAATATTAGAGATTGTTCATGCTGACTTGTGTGGACCAATTATGTACAAAGCTACAACGGAGATAAGTACATTATGCTATTTGTTGATGATTATTCTAGAATGATGATAGTTATATTTCTGAAATAGAAATATGATGCTTTTTAAATGTTTAAGTGGTACTTAGCAAGAGTTGAGAAGGAAATAGGTAAAAGTCTAAAATGTTTGAGATCTGACAGAGGAGGAGAATTTACATTAAATAAGTTTGATATGTTTTGTAATGACAAAGGAATCAAAAGACATGCATTTGCCTCTAAGACCCCTCCACAAAATAGAATTGTTGAAAGGAGGAATAGATCTATAATGGATTGTGCTAGGACACTCATGATGGAGAAGAATGTTGCTTTGAAATACTAGAGAGAGGTTGTAAGTACAGCTATATATACCTTGAACTGTGTGCAAGTCAAGAAAAGTACTCATTCAACACCTTTTGAACTATGGTATGGATACTTACCCAATGTAAAAATTTTTGAGGTATTTGGAAGCAAGTGTTATATTCTCAAGGATTTCAGAAATGGTAAACTAGATGCAAAAGGTCAAGAAGGTATATTCCTTAGCTATTCCACAAGAAGAAAAGCTTATAAGTGTTTATAACTAACACTAATAAAGTTGTGGAAAGTGCAAATGTGAAATTTGATGAATATACAGAAGTGCATAAGGTTGAATCTATGAAAGAACCAGAGGAATACAAATCATTTGTATATTTTTATGAAGGTATGCCTACTGATGAAGATGTTGTAAATCAAGTTGCAAATCAACAAGTTTTAGTGATTGTTGAGATACATACTATGAATGTCAAGTTACATAATGAAGTTGAGGTACATTCTAATTTTGAGATTAGTGTACATGAAAGAGATGTTAAACTACCTGATAGAGATGTACATAGTGATTTAAAAGTTGAGAGACCAAATGAGCAAAACAAAGTAGAACCAAGATTGTCAAAGTATGTCTCGTCACCTTGCAACATATATCATTAGAGATAAATATGCAAGACCAATGACAAGGAACAGGTGGAGAAATGATACTTGTTTTCTTAGCATGCATGAAAATAAAACAGTGAAAGCTATGGAAGAAGAGATTGAAAAAATTGAGAAAAATAAGACATTGACTCTAGTTCCTAGACCAGAAGATAAAATTGTGATTAGCACCAAGTGGGTGTACAGAAACAAGCTAGATGGAAATGGTGAAGTCACAAGGAACAAGGCAAGATTAGTTTGTAAAGGATATGCACATGCTATGTTATTTTGCATACAAAGGTTTCAAAGTTTATCAAATGGATGTTAAATCTGCATTTCCGAATGGTATATTGGAAGAGGAGGTTTATATAGAACAACCAAAAGGATTTGTTGATGCTAACAATAAAAACATGGTATGTAGACTACACAAAGCTTTATATGGTTTCAATCAAGCACCAAGAGCATGGTATGAAAGTCTTCATAAATATCTTGTGAAGATTGGATTTGAGAGGACTGATGATAACAACAATCTATACTTGAAGATAGAGAAAGGAAATGCATTTTACTATCTGAAATTTTTGTTAATGATATCATATTTGGAGGCCAAGATACTTTATGTAAGGCTTTTGCAAATGAAATGAAGAAATAATTTGAAATGTCTATGTTGGAGAGATCAAGTTCTTTGAGGGTTTGCAAGTACATAAGATAAAATATGGTATATAAATCACCCAGTCAAAATATGTAAAGAAGATACTTGGAAGATTCTAAGCTAGTAAGCACACCTATGATGATAGGACATAAATTTTCAAAGAATGATGATTCAGGTAAGGTGAATCAAACATTGTACATGTCTATGATTGACAAATTATAGTATGTAGTACACATCATACCTGATATTGCATTACCTATTGGGATAGTTGCAAGATTCTTTGCTAATCCTAGGGAGAATCATTTGATGGTTGTTAAGAGAATCATGAGATATCTGAAAGACAAACAAAACTATGGTCTATACTATAAGAAAAATGAGAAATTTGAATTGAGAGCCTACACTGATGTTGATTGGGCTGGAAATATTGATGACAGAAAGAGCACTAGAAGAGGAGCATTTTTTTTAGGAAAAAGGTTGGTTACATGGAGTAGCAAGAAACAAAATTGCATATCTCAATCTACTATTGAAGCTAAATATGTTGCTACTGCAATAAATTGTACAAACATTGTAATGATCAAACAACTACTAAAAGGTATGAAGGAGGAAATCATTGAACCTATGATAGTTTATTGTGATAATACAAGTTCTATAAATATATCAAAGAATCATGTGATGCATACAAACACTAAGCACATTCCAATCAAGTATCATTACTTGAGAGAGTTAGTTCAAGATAAAGAGGTGAAGATGGAATATGTTAACACAAAAGAGAAAATAGTTGATAGCTCCACAAACACATTACCTAAGGATGCTCATGAGTATCTACGAGGTAAATTAGGGGTGATACCCCTATCCAAGGCTATTTAAGAAGGATGAGAAGTGCCCTGCATCAAACAAAATGATTGACATATGTAACACATTGATGCAATGGATCTTACTTTAGGAGTTGCCTAAAGTAATCAAAGAGCTAGAGTTACAAATCAACCACAAGCTAGGTGACAGAGGGAGAAACTAAATATGTCCATAATTTCATATTAAGATGACAAGTCTTTGTCATTGTTTTCAAAGAGGAAGCTTATAGAAGATATAGGGAGAAAGAAATCCAAGGGAGATAGAAGATACAGATAGAAGAAACATGAAATATCTACTGAAAGGGAGATAGTGTACTTGTTGATTACTACAGAGTAATAAATAATTACATCTACCTAGTAAGAGGTAGATAGTGTTGAGGGAGATATAAGAAGTGATCAAGAGGGAGTCACAAGGATGAGTTGATTGATTGTTTATTGATTAGAACATAATTTTGTAACCTATTTAGAAGATGAAAGTTGCTGATAGAGGAGGGGATTTCAATACAAGAAATTATTTTCTTTTGGTATTATTGTTAGTTGTACTAATTTAGTTTGGTTTTTCATCAATGCCAAAGAGGGAGATTTGTGAGGCCTCACCTTGACCCATCATAGCATAGTGATACATTATTATTGTTTTGATACTAATGACTCGATATGTCGAGACACTATCGGATCCACTAAGCATATTATGTTATTTCCTGTTGTGTGATGTTTACTTTTAGATACTTGATTTCTTTTTTTTTAATGCTTTATGAACATGTATTTTGATGAAGTAAGTAAATGTAGAATTAACACTTTGATTATGCAATTTTAATGATTGAGAATATGAGTAGAATGAGATAAACCACTAATTATTTGAAAGATGAATGTTTTAATTTATGTGATTTCACTAATATGTTATATACATATATGCATGTGATTTTCTTAAGCTACTGATGTGTGTGATGAGTGTGCAGGATATTTTAGCCAAAAAATCTAATGGAGAAACAAAACTAAATCCTATGTACCATTTGTGGAAACCTCGTTGTATGTATTTTATTTACATCATGAGATGTATGAATGTGTCATTTCGTAATCAGTTAATGTTAATGTTTTGTAACAGTGTTTTCTAGTGTCACTTGACACTCGTGAATTGTATGTGCATCCCAACATGATAGTTAGGGTTAATCAAGTAACCTAAAGATCTTAGTTGGACTAAGTTAGTGACCCTATTGCTACTTAGTTTATAATCGAGATTAATTACCCTAATCCAAATTAGTGTTTAATCTACTTTTTGAAGTTGTTAGTTAGTCCTAAAATTTCCTAGCATTTGTTAGGTCCCAAATTTATCCCTAAGGCCTAAATTCATGAAATCTAAATACCCAAACGGTATGGGTATGGGTTGGGGGCATTTTCCACCCCCCTAGCCCCTTTTGTTGACTTTTATGGTCACTCAAAAATCCAATTTTTGCTTTGTTGTGAAAATTGATTGATTTCATCATGGGTTGGGAACTTTAACTCCACCTTGAGGTTAGCCTTAGGTCTAATTGGGTTAGAAGCCTCTAGAACTTGTGGGCAAGTGGGGGGGAGTTATTTCTTTTAGAGGTGGTTGAGTTTAGGACCTTATTTAGAGGCAGTTTTGAGGAGGTTTGGGGTGTTCACCCAACCTCTAGTTTAAGAGGGATTTTCAAAAATTGAAGAAGAAGGAGAGGAAAGCAAGCTCATCTCAAACATGTTCTTTTTCCATAAACTGATTTCTTGAAGGTAGGAATACTTCACATCTTTTTTTTGGTTTCATGTTGTGCTTCATGTTTCAGTTTTATTGTTTATGTATGTATGTGTGTGTGTTGAGTATGTTGGGGGGGATTGAAAATAGGTTTTCTTCGATGTCTTTCCTTTGTGTTTGTTTTGAATTTTGAAGTTTTCTTTTATGGATGTTATGGCATTACTCACCCTCGGATAGGGCAAAAGTGGCCATTTTTGAGGGAAGGTCTTCAGTTGAACTCCAATAGTGTAGAGTCTCTTCTTAGGACAAGAAGAGGGGGAGAGGGTAGGGTGTTATGGGCCCCTACCTATCAACACAAACCATGTATGAGTTATGGCATGTAAAAATGGAAGAACATAAGTTTTTGAGTTATAGCCCCGATTGGGTACCTATTTGGTGTTGCGTCTAACATCTCCTGTTGGAAAAATCCACCTTCTCCCTAGTTTTGGTTCAATGTCAAACTTGTTGTGAAAACCCCGTATGGGAATGAATGTCTGATCTTGTCTCCTTGTTATGTTTGTTTGTCACTGGGTCAATTTTCGTTCTCTCCATGATCTTAGTGATGTATTACAGAAAATGAAATAGGTCCCTTGTTAAGGGCCATGAAGGAAATTTAAATTGACTGTTGAAATTCAGTTATGTTCAGGATTGAAACCCTGTGTAAAATGTATTTAAACTTTTTGTAGTAGTGGCAACGATTTTGGGTTTTCTTCCTGGTTCTTTCCTAGCGGAGCCTTTGACTCAGGTGTCAATAAAATAATGTTTGAGTAATATTGTTTCTTATAAGGTTTTCGTAGTTTTCAATTTTATATATATATATGAGATAAGATGATGATGTGCACTTATGCAAATTTCAAGTTCAAATATGTTAAGGCAAAAAAATTATGTTATGTTTGGAACGATAATTCATTTTCAGGGTTATAGGGAAATAAGATAAATCTTCAATGTTGTTAAAATGAAGTATTTAATTTCTTGGTTTAACTAAGAATTTAGCAAATTTCTATTAGAATGTAAAATATATATATATATTACTCCCTTGTTATAAAAACACATTGCTTGAAAAAAATCTTCACTTAGGCAAAATAACACTTAGAAAAAAAAAAGTGTTTCGTAGAGCAATATAGCCTCTGGATTTTGTATGAGTAAAATGCTTTAATCTTTTGGATGCAACAGGAAATATTCCCTCCTTGATTCTCTTGAGATCTTTTGTGTAATTGAAAAAATAAATAAATAAAGAAATAAAAATATAAAAACATATCCTAAATATCCTACCAAATTAACTTTATCACATAACTTCTCAAAACCCACTTTCTTAGGTGCCAATTCTAATAAGGTAAGATGGAGTTTTAAATGAACATAGTCAAATGTGTGTTATGGAAACTCAACCCATTGTGTCACATCATTTTCGCAGCCCAAGTACTATCCTAGTGGACTAGCAAGGCAAGGGTAGTTTGAATGTGGGTATCATAGTCAAAGCATGGCATATTGTTTTAAACTCCCTTGGCCACCTTTTTGAGCACCCAACTTGTTGTAAGCCCTATCACACACTAGGGGGACCAGACCTATGTGAGGGTATGCTAGGTCAGCATAGGACAACCTTTGACCAATGTGCCCACGTGAGTAGAAAGTGTTGGGGGGGGGGGGGGGGGTGGGGGGGGGGGGGGGGGGGGGGGGGGGGGGGGGGCGGCGAAGGGGGGAAGTTGTAGTTAGGGTATGTGTTAGTGGATTTCTTTTGGGGTTAAGTTATTTAGTTTTAAGTTAGTTTGTATTAAGTTAGTTGTTTTTAGTTAATGTTAGTAGTTTAAGTTAGTTTGTATTAAATTAGTTGTTTTTAATTAATGTTATTAATTTAAGTTAGATGTATTAAGTTATTTTAAGTTTTGAGTTAGTATAAATTAAATTTAGTATGTAGATTCTTTATATTGCTTGTTAAAAATTGGAAAATTGTTTGTAAATATAGTTAGAAACGTTTTATTTATATAAATATTTTTAGAGGTTAAATATTAGATTTTAAATTAAATGATTAGTAAAAGTTTTGTTAATGTAAATCTAGTTTTCTTTGATAAAGAAAGTTAATTGTTATGTTACAAATATAAATTATCTTAGTATAATTTAGTTAGATGTTAGTTAATTTGATTTTAGCTATATTATTATTATTATTTCACAATAGATCATAAATCCAAATATATTTGGTTGTAGAATTGAGTTTGATTGTAGTTTAGATAATTATTTCATGTTATCATAGTAATTAGTTCTTGATGTCTATGCTATGAAATAATTGGACTTATACTCCACCTGATCGATATTAGAATAATTACTATATAGTGTTCTTTAATATTTTGCTTGATAATGTTTTTATGGCCAGTTTTAATATGTTTTAAATTAGATAAAAATTATGTTTTGAGTGAGTTGTTAATTAGCTTGTGAGTCAACTTTAAAGACATATTAATGTTTAGGCCTTTAAATTAATTGCTTTAATTGTTAATAATCCTTTGTCAAAGAAATTTCAATTTAATGACCTCTACTTTCACTTGTAAATCAAACATTTTAAACCTAGAGAATTTAATTATTATTTAACTAAAAATAAAATAAAATTATGTATGTTCTTGCCCTTGCATTTTTGGGCATGACAAGATTGTTGAAAATAGATTGACACAAGTATAAGAATGTGTTTCAATCATTGTTTTGTCACTAATGTCAAACCTGCTACTTTTTGGTAAGAAAATTGCTTAGATGATTTGAGTACTATCATTTGTTTGATTGATGAACAAGATTTGATCAAATGAGGTAACAATAGAACCTAGAGGAAAGGTTGAGTTATGATATTAAAAAGCAGTACAAAGATTAATTAAGATAGTGATATTATAGTGCATTGATTATCTACTTAAGGTTGCAAAGGATGGATACACTAATTAAGTTAAGAAAAACAAATAAAATTTATTGTGTCTGCCAAGCTTAACAATTTGCATAGTAGGTGTCAAATGAAGTTAGTATAAGTTGAGCATAAAATTTGTTGGAGTCGAGCAAAGTCAAATTTCAGTGTATGTCAAGTAATACAATGTTAGTTGAGTAAAGTTTGGTTGATGTTGAGTACCAATAAACTTTAGTTCATGCCAAGTGGTTTGATAGTGGATGTCAAGTAATGCAGTATGTGTCGAGCATCAGAAGCAAGTTAATGATGAGTGTCAGCATTATGAAAAAGATCGTGAATTTGATGAATCTGAGCTAACAAGTTTCATTTCTTAGATTGTGTGAACCGTGTGGAAGATAAGCTTGATGAGATGGTGGCACATAATTCAAGATGAACCATTTTGAGGTGAATTCCAAGAGGATTGAAGTAGAAGTTTCTAGAAGGGAATAAAATGAAAATATGGGTAGATTCATTGAATCCTACCTAATCCTACATAACCCTAAAATGGACGACAGAGGATAAATGATAAAAGATTTAAATTTTCTATTTATAGAGATGGTTGGTCATAAGCAAAGATTGTCATGTGGAAGAACCTAAGGAAGACAAGGAGTCTAAGGTATTGCTTCATTCAGTGACCAAAGAGAAGAGATTGCTATTAGCAAGAAAAGAAAGAAGGCTTAAGGGTATGGATGCTTGAAGGGTGGACAAGTTATCAAAGTTGAAGTGTGTGAATGTCAAGGAGAATGGAGAACTGAAATAGAGATCTATAATCTACAAAATGAGTTGTAAGTTGTTATCAGATCAAGTCTTCCTATTAATTTCTAACCATTATATTAGTCTAGGGTAAATCCTTTGGACTAAGGTTGACCTAATAGTCATTTATAAATTCTTTAACTAGGTGATATTCAGAGTGAATGATGTAAAGTCCTCTAACAAGGCTCACTCCTGATAGAGTAACTGAAATCCTCTAACCAAGTCACATTTAACAGTGTGCATTGTAATCTTTAACAGGGTTGGCCTTTCAAAGGGCATCACTTTAGATGAGTGAGAATGAGTAGCATGTTACTAGTCGTTTTTCCAAAATTGAGTTTCCATGTAAAATCATTGTGTCAAATGTGTTATTGAATATGTTATGTTTCATGCTTACATTTCTGCAAAGTTGATTTGATAGTAACCTACAAAGTGTAAGTGATTATATGATCTAATGGATGCATGCATAATGAATATGTTTTATGGATACAGGTTCACTAAGTTGTGAAAAGTTTTATTTGTACATGTGGATCTTGAATAACTGATTGACCCCCCCCCCCCCCCCCCCCCCCCTCTCAGTTATTCTAAATAATTCCAGCACAATGAAGAAAATGGAACTACGTTTTTCCTAAGACTTATAATTAGAAGCTCTTGTCCTTGTTTTTTTACCATGGTACTATTATTTTATGATTATAATCCATTCATACTTATTGTTAGACGTTATTTTTACTATGTTTTTTAGTTTAAAAATCTAATTAAACCATGGCTAAATTACTGTTTAACTAATAAGAAAAGAGACATTATTGTGAAAAAATAATTTTTAAAACGTAACCATCTAAACTTTGTAGTTTTAGATTTTTCTCCATTATACAAATTAATTGAAAGAGACTAATGAAAATGTTAGTTTATTTCTTTATATAGACAAGGACTAATAACTTTATAAACATTTTCCTTCAAGTATAATATGTTAAGAGTATTACAATTTACTCTATATCATTATCATTTAATTAAACTTTGATGAGGTGTAACTCTTTTACTCCAAATCTTCAAGTGTGAGAAGACTTCTAGTTGCATTAGATGTAGGCCTATAAAAATCTAATTTAGCCACACAAAATAACAATAAACCCTCAATCTAGAAGTGATCCCTTCTTATCCTTTAGTTATATACATTGATCTAATCTATTGCTTTACTTCAAGTGCAAATTGAGTACTAGAAATCTTCAGAGTGAGAAAAATAAATAAGGAGAGCGTAAACACTTGGCTTGAATAAACAAATGCAATTAACAAGAATACTCTCCATGGTTAATGTATCACTTGTTCCTTATATGTTTTTAGCTATTAACATTGACACAATAAGTTCAACGTTTCTCTATTTCACAAACTTGCACAAGGAAAAGATACATTTAAAAAACTAATTCATCCTTGATGTTAAAAATAATGGGTGGGAGATAAAATTTCACCAATTCATCTTTCCAACTAGATCAGATACCACTAATAGTTATGTATTTTGTTATATTGCATGTTAATAGTTCATTACATGTATAAAGTTTCCATTTCTTAAATAGTTTATAACAATTCTCTTTTCATAAATAAATTATTTTGATAAGAATATTAATTTGCATATTATTCTAATAAATCAAATGACTAGTAATAAATCATCTAGACTACTTAATATTATGACATTTATAATACTAAATTTAAATACTCACATAAATACTAATTTTTTTAAATAATACCAACAAAAAGTAGATCTTACTCTAGAAAATGTAATCGCTACCTTGAATGATGAATGGAGGAAACAATAATGCTTGTCAAAATTAAGGTAAGGCATTTTATCTAGATCTATTTATTCTACTTTAAAGGGAAATATGTTCTCCAAAACCAAATTTATGTAGTACTATTGTAAGGAAAAAAGACAACTCATTATATCTAGCATTTTAGCTTTTCTTATCTTGGCTTCTCTCATAGAATTAGCTCCTCGAACAATTAAGCAACAAGTAAATTGTTGTTTCTAGTTCTCATTCACATAGTTCACAAGTGAAGATAGGTACAATCCTAATATGTGTGACTTTTTCTCTCATGAAAACTCTACCTTTTAGAGATAACCATGTAATGAATTTTTCCTTTGGGAGCCCAACATTTCACCAGTTAAGAGAGAATCCTCTTGATTTTATAAAATTTCTAAGTATGGTGTATCTTTGCTTGACAAAATAGTTTTTTGAGGCCAAAGGAGGCGAAATTAGATGACCTTGGGTTTCTTTGTACTAGAGAATCTTCCATTAAGTGCCTTTATGAGGAGGTTTTATAATTTGTTTTTCCAATTGGCATTATTCACAACATTACAATCCTTAACATAAAGGTAGTCTCTAATTTTAGTACCTCATGATGTTTTTAAGAATTCTTTTGATTTGGGATACCAAAAATTTTAGTGGAAAATGTCCATTTAAGGATTCATCCTAGAAGGTACATCCTTCTTGTCATCATGAATAATCTATATGAGGTGTGGAAGAAATACCCCTTTGTAACTCATCATGAAATTCCACATATAGGACCCTACCAGTGGATTAAGGGCAACATAGATCCTCTTTGGTGTCACTGAGATATATGACTCTCAATATTGTTGCCCATTTAGATATATTGTTGGAAAATATTTTCCATACTATTTTTTCCCCTAGAGCTTTGCCTCCATTTTCCAAGTTATGCATTCCACACCTCCTACACTTTTGAACAAGAAAACCTTATCCCAAAAGAGAACATGTTTCAAGTTTATTTGGGATCTTTGATTAATTTTTGAAGGTATCTTTTAAATTTTGACTTTATGTTTGATAATATCCCTTTAATAATAGGAAAAATAAAAATGACATAGTTTAAGATGTTGGCCAACATGATTTCTTATCATAAGGAGTCTTCCTACTAGAGACAACCAAGAATTTTTTTGTGAAGACATTTTTTTGAAATAAAAGAATCAATGTGATCACATAATGAGATCTTGTTTCTACCTACTAATAGGGGAATACCAAAATATTTTCTGGGTAAAGGCTCTTTCTTGGATCCAAAATACTTGATTATTCTCAAAGAGGCCAAAAGGGGATTGATTCTAAAAGAAGATTTTAGATTTGAAAACAGTGATGTTTTAACTTATCACCCACAATATTTATCCAAAATATATTTAATGGTGTGAATTTTTTCAATAGAAGCTCCTCAAAATAGATGGTGTCATTTGAAAATAAAATGTGGATAACTTTACTTTGTGAACATGGAATACTATACCTCTTCACAAGTTACAAAATTAGGAATTATTGCAATAAAATGGCCTAGTAACTTAATTAAGATAATGAACACACATATATAGATAAGGGAACTCCTTATCTAACTCCCTAAGAAGGAGAAACATACCAATAAGATTGCATATTTATGAGAACTAAAAAGCTCACTCCTTACACACATCATTATCCACTTACACTATTAGGGTGAGAAACCAAATTTTATGAAAACCTATTGCAAAAAAATCGAATTGACTTTGTATATGCTTTGAGCATGTCAAATTTGATAATCATTTATTCCAATTTGTGATGCTTGATGGAATGAAGAACTTCATGCGGAAATATAGCACCCTTTGAGGTCTCTTTCATATCACCAACCTACCTTGTTCCTATTGAGTAACATGGATCATTTGCTTCAAATGTACTAACATTGCCAATGTAATTGATGTGTTCCAAATGCATATTTGGATCTCATATAAATATGAGAGGAGACATGTCTCATGAAGAGACATGCCTCTAAGGTTTAATCATCATTTAATTTATATATTTAATAATAATAATTTTTATTATATATATGTGTATATATATATATATATATATATATACATCTATATATATGTATATATATGTTATATATATACATCTATATATGTATATATATATATATACATCTATATATATGTATATATATGTTATATATATACATATGTATATATATATATGTATATATATATACATATGTATATATATATATATATACATATATATACATATGTATATATATATACATATATATATACATATATATATATATATATATATATACATATATATACATATGTATATATATATACATATATATATACATATATATATATATATATATATATATATATATATATATATATATATATATATATATATATATATATATATATAATACTATAATATATATAATAATTTATATTACTATTATATGAATACATATATATAGGAAATGATGATTTACCAATAACAACAATGTATGTTAGATCGATTTAATCTGATTGAAGCTACAACTTTAACACTCCCTCTTAGCTAGGGAGGACTTGTAGAACACATTATGCTCTCAAGAATATGGAGAGATATCATCTCAATATGACATTTGTGGAATGCCATATTTAAGAATATCAACATAAATCCATTAACTTAGATGTTATCTTTCAATATAATCCGAAGTATGATTCAAAAAGAAATATCAATCATATAATCTTCATCATACGTATATTCTTTTTATATGTGCACTGGCATCATATCCTTGATGTCTACCAAAAGAATACGTTATATCCTAGAAGGATATGAGTTATTTGATTTCTAGCACTCTAGGAAAATATTTAAAATAGTATATCAAATAACAAGAAATCACAATGTCATGGTCTCTATCATGACAAGTATCATGATCTCCGACACTTTGGGATAACAACTTAATGAAGTTTGATCATGACACATTCGTTATCATGACTTCCAGTACTTTGGGGAAACAACTTGATGAAGTTTGTCATGATAACAAGTCTACCATATATAAGATCACCACCTTACAATGGTTACCTTCGTATGATACATTTATTATCATGACTTTTGTCATTATAACAGGTCTACCATTTATAAGATTGTCATCTTACAATGGTTACTTTTTGTTTATAAATGTTTGTTATCATGACTTCTAGCACTCTAGGACAACAACTTAATGAAGTTTTTCATGATAACATGTCTACCATTTATAATATTTTTAGCTTATAATGGTTACCTTCTATTTATATATGTCAATGAAAGATTTTCACCTTTCATTACATATCATATATGAAATAGTAACCAACATAAACCAAGTGAGAGGGTGGTGAAAAGGATTTCACCTCAATTCTCTCTCATAGAGAAGTATACATTATTTTCACTTAGAAATTCTCCTCATAGAGAAGATTTCATTCACAAAGGATTGCACCTCAAAAATTCTTCCTCCGAACAATGATCCTAAGAAGTCAAGTCTAATAGTTACTCCCTTAGAGTCTCTCTTCCCCCAAGGATTCTTATTAGACTCACACTGAATCTGAAATTAATATTTTGATCTTCTGGTGATAAGTCATTACTTTCTCATGATATACATAGAATTAGGCCCATCATGATCATGCAGTCACATATATGTATTTCTAAACTCCCTTTGAGTATCAATCTTCTAAGCTCTTGTGTTGCCTTAGAAGAAGTGTCATACTCCCTCTTAATGTAGAAGGATCTCATAATCTCAGTCATCAAAGATTCTTCCTTCAAGAGCCTCACTTTATCTATCTTGATCATTAGGGTCTTTCAAGCTACTATCATTGGATTGAATCTGCACAATATTTGGTAGCATGTGTAAAGTACCAACCTTCTTTTCCTATAAAAGCATCCTCAAACATAAAGGAAAAGATAAAGGAAAATAACCCTTATAGTATGTATAGATAAGAGAGAGACTACAATGAGTAGATAAATATAAAAGATATGAGTACTCATTTGCACATGAAGATTAAGAAATTGTCTTCTTAGATTATTTGAGAATGAAACATCTCCCCTCTAAAGAAGGTTCAAGTGGGAATGGAACATTGACTATTATTTCCCTCACAATGTAAAATTCTCACTCGTTCTTATATTGTTGAATTTTTTTGTGTCAAATCAAATATGGATTCCTCTAGCATCATCTCTCGTGTTGATTGCTCCAAATCTATGATCTACCCCTTCTACAAGTAAAGATTTGATCCAAATATTAGATCTAAAACAACCCACATTCATGCTTTCATGTTATGTGTGGCCCAACTATTCCTTCCCAACTGAGACACTCTTCAATTGTTGGGTTGTCTATTCAAGACGATCTTAAACAATGCTTGATCCACTTATCCAATCTGATTCATGTTGCCCTTGTTATCCAAAATAAGGTGAAGACCTTGATGAGTTAGTTAGATAATGGAAACATTGAATCTGCATTCTAGAATGAGCTCCATAGTTCCACACCAATAGTACACAAAGATTTCATACTCAAGTTGTGATAGCAAGACAAATAAAAGTTGTCCTTAGATTAGAGGTAACTACTAAAATTTATTTTCTCCATCTTGTGTGAATATTGAGTTATATCTAGGTATTCCTTCATTAAGGTTCTTATTTTATCTCTCCCTCTATATTCTAAGCTTCCATGGGGATTATCCAATTTCATCTTTCATACTTGATGCATTGTCACCATCAATTTATAATTATAAGCAACCTTGATTTAGGAATTTCCCAACGGTAACATTCTAACATCCCACACTAGATGTATTGAACTTGAATGGCTAGACTTAGTTTTGAGTGTCTTGCAACCCCAATCTCAAAGTCTCCAACTTTGATTATGTATATTGGATGCCCAACTAATCTCTTCATAATTGTCTTCAGAATAGGTACAAACTTCACTTTGGTAGAAGGCTTGGAGAAAATATTGGTTTTCAAATCTTGAATAATAATGTGCTATAAATGAGTAATATTCCAAGTATCCATATAATCCTTGGAAAGTCCTTCTTGAAACGTTTTACTCCCTTTAAATAAATATCATCAAGATACTTAAAGGTCAACTAAAAACTCTTTTCAATTAAAAACTCTTTTCAATTTACTCATACATGGAGTTGGATCTTGCAAAATAATTCTCTACTTAGTGATTATCTATTGTAATTTCCTCTTCTTTAAAGAAATGCCTTGAGGCACAAACTTAGTCTTATGATGCAAATTATCAGTTTATTCATTTTTTGAGTTGACAAAAATAGCAATATTGGCCATTGTGATCTCATCTACTAAAAAAAATTGTATCATTGATATTACCGAGTGAGAATTCATAAGAGGATAAATGTAAGTTGACTAGTAGATATTTTCAATGCATTCGTTAAGTCTTCCAACTTCGTATACAATCAACTTTTCATTGATACAAGACATCCAAGTTTTATATGTCTACAATGGGGAGTCATAGAGGTTGATATTGAATATACAAACCATGTTAAAGATTTGATGCCAAAGACACAAGCAATTATGGTACTTTTTATTTATTTCCATCATTGTCCACCCTCTATAAAATACTCTATTTATTTATTATTATTAGTGGTGGGTCCTTGTGTCCCCACGCGTGCATATAAGCTGTTGAGGAAGGGTATCCTTTATTTATCCATTCACAATGGGTCTATTTCGACGTGGCCACTAATGGATCACGTGCTCAAATAGTTTTTTTTGTTTATGAACAATCTTATATTTCTTTAATCCATTTTTCCATTTCACTATTGGTGCTCTCTTTTAAGTAATTGATGGTTGATCTCGACACCAATGTCTTTAACTATCCCTCTAGCCTACACTTGATATTCTTGATTTTAGCTCCCCCCCCTTGACATTGTGCATGTGAGATGTCAATCTCATTGATTTTATTTTTGGGCTAACTGAATGTGACTTGATCTATCTTCCAAAATTTTGAGGTTTGTAGAAGGTGTGTACTCCTACGTTGATTTTTATGGAATGGTAATGATATAATTGATATGCCTTAAAACTTATGACTGGTCATTTGAAACTCTAATTGACTAATTTCCTTTCTATTACATGTGATGACCAATCTTTAACCTTTTATCAATGGATCCCATTTTATTATTATTATAAATCAGCTAACTATTGATATTAAAATATCCATGTCAAAATTTTCTCTTTGATAGGATATCGCTATCTTAATTTGTTCTTAATCCCATATATAATTTTGCAAGGAATAATATTGGTAGACTTTACTTCCATTATAATTTGTTGAACTGACTTCTACGATCCAATTTGATGATGGTATAGTTGTTTATCTTATGTCATCTATATTTATTTTTGAATTTCTTCTCCCTTACTATATTTAATTGTAGTTTTGTCACTAGCTTAGCTATTTGTTGTCAGTCTTGCATGAAAAGTCTTATTCTATTTATAAATTTTAATTCTCGTTCATGCACTAGTGTATATATCATTATGTTGGGAATGTATGACTTCAATTGTTTAGTCACAATTTTATATGATGATCTTTATGTCTTTTTAATAATGTTTTCATTCACTCTTTTTATCTCTGAATTTTACTTTCGCTCCCTTCTTGCTTGCTGCTGACTAGGCACCTTCACTGAGTTGGATTCTCCCTGTTAGTTGCATGGGTAGATTAAATATAAATCAAATGTGGAAGCATATTCAAATGTTCAATCTCCTTTTACACTTGCAGCCTTGCTCTGATACCATGTTGAGTAACATGGATAATTTTTTACAAATGTGCTAACATTGCCAATGTATTTGATGTGTTCGAAATCTAGATTTGGATCTTATATAAATATGAGAGGAGGAGACATGTCTTGTGAAGACATGTGTCTCTAAGGTTTAATCATCATTTAATTAATTTATTTAATAATACTAATTTTTTTATTATATATGTGTGTGTGTATGTATACATATTATTGGAAATATAAGAGGAATAACTACGAGGGGAGGGGTGAATCACTTACCACAAAAATAAATCACAGATCCCTGAGGTGTCAATACAAATCAAAACCAAACTCTGTTGAAACTAAAAATACTGTTATAACTCGGTTAGCACTGAATCACTCATCAAACACTAAGAATTACTGCTACTCAAAAATTACTAAAATAAATGCTTCTTAAGATGTTTAATGTTATTAACCACAATTAACTTAGTTGCAAAAATAGAAAGCAAATAACATGAACACATATGGCACTAGGATTTAATGTGGAAACCCAAATTTGGAAAAAACCCACCAATTGCAACTAGTTATTATTTTTCACTCTTCTGAAGTGCGTCCTGTTAAGAGCCAACCCTATTAAAGGTTACAAAACACACTATTACGTGTGACCTTGTTAAAGGATTTAGTCACCCTGTTAGGAGTGGCCTTTTTAGAGGTCTTTAGACACTTCAGTCTAGAAATGCCACCTTGTTAGAGGATTTGGCAAATAGTTGTTAAGAGATTTGATACAATGCTCCAATTGTTAAGAGTGTAACAATGATACAACCTAATTATTGACGCGACTATATTGCTAATTTTAGATCTTTTTTCTAGCTTGAATACTTGATCCTCCTTGATCAGATAAAAATTTGTAGCTCAGTCAACTTAGGATACTCTGCTATCCTTCCAATTCACTCCCTTGGTTTATCTTTTCAATTCCATGCTTCTCTTTTTCAATCCCACAACTTGACCTTATACTTATATCTTTTTCCTAGTCATGCAGACTTGAATACACTTACAAATATTCAATATTCATCCCTTAAGTCAACTAGACTTAAAAAATAAATTCATCAAACTAAATATGTTGATTCAAGAAAATTCTTCGTTAGTCAACCCAACTCGGTCAACATTAACTCAAAAAAGACTTTCTTTAGACTTCCTTTGTTAATCGTGTGAACTTAGTTAACACTGCATCTTGAAGTAAATTTTATGGTAACTGAGTGAGCTCGGCTAACATTGGTTTCGTGCAAACTTCTCTTTGATGCACAATTGAACTCAGTAGACACTGTCTTCCTACAAACTTTCTTTGATGCTCGAGTAAAGCTCAACACATAGTATCTCTGAACTTGGTTTACTCTAAAATGCTTGAAAAACACTAAAAATTGTCTTCATCATCCAAGTGAGCTTGACAGACACTGATTGGTAAAGACTTGACATTTTGTGTAACATCAAAGACAATATACAATTGAACAATTGTATTCAATAGTGTGTATATATATATATATATATATATATATATATGTATGTATGTATGTATGTATGTATGTATGTATGTATGTATGTATGTATGTATGTATGTATGTATGTATGTATGTATTATATATAATATAATATATATTATATACTATTATATAATTATTATTACATGAATACATATATATAGGAAGTGATGATTTACCACTAACAACAATGTATCTCAGATTGAATTAATTTGATTGAAGTTACAACTTTAACAATTCCTCTAATATGATTTTAGGAATAATTTTTATCAATCTTTGTTGAATTTCCAAGGATCTTCTACCAATGTATTAACATTGTCATTGTATTTGGTATGTGTGTTCCAAATGCAACATCCTCATATAGATAGATAGATAGATAGATAGATAAAGATCATGAATAGACATGTCTATTGATTAATTAGATTTTATATATATATATATATATATATATATATATATATATATATATATATATATATATATATATATAGGGTTGATGCATCAAGTTATGGTGCCAAAAACATGACACAAAAAATAAATTTTTAAAATTCTGAAAGCATGCGCACTTTTTTTAAATTACAAGTTTTTATATATGGGCTACAAACCTGTAGCCCATTCCATTCCATTTCTTTTCTTTTTGTTGTTGCCTTCTTTCTCCTCAACAATGTGCATGCAATTTGTAAAACTTGAAGAATTTTCTCACTTGCCTCCTCAAAATGTCTCTTTGTCACCGAAGATCAAGATCAAGATCACATAGTATGTTTTCTACTCTTATTTTTGCATTTTTTTATATGTTCTTGCATTGTTTTGTAGGTTTTTACATTGTTTTGTAGGATTTTTTAGTTTTGCTTTAAATTTATTTATTTATTTAGAATGCAATTGGTTTCTTATCAGAAAATGTGAATAATCAACTACCAAATCTCCATCTTGATCAACAAAATTAAAATGAAAACCCTCCACAAGATCCAAATCAAAACCCTCCACAAGATGAAAATAAAAACCCTTCACAAGAAAAGCTAGAAATTTTGCAACTTCCATCAATTGAAAGACCTCTTGGCACCCAAGAAAAATAATGAATGAAATAGAGGAAAAAATGAATTAGAAGCAATCATTGGTAGGTTGAAAACTAGTGGAAAAACCAATCCTATGAGAGCACAATTGGCATCCTCCCTTGAGTTCATTTTGAGTCATGTAGCTTATGTTAGTGGTCAGTTAGATATTTGGCATGTTAAGAGAGAAGAACAAAGAAGATATTACGCAAACAAATTATCCTATAAATATGTAAGAAAAAAAGACATAGCAAAAGGTAGCATTTGTGCCTTGTTTAAAAACCTTGGAGAACAAGACATTGTTAAAAATACAACTAAAAGGTTCCCCATCCATTGGTGCATACATGATTATATTATAAATAACTTTTGAGATAGATGGTGGATGGTCTTTGATGCCTCTCCCTACAATAATCATGAGGTTTCAATGTATTTCTTAAAGAAATTGTATTATGAATTTGTCTTTAGGGAGATCCCCAATTATTTTGATATGTTAGAATCTTAGGGTAGAGGTGAGGAGTCACCATTTGTGAGGTCAGGGGTATGTCATGACCCTAATGTAGTTAGGGCACCTGTTGTCAAGCCAAAATGTGAGCATATGATTATTCCTTTAGTTGTGAAGGAACATGTAGACACTAGTACCCTAGGGACTATCAATGCTTTGAAATAGACCCTCATTCATTGTGCTATTCCATTAGTTGAGGAGGAGCCTTCTTTGTGTCATGGTTACATGTGCACATCATGTGGATCCTTAAGCACATTTGGCAGTCATGCTGGAGACACTATGGATGATGGGCTAGTTGCTAATGAGTTTCTAAATGACACATTTGGCATTAACACATAGGTAAATTACAATTATAATAAATTAATTTGATCACATTTCATATGTATAGTTATGACTAATTAATTAGCATGTCCTGACATTGTTAGAAATTCAGGGTGAAAGTGTTGATGGCCCTAGTACAGATTCCCTAATCCCATTTTATTTCTTGTCAAAGAGTCGAGAAGCATGTATCAATTTAATCATTTAAATTAATATATATATATTTTAAGTAATCATATGAAGGATTGACAAAAAAAATTTATGCATTATTTCTCTACTAGACCATCGACATTCACAAGGGACTTTGAGCCTAGGCATGATACGAGCTTCGTAGAGGTACATTTTTTTCATGTTAGTTTAATTAATTTGATTATATTTGGTTTATGTTTCATGCTACATGTAAATTATATTATATGACATGTAGTTTTTGATGTCTAAGACTCCTCATCTCCACCAATCCATCGATCGTGGAGTTGTTGCCGTGATGGTTAGTTTAGAGTCATTGACCAAGGTATGAAAGAGTTTTCTTAGTTTTAGTTATCATTTATAATAGTTATTATTGAAATTTCAAATGTTATTTATAAGTGATCATATTTATGGAATTTTTTTAGGGCCTTGTTACACTCGATCGTCCACAAGCCTTTGAGGTGGATGTATAGAGTGACTATTTGACGGTGGTAAGAAAATAATTAATTTTGTGTGTACATATATTTGATTTCAATTTATAATAATCATTGATTCATAGCTACTTTCTTTGTATCAACTCCAATTAGAGAGGAGCCTAAAAAAGAGGATGAGTGAGTGTGTGAGGAAGACCCCATCATCTCCCTCCATGCAATGACTAAAGACCTCTAGGGATTTGTTTCCTTCCCCTTATGGGAAGGAGAAGATATAGGGATAGACACACATGTATAGGCATTAGTGGACATATATCTTGGATTTTATGTTAGTGGACATATTTTACATACATTTGATGTATATATGATATTTTATATTTGATGTATGACATATATTTGATGCATGACATTATTAGACTTATGCCATTATTGTTTATCATAATAAATGATATGTTTGTTCATGTATGACATTATTGGTTATCATAATATATTATATGGTTGTTCATGTATGACATTATTGGTTATCATAATATATATCTTATTTTTTTGTTTATGTTTTAAGTGTATTTCATATTTTTTCATTTTAATGTAATTTGCATCCAAAATGATGCAGAATGCTCACACCAAAAGCTAGTGGATTCCCAAGAAGAACACTTTTAAGGCAAACTACCTATTCCAAATGTCTCTACCTAACCCTTCACAAACTCAACCAACTACCTCTCACAATACCCAACACCTCTAATACCTTACACCCTCTAGGATCTTTCACAACACCATACCCCAATAAGATTCCAAAAGGCTTAACTCATTTTCATTTAAGTGGTTTCAACATTCATAAGGTGCTATACATCTTAGTGGAATTCAAAACATTAATTCTCACAATCAAACCTAAAGAGGCTCTTTCTTGTAGCCCTATCTTTGGGGTTTTAGGGTAGGAAATCAAAATTTCTTCAAAATATACCAAAACCAAAGAGAGATTAAGATACCCAATACTAAGCTTGACTAAATTCCAAAAACATAGACTCCCAACTGTTCAATAAAGCATATAACTTGCGAGTACGAATCTAGACAAATAGGCCTAAAACATACCTTCTAACTCCCAACTCATTAAACTTTCAAATAAAAATAACAAATGAACATTTTATAGTTTTATCTTACCAAAATCTTACAAAATTCTAACTTTCGAAGTCTTAATTGTTGAGGAGATACACAAACCTCCAAACCCTTGTTATAATGAGGGTTTCCTTGCTGAATAAGATAACTATCTCACAAACTTCAGTCTCTCATCTATTTCATCCTTCCAAGTGATTCTTCAACTATCTCACAAAGTTCTTTTTTTGCACAGATTGAGCAGTAAACTGCATGCTTCTTCGGGTTAAATGATCACAGTGCTTGCATGTTATCTTTATATAAAGTGGAGGAAGATTTAAAGGTTCCTTTGGTTGTTTTAGAGCACCATCTTATAAGTTGACACCATACCTCTGTTTCTTATTATGGATAGGGACAAGAATTAGTAAATACCTTCTGATTGCATGGAAAATATAGAGAATCAGCAATTGAAAATGTGATAGTGGCTTGGTTAGAGTTTGCATGTGTGTTGGAAGGCTTTGAAGAATCTACCTTCTACTCAATGACTATGAGCCTGAAAGTCTATAGTTGGATGGGTTTTGATAAGGTAGTGGAGTATTGGAGTTTTTTTGTTTGAGCTCTTTGAGATTTTTGAGAGTTTATAGTTTGTAGTTTAGTATTGATAGGTGATTAGAATATTTCCATACCTTGCACGAGCTATGAGATATGCCTTGTCAAATATCACATCCCTATGGCACTTAATGACTCTTAGGGTCAATTTGGTTTGGTGTGTCCAAGAACATTAAAGTGCTTAATTAGATGAGACAATCTTGTGACTGGGGTTTACCTTACAACCCAAAGCTAATAGAATAGACAGTTCAATCTCACGATGAACAGTGAGAGAGATTTAGTAGTTGGCAACTTTGTACTGGCCAACACTACAAGTTTTAGCATCACCCAAGATGGGGCCACAAAATCAAAACAAAATATGATATCCAAAAAATGAGAGTTTATTGTAGGTCTTAGCACCATGGTCTTGTAGCACCTAGAATTGCATCCATACCTTGTATGAGCTCTAAAATATGCCCTATCAAAGATCTCATCCCTATGGCATTTAGTGACTTTTAGGGTCAATTCAGTTCAGCACGCTCAAGAACATTCAAGCACTCGACGGGATGGGATGAGCTTGGGACTAGGGTTTACCTAGCCACCTAGAGCTAACAAAATAGACAGTTTGATCCGATGACGAACGATGAGAGAGATTCAACAGTTGGCAACTTGGTACTGGCCAACACTACAAGTTTCAACATCACCTAAGATGGGGCCTCAAAATCAAAATGGAATCTGATCTCCAAAAATAAAGAGAAGTTATTGTAGGTATTGGTGGCATATTCCTGTAGCACCCAAAATTGCATCCATACCTCGCACGAGCTCTGAGATATGTTGTATCAAATATCACATCCCTATGGCATTTAATGACTCTTAGGGTCAATTTAGTTAGGTATGCTTGAGAATGTTTGAGCGCTCAACAAGATGGGATGAGCTTGGGACTAGGGTTTACTCAAACACTCAAAGTTAATAGAATAGACAATTTGATCCCATTACAAATGGTGAGAGAGATTCAAAAGTTGGAAACTTTGTACTAGCCAACACTACAAGTTTTAACATCACCCAAGATGGGGTTGCAAAATTAAAATGAAATCTGATCTCCAAAAAGAAAGAGAGGTTATTGTAGGTCTTGACAATATGGTCCTATAGCACCTAGAATCAATTCCATACCTTGTATGAAATCTTAGATATGCCCTGTCAAAAATCACATCCCTATGGCATTTAGTGACTCTTACAGTTAATTTAGTTTGACGTGCTTAAGACCATTTGAGCACTCAATAAGACAAGATGAGCTTGGGATAGGGTTTATCTAGCCACTTAGAGCTAACAAAATAGATAGTTCAATTCCACAACAAACACTGAGAGAGATTCAATAGTTGGCAACTTTGTATTAGCCAACACTATAAGTTTTAGCATTACCCAAGATGGGGTTGCAAAACTGAAATAGAATTTGATCTCCAAAAAAAGAGATATGTTATTATAGGTCTCAGCAACATGGTCATGTAGCACCTAGAATCACAGCCATACCTTACATGAGCTCTGAAATATGTCCTATCAAAGATAATGTCCCTATGGCATTTCGTGACTCTTAGGGTCAATTTGGTTTAGCATGCCCAAGAATGTTCGAGCACTCAATAGGATATGATGAGCTAGGAACAGTGAGAGAGATTCAACAGTTGGAAACTTTGTACTAGCCAACACTAGAAGTTTCAACATCACCTAAGATGGGGTTGCAAAATTAAAATGGAATCCAATCTCCAAAAAGTGAGAGAGGTTTGTAGGTCTCAACAACATGGTCTTGTAGCACCAAAATTGCATCTATACCTCAAACGAGCTCTAAGATATGCCCCATCAAAGATCACATTCCTATGGCATTTAGTGACTCTTAGGGTCAATTTGGTTCAGCATGCCCAAGACCATTCAAGCACTCAAAAGGATGAGACAAGCTTGGGACTAGGGTTTACCTGACCACCTAGAGCTAACAAAATAGATAGTTTGATCTCATGATGAATGGTAAGAGAGATTCAACAGTTGGCAACTTTGTATTAGCCAACACTACAAGTTTCAGCATCACCTGAGATGGGGCCACAAAATTAAAATGGAACCCGATCTTTAAAAAGAGAGAGATGTTTTTGTAGGTCTTGGCAATATAGTCCTATAGCACCCAAAATCACATCCATACCTCGTACGAGCTCTGAGATATGTCATGTCAAAGATTGCATCCCTATGACATTTAGTGACTCTTAGGGTCAATTCAGTTCAGTGTGCCCAAGAACATTTGAATACTCAATAGGATAGGATGAGCTTGGGACTAAATTTTATCCAACCACTCAAAGATAATGAAACAAATAGTCTGATCCCACAACAAATAGTGAGAAAGATTCAATAGTTGGCAACTTTGTACTAGCCAACACTACAAGTTTCAACATCACTCAAGATGAGGTTGCAAAATCAAAATAGAATCTGATTTCTAAAAAGTGAGAGAGGTTATTGTAGGTTTCAACAACATGGTCCTGTAGCACCTAGAATCACATTCATACCTCACATGAGCTCCAAGATATTCCTCTTCAAAGATCATGTGCCTATGACATTTTAGTGACTCTTAGGGTCAATTCAGTTTAGCATGCTCGAGAATGTTTGAGCATTCAACAAGATGGAACAAGCTTGGGAATAGAGTTTACCCTGCCACTCAGAGCTAACAAAATAGACAATTTGATCCCACAACAAATGATGAGAGAGATTCAATAGTTGGTAACTTTATACTAGCCAACACTACAAGTTTCAACATCACCCAAGATGGGCAGCAAAATCAAAATAGAATTTGATATCTAGAAAGTGAGAGAGGTTATTGTAAGTCTCAACAACATAGTTTTGTAGCACCTAGAATTGCATCCATACCTCGCATGAGCTCTGAGATATGCCTTGTTAAAGATCACATCCCTATGGCATTTAGTGACTCTTAGGGTCAATTCAGTTCGACATGCCTGAGAACGTTCAAGTGCTCAATAGGATGGGACAAGCTTGGGACAGAGTTTACTTGGCCACTTAGAGCTAACATAATAGGTAGTTTGATCCCATGATGAATGGTGAGAGAGATTCAATAGTTGGCAACTTTGTACTGGCCAACACTACAAGTTTCAACATCACTTGAGATGGAGCCACAAAATCAAAATGGAATCTACTCTCCAAAAAGTGAGAGAGGTTATTGTAGGCCTTGGAAACATAGTCCTATAGCACCTAGAATCACATCCATATCTTACACGAGCTCCAAGATATTCCCCATCAATGATCACTATCCTATGGCAATTAGTGACTCTTAGGGTCAATTCGATTCGGCGTGCTTGAGAATGTTCAAGCACTCAACTGGATGGCACAAGTTTGGGAGAAAGGTTTACCTAGCCACCTAGAGCTAATAGAATAGACAATTCAATCTCATGACGAATGGTGAGAGAGATTTATTAGTTGGCAACTTTGTACTTGCCAACACTACAACTTTTAGCATCACTTGAAATGAGGCCACAAAATCAAAATGGAATCCAATCTCCAAAAAGAGAGAGAGGTTATTGTAGGTCTTAGAAATGTGGTCCTATAGCACCTGTAATTGCATCCACACCTCACATGAGCTCCAAGATATACCCCATAAAAAAAAATTTCCCTATGGTATTTAGTGACTTTTAGGGTCAATTCGTTTCGGCGTGCTCGAGAACATTCAAGCACTCAATGGGATGGGATGATCTTGGGACTAGAGTTTACCTAGCCACTTAGAGCTAATGGAATACATAGTTTGATCCTACGATGAATGCTTAGATAGATATGAGAAAGATATATATGCCTAGGCCACTTTTTTCATTACTACTTTGCAATTTTCTTTGTTCATGTAGCAATTTCATTTTATCTCTTTTAATTTCCAAATCTCTCTCCCTCTCTTCCATTGTTTGAGTTTTTGGTTTCTTCCTTGGCATCATGATGATTTATATTTGTCAAATTATTTAAACATCTAAATTACTTACAATTTGTAAATTACAAATCATTCAAATATATATACAAATTATAATTATTTCAATAAATACACAATATATACTAAACAACTTGTCAAATTTCTAAAAAAATTTAAATAACAATTCATTCAAACATACAAATTTCAATGAATTCAATATATATTAAACAACTTGTCAAATTATAATCAAATTTGTCTCTATATAGTAACAAAAAATATTTAAAAAGGATTGTACTAACCTTTTCTATAGAAAGAATATTCAAAAAGCCTTCAAACAGTGTATCCAAAGATTGAATTTGGTTTTTTCTAGCTTCCAATAGAATGAAAGAATGTTCAAAAAGCCTTCAAATAGTGTATCCAATGATTGAATATGGTGTTTTCTAACTTCCAATAGCATGAAATCCATATTTTTTGTTGGAACAACAAAACACACAACAAAAAAAAAAAAAAGAATATGGATCAGTAGGGACCCAAACTTTCGTCATGACTATTTTTTGGTGTTTTCATATAGTGCATAGGCACTATAAGGCACATGTTCTTTAAAGCATGTGTGCACTATAGTGCATACGCACTATGTGAAAAATCTATCTCTCCCTATCCCACTCTCTTCCATCCCATTCTCTCTCTCTCCCACCCCCTACTCTCTCTCCCATCCCCTACTCTCTCTCCCTCCCCCCTACCCTGTACTCTCTCTCTCTCTCTCTCTCTCTCTCTCTCTCTCTCTCTCTCCCACCCCTACTCTCTCTTTCACATCTCCTACTCTCTCACTCTCTCCCCTCTCTCCAACTCTCCCACCCCTACTCTCCCTCTCTCTCTCTCTCTCACACACACACACACTCCCCCTTCTCTCTCTCACTCTCATCCCCTACTCTCTCTCTCCCACCCCCTACTCTCTCTCTCTCTCTTATCCCCTACTCTCTCTCTCTCACATACACACACTCTCATCCCCTTCTCCTCTTCTCTCTCTCTCTCTCTCTCTCTCCCCCCCATGCCCTACTCCCTCCCATCCCCTACTCTCTCTCTTTCTCCCATCCCCTACTCTCTCTCACTCTCTCTCCACCATCCCCTACTCTCTCTCCCACCCCCCCCTCTCTCTCTCTCTCTCTCTCTCTCTCTCCCCCCCCCCCTACTCTCTCTCCCCCCCATCCCCTACTCCCTCTCTCTCACACACACTCCCATCCCCTACTCTCTTTCTCTCTCTCTATCTCTCTCTCCCATCTCCTAGTCTCTCACTCTCCCTCTCCCATGCCCTACTCTCTTTCTCTCACACACATTCCCATCCCATATACTCTCTCTCCTCCCCCTACTATGTGAAAAATATATCTCTCCTTATTCCACCCTCTCCCATCTCCTCCTCTCTCTCTCTCTCCTCCACCCCTTTCTCTCTCACACTCTCTTTCTCTGTAATGCCTTGCCATGTGATCCAAAAGAAGTTAACCTAAAGTTTTACTAAGTTTGACAAAATAAAAATAAAAATTAAAGATAAAGATACAACAATATTTATAGAATAGTGGAAGCAATTAACATACATTCATACATCAACAACACATAAATAGGTTACAACTCTTAAGGGTCCCATGATGATGAATCATATTTAATTTTAATTAACACTAAATCTAATATATAATAAATCCCATCAAATAATAATATACAAGTATGAATCCATTTAAATAATGTACAATTACATAAGATACCACTTAGTAATAAACAGAATGTACCTTCATCCACTGTATAGGTCACAGGGTATGAAGGCTGAAATAATATACATCATGAAATAGATAACATCTAATCATAAAATCTATGAAATCAAATACAATACACTAGGTATAACTATCCATCATAGAAATACAGGAATAGATAGAAAGGAACATCTGCACAAACACATCTAGCAACAATATCCAATGGTTGAATCTCAATGGTATAAGAAAAAGCACTAGCACCTGACCTTGTGGAACCCAAATGGCCCACTCCCACTACACTAAGAAGATAAACTCAAGTCCCAAACAGGATAACAAAATCAAAAGTCAAAACCAACATCTAGGTTCAAGGAATCACCTAAAAGCAAACTATATCAAGGTACCAAAAACACAAGAATCAACTAAACCCAGAGGCAACATAGACACTAGGAAATCTATTATGCACATGGGCAAGTGTCATCACATGAACCAACTTTAGGGTTACCCAACTAGTCATTTAATCCTCCGGCCCCCTAGTGACTCTATGTGGCACTAGTATCCTTTCGTACTAATAAGGCATACTAATGAAGCATGGTCTCAACCAAGTGTCCTCTCTACTCCCATCCTAGCCTATACTAGCACATGAGACATGGGTGAGGAAAATAATGACTCTTATTAATTCATTTTAAACTCATTTAATGAAATGTTATCACTTATTAAATAACCTAAAATGGGTTACCCATCAGCCTCTTTAGGGCCTCGGCCTCCATTGCAAGCCACTTCCCAACATGACATACAGATAACCTACCCTAATGCTCAGTAAAATCAAAAGATCACAAAAGACCACATACCATACATCAGTTCTTAAACAAGAAACTGACAAGCATTGAAATATCATTAGTCAAAATACAAGCATTACTTAAAACGATCATCCTAACAGGAGTTATCCTGTAGTGCCCGCCCCTAATTTACATCTTGTTATTATTGCCAAACTCTTTTGGGCCCGTTTATGCTTGATGATTAGTAGCATTATCTTTCAAATTATCAGATATTATTTCGTATTCAATTGATTTTATGATGATACTACTTTGTACTATTTACTTCATGTATGCATGATTATACCTTGATGATGATTATTATGGTGATTTCAGTTACTTGATGATGATTAGTTAGATGGTTTATTATGTGTTTTCTTATGGATACTTACCCCATATTGCATGTGTATGGTGTGCGTGTATATTTTTTCTATGTATGATGTTTCTAATGTGGTTAAGAAAGGGAGTCGTAGTCACCTGCTAGTTAGGATCTACATGATGCACCACTTCCTTCCATTGCTTGTTTAGCTTAGAATATGTGTTTGTACATGCGTAGAATTTATGCAGATTGTAGGTACTAGGTATTAACTTCCCTAATTTTTCAGGATGAGCGTACCCTATCACAATATTTCAATGGTAAGAGAGGGAAGATAAATTCTTGAGTCCAAATCCTAACCTTTAAACCATTTGTCTTAGAAAATTAGGACAAGTACCAGTGATGATTACCCTCTTGAATTCATTGTATGATGTAAATTCATGATTTTAACCCTAGAGTTTGATGTTGTATGTGGTATTTTATGATGGGTTTTCATATTTCGTCTTATAAGTCTTTGGTGATTCTTCTATTAATTAAGTCATATTAAAAGATTAAATAAATGATTTAATTTAATGGAAATTATTATGATTTTTTTAATATTTATATTTAATTAATTGAGAAATTAATTAAATAAAAAGAATTAAATTTAAAGAAAAAATTATAATTTATTTTGAGAGTGTAATAATTAATTTAATAATAATTTATTTAGGAGATCATTTTTAAATAAATGCTAAATATTATTATTATTTAAGTTAATAAATATTATATTAAAAATGTTTTAAAAATTAATAAGAGAGAGTAAGCAATTATTTAATAAAGTTTATTTTAATTAAATTGCATAAAGTTTATGCATGAGATTAAAATATAATAAATTAATTAAAAAGAGAAAGCAAGTAAATTTAATAAAGATATTTTATATTGCAAAAAGTGTGCATGAAAACATAAAAGAAAAGATAATAAAGAGTTAAAGGGTGGTGATCAAGAATTTTCCCTAGGTGTTCGCACAATCAGTGCCTCGAATTTAGGAGAGAACTCCTTATCAACAATTTAGAGTTCATTTTCAAAAAAAAAAGGAGCAATTTCTAAGGAGTTTTCAGAGAAAGGGTTTTTGGTTTGCATGCTTTTTGTGGTTGTCATCTTAGCATCAAATCTAAGTACGACCTCGTGATTTATTTATATAGTGGTTTTCATTTTTCGATCTTTTGTCTTCTCTGTGTCTGTTGTGTTTTCTTGTTCTCAAAATTCTTCGAGGATTGAAAACTCTTGTATGCAAGTTTATTGTTCTTAAATAAGAAATATTTGTTTAGACCTTAAGAATCAAAAAACCCTCATTTATGTTTTATCTCTCTTTGTTTCATGAGAATTTCTGGGAATGGATTTAGTTTGAAACCTTTGTTTAATTGATTAAAAAATTAGAATACAGGTTTTGAAAGGAAGACAAGGTTGTTTTATCAATTTCAATTGTTTGATTTGGGTTTGTATATCAGGATTTTAATGGAAAATTTATCAAAAAATATATATTAGATAATGTAATTCCATGGTAATTTGTAATTACCATGTAATCATATTATTAAATAATTATACATACATATACATATACATATGGAATCGACACTTTGATGAGGGCTGTTGTTTTGTTTTAACGTTTTTATATTATAAAAATAAAATATATATATAAAATAAAATTTATATATATATATAAATAAAATTTATTGGGGTTGAGTGGGAGCCACCAACCCCCCACCCCCCCTTCCTCTCCTCCCTTTGGCATCGACGACTGCCATGCAAACTGATGTTGCCAATGACAACCCGCAGTTGCATTGGGTAGCCGCAAGGGCTTTAAAGTGATTAGTGGTAAGTTCTTTTTTTTAGATTATTTAAAATGTTTTTTTAAAGAATTTAATTCATATACTATTTAAATTTTTTTTTTTTTTAGAATTATTAAATGTGTTAAAATTAAATGTTTTAAAAATATTAAATGTTTTAGAATTATTAAATGTTTTGAAGTTATTAAATTTTATTAAGTATTAAATATTAAATTTTATTTAATAATAATAACATTATTCATTATTATTATTATTAGATTAATAATTATTTTAATAATAAATTGATATAAATTATTTTATTGATAAACAAATAATTGTCATCTATTAATAATGTTGTGATTATCAATTTAAAATTTAATAATATTTAATTAAATAATTTCATTTAATTATTATTAAAATATTTTTGGACTGTAAATTGTGAACGATTATTTGGTAGTCTCGAGTTTGCTTGATTGTTTAATTTTTTTTTTAAATAATGAAAATGATTTTTATTAGTAGGGTAATTTTATGATTCGAAAACCTTAATAATTATTATACTTTGTAAAGTCATAAACTGAAATCTGTTTGAAATTGAGAACTTTAGTGAATCTGGTAACTGGAAAAAAAATGGAAACTTGAAACCTTTAGTAAAATTAAACCTTGTGTTTTCAAAATGTAGTGTATTGAGAAAGTTACATTGTGTGTTTTATATGTGATGTGTATTTTATGATTTGGGTTTCAGGATTTGACTTAGCTTTGACCAATCTTAGGATGTTACTAGAGGCTTGGGAGTTCTTTGTCTATGATGTCATGATGATGATTTGAACTCGATCTTTTAAACTCAACCATGGTAATGTGTCTGGAATGCTCTATGATGAGTTTGGATTTATTGTTCGTTATTGCTTTCTAGTGTTCTTGTGTGAAGCTGAGGTGAACGGTAAGACCTACTTAACTTAACCTTTTTTGAGTCATCGATTAGTTATTTTTGGGATGCTTTCTAGTTGCTTGTAAAGGACTGAGGTATTATTGCAGATTATCTTTTGATGCTTTCTAATTACTTGTATAGGGCTGAGGTGAAATTTGTGATTCTTTGATTTATACTTTTATGAGCTTAGGGTAGGTTATCTATATGTAATATCGGAAAGTGGCTTGCAATGGAGGCTGGGACCCAACGTGGTTGCTAGGGTAACCCATTGTAAGCTATTTATAAGTGAAAATACTACACTAAATAAGAGTCTTTGTATGTTCTCACCCATGGGATGGGAGTAGAGAGAATGCTTGGTTTGCGACCATGCATCGTTAGTATGCCTTGTCAGTACGAAAGGATACTAGTGCCGCATAGAGTCACTAGGGGGCTAGGGTCAAGTTAGACTGCTAGGGTAACTCTAGCATTGATTCGTGCGATGACACTTTCTTGCTTGCATAGTAGATTCCCCATGTGTCTTTCTTTTGCTTTTAGGTCTAGATGTCAATTTATCTTGGAACCTTTGAGTTAGATTACTTTTAGAGTTTCCTTGACATAGATATTACTTTTGATTTTGGGATTGATATCTTGTTTGGGACTTGAGACTATCTCCTCAGCATGATGGGAGTGGATCTTTTTGGGTTACCACAAGGTCAGATGGTCATGGTTGGAGTTCCTTGTTTCCATTTCCTTTCATTCTATCTTTGTGTATTGTGATGGATGATTTCACTTATTGTATTGTACTTTTTTTCATGGATCTGGAGGTGATGATGTAATCTATTTTTATAAATATATATTCTTTTAAGCCTTTCATACCCTCTGACATGTATAGTGGATGATTGTGCATTCTGAATTTTATTGCCAAGTGGCATTCAAAACAAATGTATATTATTTAAGTGGAATGGACTTGTAGTTGTACTTTCATGTGGATGTGTTATTTATTAGACTTAGTATTATTTAAATTTAAATGTGATTCAACATCTTGGGATCCTTAAGGAATGTAATCTGTTATTTTTTTATGTATGATTATATGTTATTGCATTCACTACTTTATGATTGACATGTATGTTGTTCTTTTTTTTTTTTAAATGTTTGGCAAACTTAGTAAAACTTTAGGTTAATTCTTTTGGATCTCTTAGCGGGGCATTAAAGATCCAAGAAAGTATATAGAAACCAATCCACGTCATAACATGACATCACCAAGAACAAATCATACAAACATCTCAGTCCTATTCAAGTGACTATAAAGCAATCCAAATAAAACTGATCGAAGACTTAGAGGTTATATCAAATAGGTCACACCATTCACCTCAATTTCACATAAGAACACTAGAAAGCAAAAACAATCAATAGATCAAAACTCCTCATAGAGCATACAAGACACATTACCATGGTTGAGTATAAAAGATCGAGATCAAAACATCATCATGACATCACAAACTAGAACTCCCGAGCCTCTGGTAAACATCCTAATTTGGTCAAAGCTAAGTCAATCTAACACCCAACAATAGAATCACACATCATAAAAAGAGTGCATACAAAAGTAACTTTCACAATATAGTAGGTTTTGAAAACACGCCAATTTAATTTTCATTAAAGGTTTTCAAGTTTCAATTTTTTGTTTTTCAAATATTACAGTTCATAATGTTTGCATTCTCAAACAGGGTTTTAGTTTCCAATTCTCTAGTTACCATATTTACTAAGGATAACCATTAATTCTCCCAATTAATTTCTTTGATTTTCAATTTACTTTAGAATTTTATTTAAATAATAAAGTAATAAATCAAATTTTCAAATAATTAAATTTCAAATTTTAATAGTGCTTATTAAAATTAACAATTATTATTATTATTATCAATAATTACCATAATAATTTTAAATTTATTAAACTTTAGAAAAACTTTTCCAAAAAGGAAACCTTCCAAAAATAGAAACCTACTAAAAATAGAAGCTTTTCGAAAATGGAAACCTACTTAAAACTAAAAACTTTCCAAAAATAGAAACCTGCTAAAATGGAAACTTTTCAAAAATAGAAACCTGCTAAAAATAGAGACTTTCTTGAAATGGAAACTTGCTAAAAATTGAAGCTTTCCTGAAATAGAAACTTGTTAAAAATAGGGACTTTCCCAAAATAGAAATATGCCAAAAAATAGAAACTTTCCAAAAATGGAAACTTACTAAAAATGGAAACATTCCAAAATGGAAACTTACTAAAAATAAAAACTTTCCAAAAATAGAAACTTGCTAAAAATGGAAACTTTCCAATAGGAATCTGGTAGAGAAACCCAGATCAAACAGCTAAAATCTATATTGAAAAAAAAAAATTCTTTTCAAAACCCAAATCCTGATTTAACAATTCTATATACAAAACCTTAATTAACAATAAGATTTTTAATTTAACTCTTTCACAGATGTATTCAAGAACAGAGAACATTAAATCTTAACATGAGGGTTTTCTAGTTTCCAATTTGTATACAGATGTTTCCTTAGAATGATGAGCAACCAAATCTACACACAAGGTTTTCAATCATCAAATTGCTTATAGAAGTTCCTAAAAATGAAGAACAATAAATATGCAAAATAAGGGTCTCAACCCAAAAGAATTCTGAAAATAAAAACACAATAGACACGGAGAAGAAATGAATTTAAAAGACGGAAAAATACTATACAAATAAACCATGAGATCCTACCTAGATCTGATGCTAAACAACAATCACATGAAGCACGCAAAACAATCCCCTTTCTCTGAAAACTTCCTTCTTCAAAATTGCTCCTCCAAAACCTGTGTAATTGCATAATGAGCTCTAGATCTCTAATAAAGAGTTCTCCCTTAATTTGGGCTCTGATTGTGCAATCACGCAATCTCCGATAAAGAGTTCTCCCTTAGTTTGGGGCTCTGATTGTGCAATCATGTGAGGGAACTCATAAATCAATTGATGTTTATTACTTGTTATCTTTTATCTCTTCATGCACAAACTTTTAGATATTTAATTAAAATGTCTTTATTAAATTAATTAGCTTTATCTCTTTAATTTAATTTATTATATTTTAATTTCATGCATATGCTTTGTGCAATTTAATTAAAATAAACTTTATTAAATAATTACTTACTCTCTCTTATTAAATCACAAGACGCTTCTAATAGAATATTTATTAATTCAACTAATAAGATTATTTAGAATAAAACTCCTAAATAATTATTATTAAATTAAAAAAATATAATTACGCCTAAATTAGAACCATAACTTTATCTTTAAGTTCCATTTTTTTATTTAATTAATTCACAATACGTTTTTAATAATATGTCTATTAACTTAATTAATAACATTATTTAGAGTTTATTATTAAAATAAAACTCCTAAATAATTATCATTAAATAAAATAAATATTAATATGTTAAAAATAGAACTTTAATAAGATCTCTTATATTAAATTCTTTTTATTTAATTAATTTCTCAATTAATTAAATATAATTACATGTCAAATTTCTTTATAAAATTTTCATTAAATTATCTTTTAATTTGATTTAATTAAAATAGAAAATCATTACAAACGCATAAAATCAAATACAACAACTCAACTAAAAGTCAAAGAACAAAGTCAAACTCCAAGGTAGAAGTCACAAATTCATGTCATTTAATGAATTCAGAAAGGTGAACTAACTCATATACTTATCCTACTTTCTAGGATAATTGGCTTAGGGTTTAGGATTTGAACTCAAGAGTTATCTCCCTACTTATACTATCGAAATATTGCAATGGGGTACACTCATCCAGGCAATTCAGGGAAGTTGATACCCGGTACTTGCAATCTGCATAAAATCCATGCATGTACAAACACAATATTCTAAACTAAACAAGCAATGGTAGGAAGTGGTACATCGTGTAGATCCCGACTAGTAGGTGACTACGACTCCTTTCCTCAACCACATCAGAAATGTCAAACATAAAGAAAACATACATGCACACTATACACATGCAAGTATGGGGCAAGTATCCATAGAAATCGCATAACAATCATTCATCTAACTAACATCATTACATAATTGAAAGTCACTACATGAACATGTATATCATCATTGAAACAATCATGAAATAACTAGAATAACTAGTACTAAAATAACTCAACACATATATCAGCTGAATATGAAATACAATTAATCAATTCTAATAACCCAACATCGCTAATCATAAAATTGGCCTAAAAGAATCTATCAATACGACAAGAAGTCAACTAGGAGTAGGCATTACACTCCCTCCCACTCTCCCACTCTCCTACTCCCTACTCACTCTCTCACACTCTCTCTCTCCCTCCCATCCCCTTCTCTCTCTCTCCCTCTCTCACACACACATGCACACACTTCATTCCCCCCCCCCCCCCCTCTCTTTCTCTCTCTCTCTCTCTCTCTATATATATTTTTTTTTCATGTATCTATCTTGATCTTCATCTCCATATTTCTCTCTCTCTCTCTCTCTCTCTCTATATATATATATATATATATATATATATATATATATATATATATCTTAATCTTCATCTCCATATTTCTATATATATATATATATATATATATATATATATATATATATATCTTGATTTTCATCTCCATATTTCTCTAGCTAAATCTCTCCCCTACTCTTTTATTTTACTATATATTTCTCATGCACATCTCTCTCTCTCTCTCTCTCTCTCTCTCTCTCTCTCTCTCTCACCCTGTCCCACTACATCCCCTAATCTCCCTATCTCCCATCTCCTACTCTCCATCTCTCTCACTCTCTCCCTCTCCCATCATCTCTCTCTCTCTCTCTCTCTCTCTCTCTCTCTCTCTCTCTCTCTCTCTCGGTTCCTCTCTCCCTATCCCTCTCTCTCTCTCTCTCTCTCTCTCTCTCTCTCTCTCTCTCTCTCTCCTTATCCCACCTTCTACTCTCTCTCATTCTCTACCCTTTCTCCCTCTCTCCTTCCCTATCTATTGAAATTAAGGCTTTACAAGTGCATGCGCACTAAAGTGCATACACACTATTGCAATCTTGAATTTAAAAAATGCTTTAAATAGCTTGCACGCACTATTTAAAACTTTGGATTCTACGAAGCCTAAGGCTTGGTTTTTCTTTGGGGATCCAACCCAAAGGTTTGGAGTCTCTAAACTGGTCTGAGATGTGTTTTGTTGCAAACATACAAAAAAAGATTGATTTTTCTTATGTGCTCTCCTTCAAGTTTCCTCGTGGTTGAACATTAATAAAATTAGGTTAAATGACATTGTAGATCTCTGTGTTAGATATACAACCATATAATTTATTTTTAATTTGAATTATTTCAAGCCTTTCAACTATAATTTATTTTCAATGTATGTTCATTTTTTTGTCAAAAACCAATGTGTACTAATTGGATTGTAGATTTTAGCTCGTTCATTGAATTTCACAACTAAGTTTTTTAGAAACTAGACTCCATTCTACACACTTTGAAAAAAAGAAGTTTTGATTTTAGATTAGTTTTCAATAATTTCTAGGGGTAGCACATAGATATTTCATGTTTTTGAGATGTGTCCAATTAAAAAATTTATTAAAAAAGATACACATTATAAAATTACCCAAAAAATCTAGGATAAACTACACAGTGTTAGGTAACTTTTGAATAGAGCAATTAAAGAATTTCAAAAAAAAAGTTAAAATTTTAGAGGGGCCACACTTTGCACTGTGTTATGTTTTTTCTAAAAAAAATAGTACCACTTTCTATGGCCCCTTTTTTTCACGACCTGAAACTAAACCATATTGAAAAAAAATAGTAGTTTAGAACTAGATTCGAAGGACTGCTACTTTTTTTTTTGTCATATCTTAAAATTTTGAGCATAACTATCTTCAAATTCTTGTTGAAGTTCAAAAATTGTTGATTTTAGAAAATATGTGGCTACTTATACCCCACTTTTGGCACCACAACTTGGTGCACTTATTATTATTATTATTACTATATTTCTCATATAACAATGACCTTATGTCTCAATAAAAAAATACACATACGTGCATGCGAGCATGCACATGTACACAGACACATATTATAGGTTTATCTCATTGAAGTTATCAAATATCAACACTCCCTCTTAGCTTAGAATCATAAACACAAGAATAAATGTAATATTATAAATAATTTTTTTAAGGATATCTCATTTCATATCTCAAAAGATTTCAACCATTTGATATCATATTCGATATCATGAGTATTGGTCTTCTAGAAAATCAATGTATGATATTCACCAAGTACCCAAATAAGGTTTGATATCGAATCTAATATCAAGAGTATTAGCCTCCCAAAATATTAATGATATTCACCAAGTACTCAAAAAGTTTTGATATCACATCTAATATCAAGAGTATTGGCCTCCAAGAATATCAATTCACCAAGTACTCAAAAGATTTTGATATCACATCTAATATCAAGAGTATTGGCCTCCCAGAATATAAATGATTTTCACTAAGTACTCAAAAGGTTTTGATATCACATAGGATGTAAAGATTATTGGCCTCCCAAAATATCAACGATATTCACCAAGTACTCAAAATATTTTGATATCACATCTGATATCAAGAGTATTGGCCTCTTAAAATATCAATGATATTGACCAAATACTCTTAGAGTAATGACCTTCCAGAATGTTAAGATGTAAGATATTCACCATGTAATGCCCCACCTAGAGATCCTTGGAAACAAGGATGAAATACAAGCCAATTTTTTTTTCTACAAGTATGAATGTACAAGCCAACATCATACAAGGATCACACAGATTGCAACAAAAGACTACACCAACAATTCGAGCAACCAATGAATCTCCAAACGCCACTACCGAAAATGAAGAACGCATAATTGAATTCAAATTAAACACATTTTGAATTCAAAATGCAACACCAAAGGACTGAAGAATGCCTAAGAGGGTACCCCAAACAACTCCCAAAAAGTTTGGATCAAACCGAAAAGTACTCGCTGCCTGCCCGCACAGGTCTTTGCAAAAATTTAGGCGATACTTTAATACAACACTAGAAAGTATCACACTACATTCCTAAAGAAGGAAGGTGACACTTTCAGGGACTGGGTGATGCTTCTCTCAAAGGCATGTGATACTTTAAAGGTATTGTACGATAATTCTTACAAGGAGGTGCGATACTGAAAGTATCGCACGATACTCCTCCAAGAGGTGTGCGATAGAATTAGGGGACACACGATACAAGTTTAATGGGTGTGTGATACAATTTTGTATCGCACCATGCTGATAAATGGTCACCCAGGAAACACAAGAAACACTTAAGGAAAACACACAAGGGGAAGAACAGAGAATAAAAACTCCACACCGGGGAGTACCAGATCCACATAGATCAAGGAGTGAACACTCAAATGCAAGATCAACAAGATGCCATGAAATAGGAAAGAGGAACACCTATCCATCTAAACCCAAGTAGTAAAGAACGTACTGAAAGCAACATCGCAGTGAACATAAGCAACATCGCAATGTACAGAAATAACATCACAATAACTGAATAACCAAACTAAGTATGCAGTTCCTCCCAACTGTCAATAGCATCATAAGACCATCATGGATCCTAGCCATCCCCTGCGTGTAACATTGCAAGCCACCGATTAGATCATCAGTACTATCATGACAAGGATGTCACTACTAAAACATGCTACAATATAAGCATAAGGAAATCTATCATGCTAGTAGAAAAGCATAAGATAATCCTACAAGTAGATAACATCTCCTATTACATGCTAATCATCAATAAGCAATATATGCACCAAAAAAGAAAATCACATCATCTTCTCATATGCTAAACATCATAATATAAGAATGCATCAAATAAACTAGCATCATCTAAACATGATATCCAAGCATTCCAATGAAAGTATAAATCACAAGAAAGCCTACTCTAGAACCCGAAGTATCAAGTGAAAACATCTAGCAATGGTCGCACTAGGATAAAAGACTATCTTTGCACATCGGTTCCTAGCAGTAGTGAAGGTAGCTACACCTCCCAACCATGTGGCACCCATAGTTCCACACTCACCGTGATGATGGAGATAATGATCCAACCACAAACACACAAAACAACATCCATGGCTAACACTCGCGCCAGATAGTATGAAGGTTGTAACCAAGAACCTAAGATAATGCAAGGAGTACAGATCCTGGTCAGACACTCAAAAGGCTACTAAGTAGGGACTAACATCATGGAGAGTTGCTTGGCATCGAAAATCCCAAGCTTGGATCATGCGGATTCAGCATCCCTCAATAGAATGGCTCGGCACAACATTTTATTATCTTAAGTTTTATTACCACTCACACATTTTATTTAGTTATCACTTATTTAAAAACTTCTTCAGTCAAACGTTAAATGGACACCCTAATGCATGATAAAAGCCCCCTCCATATGCTACCCTACCCTACCCATGCTCATCCTATGACAAGTGCCCTTGGGCATGCATATTCCCAACCCAACCCCAATGATCATAACTTTTAGAAGTACCATAGATGATCGGGCTCCACAAGTCACCCGACAATTTTACGCGCATGTACTCGTGTGTGGTGCACCACCATCATGAAGATCAAAACACAAGGACTAGATGAGAACACAATGTAAAATATAACACCCAACTAAAAGCAACACAAGATGATGGATTCAACATGAATCTCAAAGCTAAATAAAATCATACATCATGAAATCACTCTACCAGCCTCAATCTGGGAGTATAGATTCTACATGAATCTCAATGATGCAACAAGACCAAACATCATGAATCAATCAACCGGCCTTAATCCGGGAGCATGGATTCTACATGAATCCTTTTGTCCGTGAAACAATAACAAAGGTCCAAGAGAAACCATAACGACAGGTATAAAAATTACTCAACCGAACACAAATCGGGAGTACAGATGCAACATGCATCCCAATGCAACATAAAAGTGCAAAAGTGGTTTGACTGATATCCAAACGGATCATTTAGGTCCATGACCCACATTGTGCCAAGAAAACTTGAGAAAATAGGGTGGCACGCAAAATGAGGTAAAAACCCCAAATTTTAGAAAAACTTCAAAATTAAAACCCATTTGGCCCTTGGGTACAAAAGCTCCAAAAATCTAAAAATAAATAACTTCAGACACCGTATGCAAAAAGGCCAGCATAATGGCGCAAAACCCCAAACCCTCATCTCCAAAAATAGGGAAATGCTCATACCCGACCAACCAAGCAGAACCAACATATAAAAACGGATGGGAACACTAGTTCTCAGCCTCCAAACAAATGGCTACCAAAAACAAAAGCTAAAACGGAGCAGAAACAATAAAATAGGAAAGCCCTACCTTACAGCCAAAAGGGAAAAATGAGAATCTAAACCATAAAATAAACCGCAGAAGCATCTTAAAATTGTGACAATCCAAGGTTTTCCTGAGCTGGATCCAACGAGCTCAACCTCACAACAATCCCATGCTCATAGCTCTCACAATGAACAAACCAGTAAATCCTCATAAAGAGGATTTTGGGTTTTACTCTCCAACTTTCTAATTCAAAAGTGAGAAGTGAGGAATTAATTTTTTTTTTTGATATTTATTCACTTTTCAAGTGAATAATCGATTAGGGCAAATAACCAGCCAACCTAGTTAAACCCCGAATCAACCCAAATGAAAAAAGGCTATTCCTATAAATAAGAATTCATCTATGGAAAAGCTGCCAGAAATTAAAATAAATCAATTAAAAGGCCCAAAAACCCAAAAATACATAAATTTCCTAAACAACTTTCGCAACAAAGCGAACCTCTAAATGCATAGACACGCTCACTGGTTTAATCAAATAATGCAAATGAGTTCAGATTTAATAATCACCGAAAGGCTTAATTTAACAATTAAAATAAGAATATGTCGACCATACAGTGACGACATTGGTAAAATATGAATAGCTGAATCATTAACTCCATATGTCATTTCCAAAGATATAAATCCTGCACACTAAACAACACGATCAAGTGCAATTGCATATAACAACATAGTCCAACCAATAAATGCATTAAATCACCTATTTTAACCATTTATTTAATTATATTAAAATAATCTATTTACATCACTCATGTTCGCATAAAGCATAACAATGTAGGAATGAAGTAAATAACCATAGCATTAAATCCATCACATAACACAATCAATGATATGTCCAAATACCGGATAACTAGATATCATCAAAAAACACATTGTCATCTCAAAATGGCATCATCATGCAATATGATCAATTGAATAGCATAGTAGTCTAACATCTATGATACTGAAATCAAGGTATAACATTTGACCCTTAGGTCTTCTCAAATGTAAAACATAAGTAACAAATATCTCTCAGATCAAAATATAACAAGGTAAATGTCCACAGCACATAACCAATAAAATCCAACATGGACAATCCATTTCTAATCATTTAAGAATTTAACAAAGGTTGATTAAAGAACAACAAAAGGGGACTTAAAACACATAAGTAAACACAGTCATAAACATGACTAACCACTACTACATGAGCCTAGTCCAGTGGAGCATGGTAATAGTACACAGTGCAAACTCTGCACACATCTCAGGGTAATCAAAAAATAACCTCATGATACCACATCGATCCCGGTAACCACTAGCACAAACCTCAGTGAACCATAAATCACAACATCTCATAAATCAACCAAAAGAAAAATCAAAGCAATTGGTACAAAAACATAAATCCAATCACCTCAATGGTGTAAACCACTCAAGGTCACAATCATGATCCCACACAACAAAAGATCAACAAGGTCGAATCTATCAGGATGACTTACAGAAGTCAAATGGGAGAGGCACTACATCATCCCCCCCAAATACTAAGATTACTCTTGGAAGTCTGCAATCCAACAATAGAAACCAAAACACATCAAAAACCAAAAGTCAAAATTGAGCAATAGGAATGACTCAACAAACTCTGCACAAGTCAAACCAAATCACTCTAACATTCTCAAACCATCTCATCAACCCCCAAATTGGTCAACCACAAGAGAAAGGTGTCATACTGACACAAGGTCCTCCAACAAGGAACCTTCAAGGTGCTAGGAAAAACCCATCTAGCCAAAAAGTCAACAATACAAGGTAAGGAACAAGCCACTCTACCTTGTCAACAGGTGCCCCACTACACCATGCATGTACCACATGACCACAAAACAAGGTCAACAACTACACACTTCCAACAAGAGTTGGAGTCATGAGGAGTAACCATCCCAAAGTTCCCAAGAATACTATCATGTTACACATGATCATTATGGAATCTATGTAAACTCACCCTTGAACAAAGAGGATGATGGTTTACTAACACATTAACATACTCCAAAAGACTACTCACCACAAGCGCAGGAGCACAATGCCTCTCCAAGTACAAAAGCTCAACTACCATTGAAAACTAGGGTTACATAACCCAAGTAGACAAGATATCACCTTTTCACAAGGTTCGAAGACTTTCATCAGTGGACACAATCGTGCAAAATCTTCATACCAACTCATAAGCTTGTAGGATGTATCCAATGATACCATATCCCTCCAGCACCATGCTAGGAATACCACACCCAACCTACTACTAAACTCAATCTCCAGCCTTAAGTCAACAGTCAATGAGAAAACTTGACTGAGATAATCCTTTTGAAGAAACAAACATAGGGAGAAAGAAACTATAGAGTATAGGACTGAGAGGGAGTGTCTCTCAACCTCTACACTAAATCAGTCCAAGACACGTTAGGAAACACACAATTCCACCAACCATCAACATACTCATCTGAAACACTAATTGAGCTAGTGGCATAACCACGCTAGCCTACCTCTCAAGAGAGAAAAGGATACAAAGATGCGCCCAAGTCAACATCCAAAAAGAAGAGTCTAGACTCATCAAAGAACTGAGTCTCACTCCCAAATGACAAGGCAACATCAACTTCAACCAAGGAATGCTCTTAAACCACATGTCACCTCACAAGGGTGGGTCAGTGCAATAGGAAACACACAAACCCAAGCACGAACCCCAAAAAGCACCTAGTAGATTATGAAGACTAGATAACTCTTCCATTGAGAATAATACAAAGAGTTAAACTTCTTCGATGGCCATAAATATGATAAGTCATGATTGAATTGGCCTCCACTCAAAAAAGGTACTTGGAACATTGATCAGCAACTCCAAGAGTGTGAAAGAGTTACCTCTTGTTCCTCAAGAAAAACTTTGCATTAGCATAGCCTCATGCGAAGTTTCTCAACAAACTAGGTGAGAAAGTGCATGATCACCAGTTTCTCGCACGAAATTTCAAATCAGCACAAAAATTGCCTTCACTTTGGAGTCCATAACTTTCACGTCCGGACTCAGATTGACTCCATTCGAATAACATCGAAAAGATATTGGCAAGGAATACATCATGATGGAGCTAAGAGAGTCCTAAGACCTAAGATAATGAGTCACCACTCAAGACAAAAACACATAGGCAAAAACAACAATCTCGATAACCAAGACAAGCAACGGACAAAATGTCCAAAACCACTCAAGAAAACACATGCCCATAACAACATAAGACATGGAATGAAAGGTAATTCACACACTAAAACCATCATTACTTCTCTCTCATAATTTCATTAATTAAACATAACATAAGCACTAATGCAAAATGAAATTGAAAGATTTTCAAAGCAAGGGTTCAAGAGTCACTTTCCATACAATAAGTACGTATCTTTTCAATTTTCTTTCCAGAAAAATATTAAGTTCAATCACCATTTAAACCATATAATTACATTAACAACTCTAAATTTATCAAGGACACACTAGCATGTTCTCCATGATATTATCCCTTGTACATACTATCAAAGGTTTGAGATGAACATGGTAGAATCACAACACACAACTGGGTAGCAACTAAAACACATTGAGAATAGTCATCATGAACCAAAACAAAAAGTCCAAATGGGGAAAGTCAATTCCAACAGTAAATATCAAAAAGATCTCATTTTAGCAATAATCCAAGTGTGACAACAGCCACAAAGAGAGCAATAGAGAAAATTTGGTGACTACTCTAAGAGAGGAAAATACTGAAAACCAATGCTAGCCCAATGACATGAGGAAAGTACCTCTAACCAAATAAAATAAGACATCAATCAAATTTACTTTACATGTGATGACCGAGAACAATCAGAGAAGAGGGATAAACCACTTCACAATGCTAAGGAATGCATCATCCTAATAATGTTAGAGAACACACTCACACACATCAAGCAATATACCATCAATAATCTCATGCATATGCAAACAACAATAATTTCCTTAATTATTTTTTCATGCAATGCAACATTCAAATATTCATCAATTTAATGCAAATTTCCATAAGCTTAAGAAGTAATCAGATTGGGGACTTAAGTCATTAACCCAAGGATATAATGCAAACCTGCTTCTTTGCAATGGTTCACAATAAACACTTATTTCTCAATGAAAGGAACCATTTCATTACTATAATGACAAAAGACAGAATCACAAAGAAGATTCATTTATTTACATACAATTAGGAGAAAATAGAGAAACAATGCACCTAACTCCACAAGGAGCAACAAAAGAGGCACTCAAAGCCAATACATGGAGACTAATCAGTGGTTCCATCCAATAGGATCACACAAGCAACCAACCAAACAAGGCACATTGATTTCGTCTAAAAAATAAGGGAAGACTCACTTCCTTCTCCTCACACTGATCTAGTTGCATCTACTAGACAAGCAAGTCCATCCCAAGTAGACACTGAAGCAACACAAGATCACGAGCTCTTCTCCAAGACACTCTAACTCAACCAACATAGCCACAACAATATGGGCAACATAAACACAGAGATCCCAATGTTTGAACATGGGCTCTGATACCAGATGTAATGACCCGCCTAGAGATCCTTGGAAACAAGGATGAAATACAAGCCAAATTAATTTTTTTACAAGTATGAATGCACAAGCCAACATCATACAGGGATCACACAGATCACAACGGAAGACTATACCAACAATCTGAGCAACCAATGAATCTCCAAACACCACTATTGAAAGAAACTATCGAAGATGAAGAATGCATAATTGAATTTGAATTGAACACATTCTAAATTCAAAATTTGACACCAAAGGATTGAAGAATGCCTAAGAGGGTACTCCAAAAAACTCCCAAAATTTTTGGATCAAACTAAAAAGTGCCCACTGCCTGCTCACACGGGTCTTTGAAAAAATCTAGGCGATACTTTAATACAGCACTGGAAAGTATCGCGCGACATTCCTAAAGAAGAAGGGTAACACTTTCAGGGACTGGGTGATATGTCTCTCAAAATCATGCAATACTTTAAGGTTATCATACAAAAATTCTTACAAGGAGGTGCGATACTGAAAAGTATCACATGATACTCCCCCAAGAGGTGTGTGATAGAATCAAGGGACGCACGATACAATTTCAATGGGCATGTGATACAATTTTGTATCGCACCATGCTAATAAATGGTCACCCAAAAAACACAAGAAACACTTAAGGAAAACACACAAGGGGAAGAATAGAGAATAAAAACTCCACACCGGGGAGTACCGGATCCACATGGATCAAGGAGTGAACACTCGAGTGCAAGAACAACAAGATTTCATGAAACAGGAAAGAGGAACACCTATCCATCTAAACCCAAGCAGTAAAGAACTTATTGAAAGAAAAATCGCAATGAACATAAGCAACATTGCAATGTACAAAAATAACTGAACAACAAAACTAAGTACATAGTTCCTCCCAACTGTCAATAGCATCATAAGACCATCATGGATCCTAGCCATCCCCCGTGCGTAACATCCCAAGCCACCGATTAGATAATCAGTACTATCATGACAGGGACATCACTACTAAAATATGCTACAGTATAAGCATAAAGAAATCTATCATGCTAGTAGAAAAGCATAAGATAATCCTACAAGTAGATAACATCTCCTATCACATGCTAATCATCAATAAGAAATAGATGCACCAACAAAGCAAATCACATCATCTAATCACATGCTAAACATCATAATATAGGAATGCATCAAATAAACTAGCATCATCTAAACATGATATCCAAGCATTCCAATGAAAGCATAAATCACAAGAAAGCGTACTCAAGAACCCAAAGTATCAAGTGAAAACATCTAGCAATGGTCGCACTAGGATAAAAGACCATCTCTGCACACCACTCCCTAGCAGTGTTGAAGGTAGCTATGCCTCCCAACCACGTAGCACTCATAGGTCCACACCCACCATGCTAATGGAGATAATGATCCAACCACAAACACACAAAACAACATCCATGGCTAACACTCACACTAGACAATATGAAGGTTGTAGCCAAGAACCTAAGACAATGCAAAGAGTATAGGTCTTGGTCAAACACTGAAAAGGCTACTAATTAGGGGCTGACATCATGGAGAGTCGCTTGGCATCGAAAATCCCAAGCTCAGATCGTGCGGAGTCAACATCCCTCAATGGAATGGCTTAGCACATCATTTTATTATCTTAAGTTTTATTACCACTCACACATTTTATTTAATTATCACTTATTTAAAAACTTCTTCAGTCAAATGGAAAATGGACACCAGAATGCACAACAGAAGCCCCCTCCATATGCTACCATACCCTACCCATGCTCATCCTACGAAAAGTGCCCATGGGCATGCATAGTCCCAACCCAACCCCAATGATCATAACTTCTAAAAGTACCATGAAAGATCGGGCCCCGCAAGTCACCCAACAATTGTATACACACGTACTCGTGTGTGGTGCACCACCATCACAAAGATCAAAACATAAGGATTGGATGAGAACATAATGCAAAATATAACAACCAACTAAAAGCAACATGGGAGGATGGATTCTACATGAATCTCAATGATGCAACAAGACCAAACATCATGAACTCGCTCAACCGGCCTCAATCTAGGAGCATGGATTTTATATGAATCCTAGTGTCCATGAAACAATAACAAAGGTCCAAGAGAAATCATAACGACAGGTATAAAAATCACTCAACCAAATACAAATCAGGAGTACGGATGTGACACACATCCCAATGCAATAGAAAAGTGCAAAAGTGGTCTGATTGATATCCAAATGGATCATCTAGGTCCACGACCCACATTGTGTCAAGAAAACTTGAGAAAATAGGGTGGCACACAAAACAAGGTAAAAATTCCAAATTTTGATAAAACTTCAAAATTAAAACTTATTTGGCCCTTGGGTACAAAAATCCCAAAAATCTAAATATAAACAAGTTCGGACACCGTATGCAAAATCGGCCAGCATAATGGCACAAAACCCCAAACCCTCATCTCAAAAAATAGGAAAATGCTCATACCCAACCAACCGAGCAAAACCAACATACAGAAACGGAGGGGAACAGTAGTTCTTAGCCTCGAAACAAATGGCTACCAAAGATAGAAGCTGAAATGGAGCAGAAACAATAAAACAAGAAAACCCTACCTCATAGCCAAAAGGGCAAAACGGGAGTCTAAACCATAAAATAAATAACCCACAAAAGCAGCTGAAAATTGTGGCAATCCAAGGTTTCCTCAAGGTAGATCCAACAAGCTCAACCTTGCAACGATCCCATGAATGTAGCTCCCACAATGAACAAAACAGTAAATCCTCATGAAGAGGATTTTGGGTTTTACTCTCCAACTTTCTAATTCAAAAGTGAGAAGTGAAGAATTAAATTTCTTTTTGGATATTTATTCACTTTTTGAGTGAATAATCGATTAGGGCAAATAACCAACCAACCTAGTTAAACCCCGAATCGACCCAAATTAAAACAGACTATTCATATAAATAGGAATTCATCTATGGCAAAGCTGCCAGAAATTAAAATAAATCAATTAAAAGGCCTGAAAACCCAAAAATACATAAATTTCCTAAACAACATTCACGACAAAGTGAACCTCTAAATGCATAGACACGTTCACTGGTCTAATCACATAATGCAAATGAGTTCGGATTTAATAATCACCGAAAGGCTTAATTTAACAATTAAAATAAGGATACATCAACCATATAGTGACGACATTGGTAAAATATGAATAGTTGAATCATTAACTCCATGTGCCACTACCAGGGATATAAATCTTACACACTAACCAACACGATCAAGTATAATTGCATATAACAACATAGCCAAACCAATAAATGCATTAAATCACCTATTTTAACAATTTATTTAATTATATTAAAATAATCTATTTACATCACTCACATTCGCATAAAGCATAACAACGCAAGAATGAAGTAAATAACCATAGCATTAAATCCATCACATAACACAATCAGTGATATGTCCAAATATTGGATAACTAGATATCATCAAAAAACACATTGTCATCTCAAAATGGCATCATCATGCAATATGATCAACTGAACAACATAGTAGTCTAATATCTATGATATTGAAATCAAGGTATAACATTTGACCGTCAGGTCCTCTCAAATGTAAAACATAAGTAACAAATATCTCTTAGATCAAAATATAACAAGGTAAATGTCCACAACACATAACCAATAAAATCCAACATAGACAATCCATTTCTAATCATTTAAGCATTAAATAAAGGTCGATTAAAGAACAACAAAAGGGCACTTAAAACACATAAGTAAACACAGTCATAAACATGACTAACCACTACTACAGGAGCCTAGTCCAGTGTAGCATGGTAATAGTACACAGTGCAATCTCTGCACACATCTCAGGGTAATCACGCAACAACCTCATGATACCACACCGATCATGGTAACCACTGGCACAAACCTGAGTAAACCATAAATCACAACATCTCATAAATCAGCCAAAAGAAAAATCAAAGCAACTGATACAGAAACATAAATCCAATCACCTCAACGGTGTAAACCACTCAAGGTCACAATCATGATCCCACACAACAAAAGATCAACAAGGTTGCATCTGTCAAGATGACTTACGGAAGTCAAATGGGAGATGCACTACATCACCTTATACAAAGTTAATTTTTTAATCTCATAATACAAGTTATTGTAAGATCCTCACCGTATGGTAACTTTTTTTCTGCAAATACAAGTGACATCATTTGAAAGTTGTCACTTCCTCATGATGTACACAAGGGATAGGCCCATTAAAGTCATATAGTCACACATACAGACTTTTGAACTCCCTTTGAATTTCAATCATCTAAGCTCCTCATCCAATGATGCTTTTGATGGAGTTTTGGACTCCCTTTGAATCTTAATCTTTAGAGCTCCTCGTCCAATGTTGCCTCTGATCCAATGTCTAAACTCCCTCTGAATATGATACTAGTTATCCTTTTCCTGTAAGACCATACTTGGAGAGAAAAGATCAAGGCACATAGCTTGTATAGAAATAAGAGAGAGACTAAAGTTGATTAGATAAATAAAATGCTCAAGAAAAATAAAAACTTATTTGTACATCAACATCCTTGTTCTTGTCATCGTTGATGTGATAATTATACATTTAACACTAAATTTCTTTCACCCTTCTTACAAGATATTATATTGATCTCATTAAATATCAATGATTTCTTAAATAAATAGTATTTATATAAATTATCTATTTTTCATAAATTCACAATGTTTTACACACGTGTACACACACACACACACATACTACTGATTATAATATTCACATTATATTAAAAATTCATTATGAATTTTACCTACCTTAAACTCGCCTTTAATGGGTTGGTGTTGGATACCTCTAACATCTTACAATTTGTGACAACATCCTCTCCTTAACTTAATTCCTTATATATAAATGAAATATATATATCCGTATATATTTATATATTCACATCTTGTGTTTATTTCCAATTGGACGCATGGATGCTTTCCTTAATAATATATCTCAATTTTATACTTCCCTTCATACAATATTGGGTAGACTCACGTGTATGCTCACATTGTTGAATACACATCATATATTTGCTCGCATCATTAGATCCATGTCATATGTTTTGTGGTGAGGATCTTCATTTGACATGCTCTCTATCCTTTATTCCCTGTGATATATATTGTGTGTTCATTTTCACATCATTCTTCTATGTTGTCCTGTCAGACCTATAATGGATCACCCTTAATTATATTTCTTTTTAATTTGAATAAATTTCTCATACTAGTTATGCCGTTAAAGGTCGATTTTAATAGTTAAGTCACTCGGCCTTTCGTACTACTTTCCTCTCTATCCCAAGTCAAGAAAATTTTTCTCATGAATTCGCTTGACAATGTCATATTGCAGATGAATGTCAAGTAAATGATTTAGATTAATGTTGGTATTAATATTGTGTTAATGCTGCTTAATTTCTTTGCTCGATCCTTGGTATGATGTACAATACACAATCTGAAGCTATCACTCTTAAAAGTCGTGATGCCTCTTCCATGTAGGAATTATCAATTCCAATATTGAATGATATATCTAGATCTTACATGTGTGTGATTTTAATCGTGTCCATCTCCCTCCAATAATCTGCAGTTACTATTCTTTAACCACCAGTTAAGTTCAAAAGAAAGAAACCATCGAGGATTGCTAAAGCCAATAACGTTCTAATGAGGAAGTGTGTCGATGTTCTACTTGATTCTCAAGCTTCTCAAGTTGTTATTGGTATTGAATTGTGCTAGAACCCTATAGAATCACAAGGGGCAAGAACTAGTCTAGTTTGAAGGTAAGTTGCTACCATAGCCTGTGCTTGTAGAGATCAGCCATGGCAGCATACAATTCTAACAACCCTGGCTGCAATGTCCTATGTTGCTCCAAATAGTTTACACCATCGCTCATTCTGCAAGTTTTGCTTGCAGACTATGTTTTACTACATATACCATTATCGTTGAATGACATTATATTTGTCAATGTCTATATTTTAGGTTGATCAATTTCTTATTTCTTGTTTATGTGCTGAAAGGATGCTCTTCTAATTTTTTCCATATTCCTCTAGGAATAATCTCATTATTTCTTTTTGGCTTTCATCCATCTATAGTAGGTAGGCTCTGATACCATGTTGAATTTCTAAGGATCTGTTGCAATTATATGAACAATGCCATTATATTTGGTATGTGTGTTCCAAGTGCAACATCCTCATAGATAGAGAGAGAATGAGAGAATAGGCCATGAATAGACATGTCCCTTCATGAGACATATCTATTCATTAATCAGATAATTGGTAATAATAACAAATTTAATCTCATATATATATATTCTCATATAACAATGACCTTATATAGCAATATAAAGAGCACATATATTATTTTTATCATATCTCATATATAATTATATATATTTTTATCCGAATGACGCTATCAAATATCAACAATCTTTATTTTAGAAGAAGATCTAGAGCTAGGTTAATCACAGATGGCTTAAACATCACACACTAAGGCTTGATTTCTAGGCTAAAAGTGTTAAATAGTCAAAGTTAACTTTTTTTTCCAAGCTTAATTTCTTCTGTAGTGTGTGATGTTTAAGGGTGGCCAATTAATCACATTTATTAAAGCGTACAATCAAATGGTTGTACATCCAAGACTCATCCATGTCTATTATAACATTCATTGATGCACTTCATTGTCAAGCAACCACTTCTCTCTCAATAAGATGTGATGGTATACCTAGTCATTTGAATGAAACTTCGATTTTATTGTTGTGAGGAGTTTATTATGATCAGTACGTTAAGGTCTACAAGACTAATCATGCCTTTATGCCTATTGTTATAGAAGTTGTCTCTTTGTAAGATCATGTATCTTGAATGTTAGCCAATGCAAATCTATTGAATGGTTCAATCTTGACATCTCCAACTTTGGTTGCTTCCCGTTTGGTCCTTCCAACATGTCATTCTCAAGATCCAAATTTAACACTCACCAAAAATGGGTTGGATCTCTAGAATGATCTCCTTGATGGTTAGACTCCTTTCTAGATCCCTTGTTGGGACAAACTAGAACCACATATGTGGTTCCCCCTTTAAATGAAATAGCTTTAGATAATATCTTATATATCAAGTTACAAAGCGAGATAGGTCAATAATCAATAAATAAAATTGAGGTGTTTTTGTTTAGGATAAGAGAAATGAAGGTAGTTTTGAATTTCTTGAGGATATTACCATTCTTTTCTAGCTTCTTCTAATGTTGCCCAAACATTTGGTCTTATGAAGTCTCAAAATTTTGGAATGAAGAGAGTTGTAAGGCCATTTGGCACTGACCATAGAAAAAAATATAGATCTAACCTCTTCTAGTGAAAAAGGTTTTAGTAAATATGCAACAATTTGGAATGAAGAGAGTTGTAAGGTCATTTGGCATTGGCCATAGTAAATAATATAGACCTAACTTCTTCTAGTGAGAAGGGTTTTAGTAAATATGCATCATGTTGGCAATTCACCAATTGAGGGATGTCACTTAGCTGATCTTGACGGTCCTCTTCAAGTAAACTTTCATCTTGTTTAGGGGATGAGAAGACTGAAAAAAATATTGGATTGTTTCTTCCTCAATTTTCTTGTATTTTGTCAAGTCAGTCCCATATGAATCTGGGATTCAAAGAACCAAACTGTACATAAATCTTGCTTTGGCTGATGAGGGAATCTTGAACCGGGTATTTCTATCTCCATCCATGAGCCATATCTCTCTTGATTTTTGCCTCCAGGATATTTTTCCTTTTGCAGTGATTTCTTCATACTCTTTGAGAAATTTTTCGGTTCCTTATAAGAGGCATGGTTAATGCATATTGGATAATCTCATCTTTTAATTCCAGAGACAACTGCAACATAGACATCAGTTTTGAGTTGCAATTGGTAAACCTAATAACCAGTACCATCAGCGGAAAATAAGGTATCATTTTCGAGATTTAAGTATCAACGACATATGTAGACTGGACGATAAGAATAGAAGTGAACAACGAATTCTCGTCAGCAACTATGGTATAAATTAAGTCATCAAGTACATTATAGTATCGATAATATTAAGGGTACCTCTCACTGATAGACTCACAAGGAAGACATCGATAATGTTAAGTTTTATCTATAAGCATCCACCAAGACACATCAGCAATGGTTATCATTCTCCATTAATACTTGGCTTTTATATTTATATGCAACACATACTATTATCCACATCAACATATTGTTGGTGGTTCATATATAAATCATATTTGCTTATCATCAGAATGGTGATAATGATAATGAAGGTTGGCAACTATTCAGCGTACTTATACATGTCAAAGCCGAGCAGTTATCAAAGGTAAGTATGAGATTTGATTTTTATAAAACAAGTTCTGTGGTGGATCCTTCTCGCAGAGCTTTTAGTTTCTATTGTAGTCTTTCATTCAAAGTGTAAGTTTTACTATAAGAGTAGGGTATTAATATAAGGGTAGGTCTTTATATTGTTTAGTTTATTTTTGTTAGTAGTTGTTCAATTTTTTGAGACATAATTGGTAGAGCTGATGGCCCTATGCATATAACATTTGCTGCTTATTTTTAAGCTGTCTTATTAAATATTATTTAAATTGTATTTTTAATTGTATATTTTGAAAAAAAAATGTGAATGTTAAATTGAAGATAAATAAATAGCTGATTAAAAAATATAATGAAGACAAGTGTGGTTTTTTCAATAAGCAGTAGCTGCTTATTTTTAGTCCTCTTTTTTTCCAAAGCTTATTTTCAACTTATAAGTAGGTGTTGCTCCACAAAAATAGGGAAAGATTCTAAATTATCATTTCCCTATAATTAAAACATTGCATAGGACACCTGAGCTGCTTAAAATTAAGCAAAAATTACTCTTAAGCAATCGTACAAGGACATGGTGTAATATATCAAAGACGACACCATATACGGAGCACATTCATATTGACATATCAAATATGGTACTATCTCCATTTGATCATTCTTTCATATCAACATATATCATATTGTCTCTTAGAGATGGCTCAAGGTGTGTGTGTATTTCATATTGCTAAATTAGAGATATCCAGAAATATATATTAAGATTCAAACTAATAAATAGCTATGGCACTCATGGTCTTACTAGATTCATTGTATTTCATTGCGGCATTGGAATTACAATTGGAAATATATATGTTATTTCCATCTTCATTACATAATTCAATGTTATTATATTGCTCATTACATATTGCATCATAATACATTGTTCACTTTCAACTACACATTACAATTGTATTTGTGTGATAATTCATTAGTATATTTTATCACATGAGATTTGCTACAATCACTTCAAAAGATGAAGAAATGAGGGATTTCTAAACCACATTTTCTTGAATTTAAATTGAGATTTAAGTCTTTTATGTGGAAAATCAAGTGATAAAGTGAGGTGGAGAGTGAAATGGTCAAATTTCAAAAATCGCAGAATTTTTTATGAGCAATAACTATAACTTGAGATCCAACATGGGTTTGTGAAAATTTTATATGCAAAAAGCTAAATCTTTTGTTTGTCCATGCATACTTTCTATTGGTTGGTGTGGAGCCCATGAGGTCATTATTGGATACAACATCTTTAAACAATTGCATTGCCTTGATAGAAGGTATTATATGGAACCCTTCTTATCTTAGAGGAATAAAATGGTGTTGAAGTCCCCACAAGTATTATTGGGATATATGGGATACTTGCAAATGCCATTGATAATCAGTTCTATGTGATCTTTTTCAAAATGGTGAATTTGCACTCATATACATTTTAAAAGCTAAAAACAAATGTCAAAAAGATTAACTTGTATTTTTTGACAATTAGCCTTTACAATTAGTTTGGATCATAATAAACTTGTCTTGAACCACAAAATAATCAGCCCTCCAGAAGCCCCTATAGATGGTGATGTAATATATTTCTATCTAGTTTTCCTATTTTGCAAAAGATTGACAAGGTTTTTCATTGGTAAATTTGGTCTCGTAGCAATATGATGTCATCTTCTCTCACCTTAGTGAGAGATTTTATGAAGCATTTTATCTAGGCCTCTAATGTTCCATGTTATGATCTTCATATCTTGCATGGAGAGCATCTAACTCTATACGAACTAAGCTTATTAGCCAAAGTAGTATGGCTCCTTACCCTAGTTTCCTCTTTAGTAATATTGTGTTTTGAGGATCTTTCTCCCTTTTCATTTTTTAGGTGGACTAACACTAATATTTGCAATAGATGTTTGGAGGATAGAGTAGGGAGGGAATTCTTCATCTTTTTCTTGGAGGGAGATGACAGGTCTTGCATCCATTCATGATGGTCCTCTTATTTCCAATCCTAATGGTCCCTTGATGAAGTTTCTTAAAGGGGTGAGTAGGGATCTTTGGATTACATGGTAGAGAGATTCAAGTTGTGTGATTAATTTATTACTAGAGCCTCATGCACTAAATGATTCAGCTTGATAATCAACTTTGATAGATGTATCTTTGACCGTTGATGTATCAATAAACTCCTTTTGGAAATTTCCATTGCCCATATCTTTAGGGAGAATAGAGGTGTGATAAATTGAATAAGGAGATGTGCTTCCCATTTAGATCTTCCTATGGTTGGAAAATATTTAACTTAAATAATATGTAATATAGGACGGGATGGAGAATATCTTAACCCATTTCAAAGGTTGCTAAGAAAATGGTTCAATTCCTAATTTTCATCCTTCAATATAATACTATGATTTATCTTGTCCATACTCAATACCCCTAATGGAGGAGTTGGCCTAGGTGTTAGGTGAAATTTATTCGAGTGATAACTGCCAAAATGGAAATTTTGAACAACATGAATATTTCTCAATGGATATACTCTAGAGAATGAGGAAATTATGTTGTGATGCAATTGAGAAAAGGACAACCTTGGAGGCCAGTTCCTTGAACATTGTCACTTTTGCCTCATTTGTTTGATGGAATTGGGTAATATTAAAATCTAAGGGATTATACAATTACATTGTGGGCTCTATTTGTTCAAAAGGACCTCAAATCATGTTCTAAAAATATGTTTATTTGGTTTGTCAACATTTTAGTCATAATTAAGTCTCTGAATTCTAAAGGGATGAAGAGAAAGGATATCCAAAATGGTGCAAAACACATTGAGGATGCGTAGGGATTAAAATGATAAACAAAAAATATTGTGTAAGTAGGCCAAAACTGACCATGAACCATAATTTTATTTTTTGGATGAAATTGTTTTTGTTTGAAAGGGGAGAGTCCAGTTCCAAAACTCACAAATAAGAACATTCTTCTATAGTTTTAAGATTTATGACTCAAGATCCAATGGATGAAAACTTCTATATAGTTTCCCTTGGTCAAGTTCCCAATTTCAAGGGTTTTATCTTTTCACATTGTCTAAAGAACATTTTCATGTTGGACCATGTTGAATTTTGGGAGGCCATCTATTTGTTGTATGGGGAGGAGTTTTGGAACAAGGATGTGAGACCTAGGACCAACCTAGACATTTCCTCACTGTTCCTTTCTCTTGCTTTGTTGGTGGTCTCCTCAAAAGATGGGGTTTTGAGAGTTTGAAGAATTTTATTGGATCCCAAATGAGTGGGAGGTTTAGAAGATATAGTTAGGGAAAATCTTGGAGTTGGTCGTCACATGGGTTGCAAGTCATGTTGTTTAATTGGTGGAGATGATGGTAATCTACATACTCTAGTGGTATGGTTATCTTCCATGCCAATATAGGAGCATGTGTCAAATGCCAAGAAGGGTTGGCACAACCTAATGGATTTCTTGCAAAAAGTTAAGCCAGTGGTGCAGGAGCATAGGGAGGGTGCTCAAAGAAGGAGGATAGTGACTCTAGTAAAGATTGTTATGCTTGTTGTAGATGGGGTGTATGTGTCAAGATGCCATATTCAACCCAAGAGTGTGAGTCAAGGATTATTAGCATGAATGCCTTGTGGATATTTTAGTATGCTTTGGGAGATGATTGAGTTCTTATGTGTTGTATTCATGACTTGGTTTGTCATTGATGTCAACATATTAACTTTTTGGACAGTTCTGGTAGAGTAGTAGAGACAAACTTGTTTGGTGACTGTGAGGTTTCTAGCTAATGAGTTATATTATGTGGACATAGAATAGTATTTAGGGATGTGTATAGATGCTATATATGTCTTCACAAAAATAATTATGAAGGTTTGTGTGAGTTACAATTTTTTTGGTAAAGACTAGTTGCAAGATAGTTTGCAAGGAATTATATGATGTTATCGGTGTCATCTCTTTTTGGTGAGGTTGAAGCTTGTGTTGGAAATATAAGAGGAGTAATTGAGAGGATAGGGGTGAATAAATTACCACTAAAATAAATCCTAGATCCATTAGATGTTAATACAAAGCATAAACTCTATTGAAATTGTTGTTACTCAGTTAACACTAACAATATGTTGTAACTCGGCAAGTACTATAATATCAACTGTTACTCAACAAATACTGAACATGCAGATCTTAAGATATTATTTGTGATTAACCTTAATTAAATTTGTTTCATAAACATAAAATAAATAGCATGAACACAAGTGACACCAAGATTTAACATGGAAACCCAATATGGGAAAAACCACCAATTGCAGCTAGTTATTGATTTTCACTCTTCTGAAGTGAGCATTATTAGGAGCCAATCCTTTTAAAGGTTACAAAACACACTATTAGGTGTGACCTTGTTAGAGGATTTAATCACCCTATTAGGAGTGACCTTGTTAAAAGTCTTTAGACACTTCAATCTAGAAATGCCACCTTGCTAGAGGATTTGGAAAATAGTTGTTAAGCCAACTCGGTTAAGAGATTTGATACACTGCTACAATGGTTAGAGAGTAACAATGATATGACCTGATTGCTGATGCAACTGTATTGCTAATTCTAGATCTCAATTTTGGCTCAAACACTTGATCATTCCTGATCAGATTAATCTTTGTTTCCCAACAAGGATATTTTGCTTATCCTTCCAATTTTCTTCCTTTAAGCATCTTCTTATCTTCCACAAATTATATCTCATTCAATCCTCAACTTGACCTTATACTTATATCATTAAAATTGTCAAGTAGACTTGAATACAACTTAGAATAATTAATATTCATTTTCTCATCCGTCCAGAACCAACAAACAAATCTATTAAACTCAATATGCCAAAACAAGAAAATTCTTTGTTAGTTGACCCTACTTAGTAGACACTAACACTAAAAGATTTTCCTATGTTAACCAAGTGAACTTGGTTAACACTACATCTTCTCACACTTCCTTTGGTAACCAAGTGAGTTGGTTAGCATTGGTTCCATCCAACTTTGTTTTATTACCCGAGTAAGCTCAGTTAACACTCAACTCCCATGAACTTCTCTTCGATGCTTGAGTGAACTTGGTAGATATTGTCTTCTAAACTTAGCAACCACTGGAATGCTTGGCAGACACTAGTAAGTGTCTTCATCACCCGAGTGCGCTTGGTATACATTGACTAGTAAAGATATGACATTTGTGTAACATCAACTTAGACAATATACAATTGATCAACAACTTGTTCAGGGGGCTTGAATTTTGGTTGTAGACATGTTTTTGATGCTATGTTTGACGTGAAATTTTTTTATTTTCATTCTGTGAAGACTTGTGAAGGATAATGTACATGTTATTCATTATAAGTTAATTGTGTTGTATTATTGATATAGCTTGTATTGCAACATGTGGAACCTAAATGTAATATCTTATGATGGTCCTATATTATTCATTGTACATTGAGAAAATATTAAGGTCAACTCAATTAGTTATTAGGACTTGGTATAAAGGAAATATGTTTCCTTGGTTGTAAGTATCAGTTTTGGTCAGTGAAATCACATGTGGCCATATGTTGTTGATGTTATGTTATGCAAGATTTGGATGCAAATTTGTGAAGATAAAAGAAGTCTTTGATGTTGAGGATAAGTTATGGACTTCAAAGGAACTGTATTGGCAAAGATAAGTTGTTGTTTCAATCAATTCATTTCTCTTGGGTAGATAATCCTAAATTATTTAGTGAGAACAGTTCTTAAGCAATTTAGACAATGGGTTCAGTTGTCTTCCTTTAAGCTCCTAACAGGATTCGCATAGCTCCTAACAAGGTTAGAATCTTTTGATAGAGATTCAAAGTCTCCTAATAGGGACTCATATGTATTGATTATGTTCATTTGGCTCCTAACATATCTTGTGTCACATTGTGTGGTTGTTATTTTATGGTTGTTGTATCTTTTGATTACATGTTTCAAATTTATTAATGTCGATAAACCTTGTTTAAAGCATATAACTAATTCAACCCCCCAACTATATTGGTGGACTTGACTTTCTAACAATTGGTATCAGAGCATTGGGTCTTTCAAGATAAATTTTGAAAGATTAAAGAGGTTTATGGCTACTTTTAGGAAAGAAAGTCCAAAATTTGATGGAGTTAACTATGACAAATAGAAGAATAGGATGAAGACTCGTTTTCTATGCGTGGGAGAGGATTATTGATTGATTACAAGGGAAAAATAGGATGTTATTGAGGAGAAAGATTTGGCAAACTGCACACAAGAAGACAAAGATATATTGATGAAACACAGTATTCTTATCAGCTCTTGGTGAAACACAGTATGTTGAGGTAAAAAAATTATATCTTGCACATAAAATTTGTGTTAAGTTATAGAATCTATTTGAATGAGATAAATTTTTAACGAAATATACATTATAGAATTGGAAGAATATGTAAGGTAATGCCAAGATGATGGAAGATGAATCTATTAGAGCATATTTTGGTAGAATCATTGAGATTTTTGTAGGAATAAAGAGTTATGGAGGAATTGTGATTAATATGAAGTAGTATGGAATATATTGAAATATTTGACCCCTGATTATACACACGAAGTGGAGATCATTGAAGAGATTATCTCTATGACACCAAATTTTAGAAGAGAGACATTAGTTGGGAAATTACAAACTTTTGAGAAAACTTTGGAGTAGAACCAAGGAGTGACAAGAAGTGAATCAATCTTTAGTGTACAAAAAGATAGAGCTAAACTTACAAGGAGTGTGAGTAAAAGTGGAGATTATGCTAGATAATGGGTGACTAAGCAAGAAGAACAAAAAATAATTAATAAAGGAATCGCATTAATCGTGAAGAGGGAACCTAAAGGTAGGAAAGATTTTTCTTATTGGACTTTCAATTATTTTGGTCATTTTTCATATGATTCCTAAGAGAGTAAGGATGAAAAAGCCTAGGAATCCTTACAAGTCAAAGTTTATAGAAGGTTACTTCTATGATGAGGATGATGAATTCAATTTTAAGATGGTAAATTTCTTAGAAAGTGGTGATGAAGGTGATGAACTTGTATTTGTTTCTATTAAAGAAGAAAGTCCTAAGAAAGAAGAGGTAATAGAAGAAAAAACTTTAGTGTCACATGTTGAAAATAAGAATTCCAATTAGATTATAGGTAAAGGTTGTTCTTATCATATGATTGGAGATATGAATAAGTTTTTTGAGTTTAACACTAATGATGGAGGAGTAGTTAGAGTTGGAAATAATGCACCATGTAAGATTAAAGGAAAAGGGTCTATTACACTTGATGGAAAGACTAACACTAAGGATGTTTACTTTTTTGGTGGTTTGAAACATAATATTTTGAGTGTTGCACATATTTTGGATAAGGGATGTATGTTACAATTCACTTAGAAGACTTGTATTATCAACGATAAAGGTGGTGAGTTGATTGGTACAGGCACCAAGACAAGAAGTAACATTTTTCAATTGAATCCTACTATGATGACATCATTAGTTGCAAGGGTTTATGATAGTTCATTATGACATACGAGATTTTTTATATTAAATTTGATGCATTGTGAAGATAAGTACTACACATGCAATTAGATATTTGTCTAAGATTGTGAAACATTATAACATGGTTTGTAAGGGATGTGTGATGGCAAAGAAAAAGAAAGTTTTTTTTAGAAAAAATACGTTTACTACTACAAAAAAGTTGGAGATTTTGCACATAGATTTGAGTGGTCCTACAAGAACAAGAGAATTTCATGGTGAAAAGTACTTTATGTTTCTTATTGGTGGTTTTACAAGAATGATGTGAGTAGCACTCATTAAAGATAAATATGAATATTTTGAGAAGTTTAAGATATTTTAAAATAGAATAGAGAATGAATATAGTTTGAAGATTAAGTGTTTGAGATCAGATAGAGGAGGAGAATTTATTTCAAATGAGTTTAACATCTTTTGTGAGGACAGTGGAATTAACAGACAATTTTTAGCACCTAAGACACCATAGCAGAATAGGATAGCAAAAAGGAGGAACATGTTAGTAAGTGAAGAAACTAGAGTAATATTTTTTGAGAATAATGTATCACATATCTTTTGGAGAGAAGCAGTGAACACTGTAGTATACACAATGAACCAAGTGCAGATAAGACAAGGCACTGGTAAGACACCCTATGAAATTTGGTTTGGACAAACACCTACTATGAAATACTTTAGAATATTTGGAAGTAAGTGTTATATTAAAAGGGATGATGATACTGGGAATTTTGATTCTAGAAGTAATGAAGGTATGTTCCTTAGACATTCATTGAAGATTAAAGCATATAAATATTTTAATCAGAGATTGAAAACTATTATTGAGAGTGTGAATGTAAAAGTTGATGAAAAGTTTAGAATTCAAGAAATAATACTTGATTATGATTCAAATAAAAATATAAATCAAAGGACTAATAATAAGAATGTTGAGCAGGAATTTTTTTATGAAATTGACATTGATTTGCAAGATGAAATATAGAGAGAAGAACCTAGATCAAAACCTAGAGAAAAAATTAGAATTGAACAGAGAACACCTAACAAATATATTGCAAAGAATCACCTCATGGATCAGATCATTGAAAGTGAAAATAAAGGAGTGATGACAAGAAACAAGGTGATTGAAGAACTATGTTTGATATCCCAAATTGAACCTAAGAATGTAGACAAAGCTTGTAAAGATAAATTTTTTATTAAAGCTATGAAAGAGGAATTAGAGTGGATTATGAAGAGCAAGACTTGGAAATTGGTTCCTAGACCTAAAGATAAGAATGTTATTGTAAATAAGTTGGTATTTAGAAACAAGATGAATGAAAAATATATGTGGTAAAAAACAAAGCAAGTTTAGTATACAAAAGGTTATTCACAACAAGAAGGAATTAACTTTGAGGAAACTTTTGCCCATGTTGTTAGACTTAAAGCAATGAGAATTTTTTTGACTATGCAGCTAACAAGAATTTTAAGGTTTATGATATGGATATTAAGTCAATATTTTTTAATGAAGATCTTTAGGAATAAGTTTATATTGAGAAATTTGATGGATTTCACCTAAAAATGGATGTAGATATAGTTTTCAGATTGGAGAAAGCATTCTACAGATTGAAGCAGACACTGAAAGCTTGGTATGCAAGATTAGATAAGCATTTATAAAATTTGGGATTTAAAGAAGGTAATGTGGAAAATAATATGTATTTGAGAAAGAGTGAAGATAGCTTATTGATTATTATTTTATTTATTGATGACATACATTTTGGAGAAAATTATGATGCTAGTAACAAATTTTCAAAAGAAATCAAGAATGAATATGAGATGAGCATGATTAATGTGATGAAATGTTTCTTGGGATTGTAAATAAATCAGAATTAGGATGGTATTTTCATATCAAAAACTAAAATGTTAAGGATTTGTTAACAAAGTTTGGTTTAGGGAATCATAAACCAGTTGGGACACCTATGGTTACAAGATGCAAATTATCAAGCAAGGATGAATCCCCTAGTGTAGAACAAATAAGATACAAATCTATGATAGGAGGATTGCAGTATTTGACACATATAGGACTTGATATATCTAATGCAGTTGGAATTGTGGCAATATTTCATGCATATCCTAAAGAGACACATTTTGAAGTAGTAAATAGAATTTTCAAATACTTAAAAGGTATATTTGATTATGGCTTATGGTATGACAAATCATGTGATTTTACCTTATGTGCATATATGGATGTAGATTAGGAAAGAAATGTTGATGAGAGGAAAAGAACCAGTGGTGGAGCTTTCCTTTTGGAAGGAAGATTGGTTTTATGGATGAGTACGAAACATAATGTCATATCATAATCCATAGTAGAAGAAGGGTATGTAGCAATAGGAAATAATTGTAATCATTTCATTTGGATGAAGTTGATGTAACAAGACATTGGTATTGAATTTTTAGACCTTATTATCATTCCTTGTGATAACACAAGCATAATTAATGTGTCAAAGAATCTAGTGTTACATTTAAAAACTAAGCACATTGCAATAAAGTATCATTTCTTGAGAGAAAAGGTAGCAGAGAAAGAGACCGAATTAGAGTATGTTAGCACAAAGGAGCTAATAGAAGACATTTTCACAAAACCTTTGGCTAAGGATACTTTTGAGTACTTGTGAGATATGCTTGGGGTTATGCCCCAACCTTCTTCAGAGTAGTTGATGCAAGATTGCATCGGTCTAGTATATGCAGAGCTTATTCTTACATCTAGATTGTATGATGGTGATGTTTTCTTGGGGAAGTAGTCACTTTTGAGAAGAGTTGCTAAGAACTCTTATGCATTGTTTAATAAGGTCTTTTGACACTTGGTGATATTTTTAAGATTATAGTGGAGATGATCGAACTTTGAGAATTGGCATAATAACACCTTTGTCATTGATGTCAATGGGGGAGAGATATACATGAAAAACATTGGAGAGAGATATATATTGGTGATCAATGGGGGAGATTAGAACATGAAAAGACTCTTTACAACCTATCTATATATATGGGGAGAGATATTCTTATGAGGGAGACGTGTTTATACATTCATGGAGCAACATGAATGAGGGACTAAAGGCAAATGAGGAACAAATATGTTTTGGTATTTTATGAACTTTGATGTTATTCATCATATGTTGTCATCAATTCCAAAGGGGGAGATTGTTAGCATAAATTCCTTGTGGACATTGTCTATTTTCTTTGGGAGATGGTTGAATACTTATGTGTTGAATTCATGGCTTGGCTTGTCATTGATGTCAACATATCATCATTTTGGATAGTTTTGGCAAAGTAGCAAAGATAGTCTTATTTAGCAAGATTCATGGATGATGAGTTATGTTATGTGGACTTAGACTAGTATTTTGGGATGTGTATAAATTCTATATCTATCTTCCTGCAAAGAATTATGAAGGTTTGTGTGTGTTACTAAAGTTTTTCTAAAGACAATTTGCAGGAGACTATATGTTGTTGTTTGTGTTGTATATTTTTGGCAAGGTTGAAGCTTTTTCAATGGGCTTGAATTTTAGTTAGAGAGGTGTTCATGATTCTATGTTCAAGGTGGAAAATTTTGGTTTTCATTCTGTGAAGACTTGTGAAGGATAACATGCAAGTTATTCCTTGAAAGTTCATTGTGTTGTATTATCGATGTAACTTATAATGTAACATGTGGAACCTAAATGTAATATCTTATGACAGCCCTATATTATTCATTGTACATTGGGAAAGCCTCAAGGATTACTAAATTAGTTATTATGACTTGGTATATAGGAAATATGTTTCCTTGGTTATAAGCATCATTTTTTGTTAGTGAGATCATATGCAGTTTTATGTTCTTGATGTTATGTTATGCGAGTTTTGGATGCAAATTTGTGGAGATCAGAGAAGTTTTTGATGATGAGCATAAGTTGTGGACTTCAAAGGAACTATATTAGCAAAGATAAGTTACTTTCAGTTAGTTCATTTCTCTTGGATAGTTTATCCTAAATTATTTAGTGAGAACAATTCTAAAGCAATTTGGATAGTCGATTCAGTTGTCTTCCTTTCAGCTCCTAAAAGAGTTGGCATGGTTCCTAACAGGGTTGGAATCTTCTAACAAAGATTCAAAGTCTCCTAACAAGGACTTATATGTACTAATTGTATTTATTTGGCACGTAATAGGATCACATCCTTTTATAAGGAACATTTATATTAGTACATCATCTTGTGGGAATCATTTCTACCAGGGTTTTCCCTCTTATCAAGGCTTTCCCTAGTTAACATATCTTGTGTGACATTGCATGGTTGTTATTTTGTGGTTTTTGTGTCTTTTGGTTACATCTTTCAGACTTGTTAAAGTTGATAAAAGTTCTTTAAAACATATCGATTCACCCCCTTCCCCCTCTCAATTATATTGGTGGACTTTAATTTCTAATGAAGGATGTCATGCCCAAAATTTGAGCAATACACACACATACACACATACATAATATTCAATTTTAATTTTTGAAAATAATTTAAGAAATTGTATCAAATTATTAACAGATTATTTTGCTACAATTTTTTTAAATACTTTTACTCATTTTCAAGAAATGTTTAAAACTAAAATATATTCATAGTATTGAAAAGTCCTTTCAAATATTACAACCATAATTGGATCCTTGCAACAATACATAAATTAAGATCTACTTCTGATCTTTTAATTAACATAACTTTTACAAATGTTCATAATAAATCATCTTCAAATCTCCAACAGAAAATGAAAATCTTCCAAGCTTTTCTTCAACACATATTTATTTAGAAACCTGTACAAAATAACCCTGAAAACCATGGAGAGCTCACCTCCTAGCCTAGATCTCTATGAGACCACCCACTGATATTGGAGAACCAAGACCAACGAGGTAATAATCAAGCACATACAATAAATCAATAATACAGAATACAACATTCAACACTCTTTTTGAGCTTACATAGTAGGTTACTAGAGCAACCAATAGAATGGGTGAAGGTGTGCTTAATAACCCTGAGGAGAAGCCAAATACAGAAAACCAAATCTGTCTTTGCAAGGCATACAAAATAAATACAAACCCTCACAAAATTTCTCCCCTTATCACCCCCAAAGTCCATAATAAAGTACTGACACATGCAGCCCATACTGCATGCGTATCCCTCTTCCTTCCAAGGAAGAGACTCTGCACTTAGGGGATAGGCCCAACTAACCCCTTCACCAAAGGCCACTTCTTCCCTTCCAAGGGTGAGTGATGTCCTTCCACACCCATAACATCATACTCTCAAAATCAAAATCAAAATAAAGCAATAGAAAGTTAGCAACACGCAACAATACAACACAAACAATGAACAACACACATATGCATCTATAGCAAAATCTACATATCTTTCATTCAAAAAAACAATACAACACATAGTTTTCAAAACATGGCAAAAGCTCCAACCTTTCTCCAAGCTATGGTAAATGAACCAATTTAAGAAGAGTTCTCTATCCTTCCTTGATCTGATCTCCAAAATAGAAAATCTCTAAAACTCGAGAGTGGGTGAATGCCAACTTTATTTTCCAATTTTCCTCTAAAAGGAAAAAAAATTCTAATTTTTCTCCATCATGAAAGAGAACAATCACTTTAACTCAACCTAATATTCCCTATTTGGTTGGAATTATCAACTCACTGAAGATAAGGTGGGAATTTCGGTAAGTCTTCTTCCATATTTGCAATACTTGAAAAATGGGATTTTAAAAGTGTTAGAAAAGAGATTTTAACTCGAGTAAAGTCAAAATTAAAGCCCTAACATATAGTACTAACATGTAGGTAACTTAATTTCACTAAAAGAACACCCTAAGACTCAAATAAAGCCCTCTAATGTCACCCTAAACTTGAAATCTAGGATTTAATTTAATGAGATCCTTTATAAGATATTTTTATGCAACGGAATAAAAACTTAAACAATTCTAACTGATTAGGAATAAGGTTGGGTGTCTTTTTCTAATATCTCAACCTGACTTGTCATTTAAACACATAACAACACAAGTGTCAAGTGACACTATAAAATATACATTTAACATTACAAGTGGAAAATCAAATTTCACAAAAAGGAATCTAATCTAAATTATCCATTCACATTACTTTCACAAAGTAAAATACTTAACAATGAGGTTAAGATCTCTTCATTAGATCTAACCTTGGCATTCTCAATTAATACAAAGGTATATTCTCTGTTCTTCATTTTACCATGGTTATTTCTTGCACACTCAAACCACATATCAGTAATCCAAGATAAATAAATCATATGCATATATAAATCCTCAATCAATTCTATATTCATAATTGAATCAAAACATAAGGTATTTCTCAATTGAATTTCAAATAACATTTTTCCACTTCTAAACTATTGTGCATATATAATACTACCATTATCGAACTAAATATGATATGACCCCTTTTGCAACATTTCATGATTTCCAAATATTTATAATCCAACTAACATTTGTATTCAAACATAATTTCCTACTTATTAATAAAATAACCAACCAAGTACATGAATGTAACTACTAATCAAGCATCATAAATAAATTCTAACATCATAAATAATTACCATAAAATAAAGTGTCCCATAGTATCAAATAGTTTGAGTAATAGTCCAAAATAGTCTAGCATATAACAAGGTCTCAAAATATAAAGTATTTGAAATGCAAAATATAAAGTATCTGAGATGCAAATAAACTGCTATGATATGCTATGATGGGTCAGGGTGAGGCCTCACATCCTACCCCCCCTAGGCATGAACATCCTCCTGGAGTTCATCAAAGAGGTATGGATATTATGCTCTCATATGTGTTGTGTCCTCCCATGAAGTTGTGACTTCATCAAAACAATCCCACTGGACTCTAACTTGGTTCAACTCTCTGCCTCAAAGTGCTAGGGTCCGTTGACCCAAAAAATGAGTGCGCTCTAGTGCTAGCTACCTATCCAACTCCACTAGCAGCCTCAAAGACCTTGGCCTATTGTTCTGCATGATGGTTATCAATCGTTGAAAAAACCCTATGAGATCTACCCATGTCACCTACTATGGGCTCCGAAGTAGCCCCTCTCTAAAAACTTGATGTTGGATCTTGTGGGCAATCTCTAGCAATGTGACCCATACCACCACAAGTGTAGCATGGTCCTCTAGCTTGAATCTGAACACCATGTAACCTAGTTTGTTGAGTACCCCCAGTCTTATTGGATCCATTGGAATCACCCCTATTGGATTGTTGAGTCCTGCCTAACTGTGAATAAGGGGTCTGTGTCTTTCAATCCCATTGAGGACCCTGTGACTGCCATTTAGTCATCTTAGAGTCCCTATCTCACTATGGGGATCCATGTCTGTAATCCTGTTGTGGTTGAGGAACCTTAAAGGATCCTCCTGATTGATTCTTATTTCCTTTCCAAGGGGATCTCTACTAACCTAAAAACTGTTCTGAGTTATTTTGATACTAAAATTGATTCTACCCTCTTTTGTGAATATCCTCCACTACTAGGGCTCTCTCAACTGCCTCTCTGAATGTAGTTGGAAAAGCTAACCAAACTGAATACTGAAGGGTACATTATGTCCCTCAATAAAATGATGAGTACATAGCTTCTCATCCCTCCTATACTCAACATAGGGAAGGAGCTCAAGAAACCTATGCTCATACTATCCCATGGTAAGTCCTCTTTACTGCAAATCATAAAATGCCTCTAACTGTCTCTGACTAAAATGCTTAGAAATATATATGTCCCTGAACCTACTCAGAAAGGATTTTCGTGTCAGAGTGTCAATATGCACCTCACCTAAGGCCTCCTACTGCCACTAGGCAAAATTTGACTCACGAAGGAGATGTACCACAAGTTGCGCCTTCAAATTGCTTCCGTAAGGACACAAACCAAAGCATCATTGTAAAAATTGGAACCATGACTCTGTACCAACACCATCGGTATTTTCCAAGAATAGGGGAGGTTGGAGTTGAATCAGCTCCCTTATCTCATCTCTAATGTCTCTAGGAGCTCTCTCCACTATGCATGCCACTAGGTCAAGACGTGGTGATACTTGTTGAACTGATTCAACCTCATGATCATCATGACCCTCAATATGGCTAGGTGGAGGACTCCTAGTCCTCTCCCTGGTAACTGTCATATGGCTACCTGAATTTATCTGCTCTGACTGTGGTAGTACAAGTGGTAAGCATTGTTGAACAACTCCAATTAAGTTATGAAGTGCATCCAAAATGTCTTGATTAAGGTTTGGAGGTGGGTTAGGTGGCGACACATGATCCCCTCCTGAAACCTCAACCTCCCGCTGCTCTATCTCAACATTTTTCGAATGAGAGGCTCTTGGGGCCCTACCTCATTGACCACCTTGACCAACTCTACTAGCTTGCATGACAACTAACATCCTACACAATGGTTTAAGTTTTTCGTAAGTCAAATGTAAAAAGGGTTAACTTGAACATTTATAATACTAGGAGCAATCACATCTTGTTAAATAGAGAGAAAACATACTATGCAGATATTTCAGTTGTAAAATTTTCAAGTTTAACAAGGGGGTTGCATTTTCAAGTTGATGATGACTTAATTGTATACTTATTTATTTTATTTTATTTTTTAAATTACAAATACACACACACACACACACACACACACACACACATATTCGATTTAATCATTCTAAAAAAATACTAATCCTTTAGAATGATTAAATAGAATATATATATATTCTATTTAATCATTCTAACAAAATACTAATCTTTTTAAATTTTTGATTTATGGGTTTTGCATCTTCCTAAGGAATTATAATTTTGCACTCTTCAATCTATTCTAAGCTTTATTCAAAAATCAAATATTCCAAAAAGAAGATAATGAAGAATCCATATTCTTTTTTTTTAATTTGGAAATAAAAATACTAAAATGAGAAAATTGTTATATTTATGTACATTCAATCATGAACCTATTTTGCCCAATATTTTCTAAACCTGGCTCTGATAACAAAATGTCATGCCCAAAATTTGAACAAGACAAACACATACACACATACATAATATTCAATTTTAATTTTTGAAAATAATTTAAGAAATCATATCAAATTATTAACAGATTATTTTTGCTACAATTTTTTTAAATACTTTTACTCATTTTCAAGAAATGTTTAAAACTAAAATACATTCACAGTATTGAAAAGTCTTTTCAAATATTACAATCATAATTGGATCCTTGCAACAATACATAAATTACATAAATGAAAATTTACTTCTGATCTTTTACAATACATAACTTTTACAAATGTTCATAATAAATCATCTTCAAATCTCCAACAAAAAATGGAAATCTTCTAAGATTTTCTTCAACACATATCCATATAGAAACCTGTACAAAATAACTTTGAAAACCATGGAGAGCTCACCTCCTAGCCTAGGTCTCTATGAGACCACCCATTGAGCTTGGAGAACCAAGACCAACTGGGTAACAATCAAACACATATACATAAATCAATAATACAGGATACAACATTCAACACCATTTTTGAGCTTACATAGTAGGTTACCAGAGCAACCGATAGAATGGGTGAAGGTGTGCCTAAAAACCATAAGGAGAAGCCAAATACAGAAAACCAAATTTTCCTTCACAAGGCATACAAAATAAATACCAACTCTCACAAAATTTCTTCCCTTATCACCCCCAAAATGCATAACAAAGTACTGGCACATGCAGCCCATACTAAATGCTTATCTCTCTTCCTTCCAGGGAAGAGACTTTGCACTTAGGGGGTAGGCCCAACTAACTCCTTCACCCAAAGGCCACTTCTTCCCTCCCAAGGGTGAGTGATGTCCTTCCACACCCATAACATCATACTCTCAAAATCAAAATCAAAATAAGGCAATAGAAATTCATCCACACCCAACAATACAACATGGATAATGAACAACACACATATGCATCTATAGCAAAATTTACACATCTTTTATTCAAAAAAACAATACAACACATAGTTTTCAAAACATGGCAAAAGCTCCAACATTTCTCCAAGCTATGGTAAATGAACCAATTTGAGAAGAGCTCTCTATCCTTCCTTGATCTAATCTCCAAAACAGAAAATCTCTAAAACTTGAGAGTGGGTGAATGCCAATTCTATTTTCCAATTTCCCTCTAAAAGAAAAACACTCCTAATTTTTCTCCATCATGAAAGAGAACTTAACTCAACCTAATTTTTCCTATTTGGTTGGAATTATCAACTCACTAAAAATAAGGTGGGAATTTGTGTAAGTCTCCTTCCATTTTCGAAATACTTGAAAAATGAGATTTTAATAGTGTTAGAAAAGAGATTTTAACTCGAATAAAGTCAAAATTAAAGCCCTAACATATAGTACTAACATGTAGGTAACTTAATTTCACTAAAAGAACACCCTAAGACTCAAATAAAGCCCTCTAAAGTCACCCTAAACTTGAAATCTGGGATTTAATTTAATTAAAGCCTTTATAAAATATTTTTATGCAAGGGAATAAAAACTTAAACATTTCTAACTGATTAGGAATAAGGTTGGGTGTCTTTTGCCAATATCTCAACCTGACTTGCCATCTAAACACATAACAACACAAGTGTCAAGTGACACTATAAAAATATACATTTAACATTACAAGTGGCAAATCAATTTTCACAAAAAAGTAATCTAATCTAAAACATCCATTCACATTACGTTCACAAATTAAAATACTTAACAATGAGGTTAAGATCTCTTCATTAGATCTAACCTTGGCATTCTCAATTAATACAAAGGTATAGTCTTGGTTCTCCATTTTATCATCGCTATTTTCTGCACACTCAAACCACATATCAGTAGTCCAAGATAAATAAATCATATGCATGTATAAATCCTTAATCAATTCTATATTCATAATTGAATCAAAACATAAGGCATTTCTCAATTGAATTTCAAATAACATTTTTCCACTTCTAAACCATTGTGCATATATAATACTATCATTATTGAACTAAACATGATATGACCCCTTTTACAACATTTCATGATTTCCAAATATATATAATCCAACTAACGTTTGTATTCAAACATAATTTTCTACTCATTAATAAAATAACCAACCAAGTACATGAATGTAACTAATAATCAAGCGTCATAAATAAGTTCTAACATCATAAATAATTACCATAAAATAAAGTGTCCCATAGTATCAAATAGTCTAAGTAATAGTCCAAAATAGTCTAGCATATAACAACGTCTTAAAATATAAAGTATTTGAAATGCAAAATATAAAGTATCTGAAATGCAAATAAACTGCTTGATATGCTATGATGGGCCAGGGTGAGGCCTCACAGAGGACATGTGCTTCAGACTAGTGAAGGGAGCAGTGGAGGTCATCAGAGTGATGGAGAAGCTAGAGATGTTTTCCCCAATTTCTCCAGGGATGAAGCACCTAGGTGGTTTAGTTGATGTCCTATGTTTGTGTATGTAGAATTGGAAAAGTTTTCTAACATGGGCTAGTGATTTCTTGTTAGTTCTAGTCTATTTGGAATGAAGTAGCGGGGTGGCTATGTCAATTTTTTGAATACTATGGAGTTGATTAAGATTTGCATTTTCCTGATCAAGGGATTTGTAAAATGTTTTGTAACTTTTGTCTTATCAATAAAATATATCATTACCAATATATATATAAGATTTATGACTCAAGAAGATAACTAGTCCTTTTTCTAAGAGTTTGCCAATGTTGTCTTAGTCAAGAACTTTTTCCCTTTCTCAACTCTACTCTAAAAGAGTTGAACTAGATTTTGAAATTAATTTTTGCAATACAATTCTTTTTTGAGGTGCTTGCAAGATTACTCTCTTTGATTCCCAATATAACCTTTATGCCCTATTTTTTCCTAAAATTGTTACTTGAGAAGAAGAATATCTTTCCTCATTTTGACTTGATAGTTTGGAAGTGATGGAAGGGGGAAATCATTAATGGAGAAAAATAAGGGAGATTTTGTGTACTATCTTAAATTGGAAGCACTTCAATTTAATGATGGTTTAGTACCTATTTAACATGAGATCATCATTCATTTGTATCTCCCATCTTTTCTTCCCCTTTCTTCATCTTCTCCTAGGTGGAATTAGGGTAGGACCTAATAGAGCTTCTATACAAATCTTATTTTTATAGTGTAAAGCTCAAGGAAGGATCTAACCACTTATGTCCTCCCTTTCCTTCATCCAATCATTCAGAAATTATTTTCTACATAGTAATAGTCATATCTCAAGATCTATACCCAATTTATGGGATCTGGGACCTATTTTGGAATCTCAAAGGAATCTTGAGGGTTTCAGTCCCTAGTTCACAGGCACATAGTGCGTTCCTACCCAATCAGGGATGTAATGTGTCCCTATTGGGCCAATTATGTACATAGTGCATCACTTCTTGGGCCCTATTTTGAAACCACCCCTTAGGTCATGTGTTCATATTAATCACCAAAGTTAATGCATAATATTGTCAGCCAATGGAAGAAAGTTGATTTTGAAACCTTTATAAACCCATCCATTTTCTCTATTTTGCATCTATAATTCACATACTCAAGCATTATCCACCATGATCATGATCACGCATTTATAAGATCAAGCACTCAAGTCTTCAAGCATTGAAGAAATTAGAGTTTATCTTCAAGATCTCTCTCAATCCATTCAAGGTCCTTTGTTGTATCTTCTACATTTATTCATCCTCATTCTTGATCCAATTCAATTAGTAAAGAGAGTTGAATGCAATTTGAGAGATCATACTTTTTTAAGGTGAATTTGTACATTAATTTTATATTTCTAAAATTGAATTTTTTTAATTCAAGGTTGATTCCTAAAACAAGATTTGACCAAGGAAAACCTCCCCATCAACAAAACCATTTTCATTCTAGGTTATAGATCTTGGAAAGGCAAACCAATTTCAAATTCAGATACTCTTTCCATCATTTGTGAGAATTGTAAAATTAGAATCAAGTTCAAACATAATTGATCAAGGACTTACTACTCCCTTGATTTAGGAGAAAGCCACCTTCGTGCAAAAGTCACTCATGTTAGATCTCTAAAATATTTTCAGATTTTGCATATTTGGTGGTTTTAAGTCTAGATTTGACTCTATTCCTCCTCAAAAGTAGCACAACAAGCAAAAAATCAAATCAAAAGGTGAATCTTCTAATTTACCTTCTTTATTTTAGCATATCTATTACATCTAGTGCCTTATTTCATATCTCTTTCTAAATTAGGGTTTAAGGATTTAGCAATCTTTCTCTAACTTTATAACCCTTAGATATGTGTTTGCATTAGTGCTTCTTCATCATAATTCATCATTTGGTCGGCACTAATCCTCTTAGATCTAGTTACCTTAGAGTTAGAATTCAAAGGATTGAATTCCTTAATTCCCCTTTGAGGTGTTAGGTTATGTGATGAACTTGGGTTTATTTCCTTGTTTCACATTTCCTCCTACACATCTTTGGTGAACCGAAGACACGACATTCCCACTTTTTATTTTGGTGATTGGATTGTCTCCTTTATTTAATTTTGGAGGTATATTTCTTGGTTTATCTAGATCTACTTTGTTTGTATTTGTGGTATTTAGATATCCTTTGGCACTTACATATATTTTTCATTTCATATATTTGCATTGTGAAAACACAAAACAAAAGTGCATCTAGTCATTGCATTCCCTTTCAATAGGATTTTTTTAAAATTTTCTAATGATTTTCTAGACATTCCCATTAATGCATTAGATGACACTTCATCATATTATTTCATTAAGGCTCATATTTTTAAAGATGATGTTGATCAACCTTTAGTAATTCATGATATTCCTACCCTTGATAATGGCATTGTTTGGGACGAACTTCTAGATAATAATGTCGATTACTCTCTTCCTTGTGAAAAATATCACATGGTAAAGCCTTTTCTTTTCAACGTTTCCCTTATTTTCCTTTTAGGGGAAATTTTTCTTGTAGAGACGAAGCATTAATGGAAGATCATAATCCTTATTCTTCTCTTCTACCAATAACTATATGAATAATCATGAGCTTAATCATGTTAAAATGGTCAATATTCATCACGCTTTTACTAAGCCTCTCATGACTATTAAAGGTTGTCATCAAATAACTATTAATGGAAAATATAGTGACCCTTTATATTATTAGACAATGTCTCATACATATCGTACAAGTAATAATCGTCATCCTACTACTTCTCTCCCACCTTCTCAACCCATTCTTCCTCTTGCACCTCATCTTTCTCAGTTACATGATACCCCTGCCAATGGAACTTCTTCAAACATATCCTACATACCATGAAGCCTTGAAAAAAGCTTTATCCAACCTCTCAATTCCACCTCATAATCAGGATAACATCAATTCCTTTTTACAATGCATATATGCTACCCATGGGCCACCTCAAATTGTCTTTCCTTGTGATGATTTTCCTCCTAAGGAGATTCAAGAGTGTTATGACCCTCGTATGGTACTTGTGTATATTAATTAGAATTGTATATGCTAGACTTTGATTGATAATGGATCTAATTTGAATATTTGTAGTATGGATATGTTAATGGCTATGGACGTTGATCTTTCCACTACTCAACTAGATAATATTCATGTTTGCGGATTCAATAATATTTCTTAGAACGCTATGGATATTATAATGCTACTTGTGAAACTTGGTCCAGTGATATTGGATACTCCTATACATGTTATCCCTAGACCCCTCACTAATAGCCTTCTTTTAGGAAGACCTCGGTTGCATTCTATACATGTTGTTCCTTCTATTCATCACCATCACAAATTTAGGTCTTTTTATAACAATATTATGTATACTCTTCATGTTGATGATGAACCTAATCCTTGTTTCAATGTGGAATATTTTTGGGTTTCTCCTCCTACACATGAAGTGAAGGAGCCTAAAACTAAAAATGACCCTTCCACTCTATCCAAAGATGATTGGGGCACATTAGATTTTAATCCAACTTCTATTAGAATAGAAAATCAATGACTTTTCATTCATGATAAATTGATCAACTCTTCTTTTAACTAATGTAGTTTCTACTTCCATTCACGAGGAATCTATCAAACCTAATGATGAAAATCGTATACCCTTAGACGATGGGGAGAATAAGCATTCCTTCAAAACCATTGTCAATCATACATTAGGATGTGTACAACAACGTGATTATTTGTCCACGTCCTCTCCTTTATCATCTTCTACTAATCAAGAACTTGTTTTGCCTACGCTTCTTTGTGTTAAGGTGATTACTAGACCTAAATGTAGAAAGAAACTTAATAATATTCTATTTTACATGTATCATCATTACCAAGATCACTCTACTAATGATTGTCAAGCTTTACATTACAAGGTTCAAGAACTCATTAATAATAAGGTTATTCACATATCTCCTTATGATGAGATCTATGTTAATCCTTATTTATTTAAATAACATCTAGGTCCTTACTATGTTTTTGATTAAGGAAAATAGGTTTTGAAGGGTGCTTGAAACCCTTTACAGATCAAATAATTTTCGATGAAGCCCAAACATAAATACAAAATTCCTAAGGTGAAACAGGTTGCCCGCCAAAACAAGGTAACCAAGGTGGCCTCACAAATAACACATGCTCTACTACCACCTAAACAAGTTTTGAATGGGATCCTAAAACCCCATGGTTGTAAAAGAAGATATTTAGACCAGAACCATGTCAAACTACAAGACAACAGGCCAAAATACCAGGGGAACCAAAACAAAATGGGACAGCCTCAAAAAGAACAGGCGAGCAACAAGTTAAGAAAATCGAGCCACAAGATTTACATTTCGGTTTTGTCTTTTGAGAATGTAAAGATATATCAACTGATGGATTGGAGTGCTTGACCTTTTTTCCTTTTTACTATTGTCCATCCATCCTCCACCTTCCTAGCTGCCTTCTCTGCCAAGAAAAGTCATCCACACCACAACCAACCCCCAAAACCCTTTTAGCAGGAGAAGAAATACCACCACCAAATGAAAGAGGGTCAAAAACTCCCTCCTAAGACAGAGCCGCGAGAGGGGCAACAACAGCAATTGCAGTATCTGAAGGAGGGACATCTGTATTGGTCACCGTCGTAGGGGAAATATTTAAATTATCAGGAACAGCAACGAAATCTGCCAATAAAGAATCCTAAGAAGAATCAACCAACCCATCCCCAATAGAAGGAGCTTTCTGAACCGTATAGTGATCATCTGAAACCCCCATTCACCAAGAAAGTGACTTCTTCAATCTAACCTTTCCAAAGGAGCAACGCGTAGTGAGGTGGTCGTTCTTATGGAATTTCTTGCATCTAAAGGGAATACCTTCATAATCAAGAAGCAGAATCCAAGAGCCATTATGAGAGGCCAACTTAAGCATTTTTGGGAGCCCCTTAGAGATGTCTATCTCCACAAGAATGTGAGCATATGTCCTCTAAAACACATTGGAAGACATGGTATCAACCAACAAAAAATCCCCTAGGGCCTTCGCCACAGCCTCCAGGAAAGAATCTAGCCTTAAGTGAAGGGAAAGATTAGGCAACCTTATCCATAGAGGAATCGTATTAAGGGATTTAGTTGATGGATCAAAATCCACATAGCAAGGCTTGGTCATCAGGGGGAACCTCTCCTCCCAAGAGAAACCACGACGCAGGATGGCATTTCTATCTTCAGTAGTAGCAAATTTCACAATGAAAAAGCCCCTTGCCTTTGGATCAAATCCAACATGATAGGCTCCCAATATTTGGAAATCCAAGCATGCAAGTCTAACAAAGAGGGCCAAAAACTCCTAAAATAAAAAATAATGGTTGTAGAGGAGAAGTCCTCCACATAAGTGGAAATCTCATCAACAATATCAGATTCTAGATTGATCATGATCGAGTTACTTACAGCAATAGGCATAGCAGCACGAGGGCCCAGACACACATCCTAACCTCCAAGACCAGCCTCATAGGTAGCCACATCAACAAATAGTTGATCTACCCACAACACCACTAGAACGAAGAGCAGAAACCACAAGAGAAGCCCCAGCCTAGACTGCAGTAGAGGGGTCGCCCCCACCAAGGGCATATGACAAAACCCTGCCCCAATGGCCACTTGAGAAAGGGCAGTAGAAGACTAGCGAACACATCCAACAAGGGAGTCATTTTCAAAGGAAGATGGAGTAGACGAAACGAGAGCATGCGCAGGAGAAGACACAGGAGGCATCAAGGGGGGGATATAGGTCCTTATTATGTTGCTCCACACCATGTAACATTTTTAGTCTGTCTCTTGGAGGATCATTTTCATACATGGTCTACTTTGTGAGTAGCATAATAGGTCATATTTTCCCTTTGTTCCTACACTTGGTGGGAAAAGGAATCCTACCCATCTTTCTTATTCTCACGTATCCACTGTTTCCTCTAATTGTGTGTTAATTTTTTATCACATAACATCCAATCTTATATTATTAGCAATTGGGTTTTCATGGTATATAGATCACTTACCTTGGATCCTCATAATAGTGTGATATCATTTTCAAGGATTTAATTTTTCACTTCTTACATGGTATCTCATTGCATTCTACCTTTCCATGGCCTCATAGGAGTTTTGATCTCTTTGGTTTGGATTGGGTGTTGCATGAGGATACTATCTTGATGTTGAAATTGCTTTATCCTTCTTCATCACTTCCTTAAGATGCCAAGATAAGAAAATATTTTTCCATCTAGGGCCATAAATGGTCTCCTTATTCTCATATATTTTTCTTATAGAGTACACTAGCATAACAAAACTTGCTAGGTCTACTTACTCTTCCTATTTCATGTCTTGGATTGGTTGGCTAGCATGATACACACACTTGCTAGACCATTTAACTTATTCTAGAACATTCTTAAATAATTCTCATGGAGTAGAAAATAAGGATTTTGAGTATGGGTTAGAGTACTTTAGCCTTGGGGGCTTGGTATACTTTCTTTTTTATCCTCAAGCCTATGCATTGTTGCTTCATCACCTTTTTGTTCATCCTCTTGTGAATCCCTTTATGGATTATGCATAGACCTAAAGAATGGATTCTCCATGTAAACCTTCAATTTAGGAAGAGAGCATCCTTGACATAGGGTCTCTCTCTCCTTTGCACACATGCATGCTAAATTTCATATATGGGTCATACATCCGCACATATGTTAAATCTTATTTATGGGTAACACATACAAGCTCATTAAATCTCATATATAGGTAACACATTCAACTACAACATAATAAATCCCATACATAGGCGATGCATCTTTTTTCTTTGATTTACAATGAGATGTACATTTCTCATTGGAGAATTAATCATGCCACTTCTCTCTCTACTTCTCTTAGTTAATGATTTCTCCCTTTTATGATTTTGGAGTTAGCAAAGAGTCAATCCCCTGGGGGCTTGATGGATTCTTTGTCTCTTTGATTATGATAATATTATCTCATGTCTGTGCTCTACTTTACCAGGAGTTTGGATCAACTAGTCCATACTCTCGCTAAAGTGGGGGCTAAATGTACCGTCTTAAATTGGAAGCACTTCAATTTAATGATGGTTTAGTACCTATTTAACACAAGATCGTCATTCATGTGTATCTCCCCTCTCTTCCTCTTTATTCCTCTTCTCCTAGGTTGAATTAAGGTAGGACCTAATAGATCTTTTTTAAAGCTCCTATTTTCATGATGTACAGCTCAAGGAAGGATCTAACCACTTTAGTCCTCCATTTCCTTCATCCAATCACTCAAAATTTATTTTCTACACTATAACTGCCATATCTCAAAATTTGCACCTAATTTAAGGATTTGGGACCTATTTTGGTAACCCAAAGGAATCCTGAGGGTTCTATGCCCTAGTTGGCAAGGACGTAGTAGGTCCCTGCCCAATCAGGGGTATAGCATGTCCATGCTTGGGCCCTATTTTGGGACCACCCCTCGGGTCACGTGTTTAGATTGTTCCCTAGAGTTAGTGCATAGTATTGTAAGCCTGTGGGAGAAATTTAATTCTAATCCCTTTATAAATCCATTCATTTGCTTCATTTTGCATCCATAATTCACATGCTCAAGTAACATCAACCATGTTCAGATCATGCATTCACAAGATCGAGCACTCACGCTCAAACACTCAAGTCTTCAAGCATTCTTGAAGCAAATCCCTTGATTGAAGATCAAGGATTCAAGCATTCAATCAAGTAAAGGAGATTATCTTCATGATCTTCCTCAATCCATTCAAGGCCCTTTGTTGCATCTTCTACACTCATTCATCCTCATTCTTGATCCAATTCAATTGGTAAAGAGCGCTCATTGCACTCGATTCAAGAGATCCTACTATTGTAAGGTGAATTTGTACATTTACTTTACATTTCTGTAATTCAATTATTTCAATTCAAGGTTAATTCCTAAATTGGTGTTTGACTGAGGCAAACCCCCCATCAACAAACAAAAACCATTTTTTTTTTTGCAACCTAAAGACCTTGGAAAGACGAATTGGTTGTAGATTCATATACCTTTTTCGCCATTTTTTGAAACTGCGAAATCAAAACCAAGTTCAAACACAGTTGATAAGGGACACATTGCTCCCTTGCTTCAAGAGAAAGTCACCCCTACCAAATCATCGAAATACTTTTGAGTTTTGGTGATTTGGTGGTTTTAATCTCATATTTGACTTCGTTCAACCATGGAAGCAACACAAGTAGAAAATCAGATCCAAAGCTGAGTATTCTAATTACCTTTTTATTTCAACATATGTATTACATCTAGTGTCTTATTTCATAGTTCTTGCTACATTAGGGTTTTAAGGATTTAACATTCTTTCTCCAACTCTATAACCCTTAGATCTTTGTTTCCATTAGTGCTCCATCATTTTTCATCATATGGTTGGCACTAATCCTCTTAGATCTAGTTACCTTAGAGTTGGAATTGAAAGGATTAAATTCCTTGATTTTCCTTTGAGGTGTTAGGCTATGTGATTAACTTAGGTTTATTTACTTGTGTCACATTTCCCCCTACACATTTAGGAACAAATCCTAGAGGGATGTCATTGGGCAAGGTTATAGAGTATCACTTGAGAATGGGAATGTTATTGGGGCACGAAGCAAGGGGGGGGGCATGGAAAAATTGGTGTGAGTTGCCTTCAACCCTTTTAAGCTTGGTTGACTGAGATATTAAAGGGCCTATGTTTCATGGTGTGAGTGATGTCTAAAATTGTCAATTTGTCTTGATCTAGATGCTTGTAAACCAGAAATCCTAGCTTTAGTATTGTTCACGTTAAGCATCATTTCCAGTTGAGCTCCAACATGTTTCCATGATAAGGCCTTAGTCATAGCATTTGGATGTCATGCAAAGGGCTTAAAACCTTTCTCTAAATGGTCATCATACATTTAATTTGATATCTCATTCTAGGGGTCCTAAAACCCTACTTTTCTCTCGCTCGACTTCATTCAAAAAAAATAGTTTGTTAAAGTTGGATGGATTATAATGTTACTTTCCTTTCAAATCTCAAGATTTTTCTTATAAATCTCACCCACCCTTAAATACCACATCATAAGAAAAAAATTAAGCTTGCAATCACTAAGTAAACTTTGACTATTTAATACGTTTAGCTTAGGAATCAAGCCTTAGTGTGTGATTTTTAAGTTGTCAAATAAATCTCATACATTGTAGAAGTGTCATTAGCAACCGATCAAATGTCAAACCCCATGAAGAAAAATGCAACTTCACTTTTCACTTTTATGTTCTCCAAATCTTTTGTAATCTGTCGTATGATTTAGTTAATTTGCAACCCCTGAGCCTTCTCCATCTCCCCATCATTACCAAATTTTAATTCCTAGCATTCCCACTACAAAACTAGACTGGCCAATTTTCCTATGAAATTTTAAGCCCGCTCACAAAAGAATGAAAATCTATTCCACATCATATGAGATAGTATCTAGAACAAATTGTATGGTAAAATTAGCATGTATACTAATTTTTTATAGTATAAATATTTTATTTCTTCAATTATTTGTAAAAATTATTGTTTGACTAATCTCCTACCCACTAAGATGTGTCTCAAAGAAGGAAACATATATCTGGTATTGAAGACTTTCCCCCAAACTATCAATGCATAAAGTTATTCTTGTTGTCATCTTAGCCTTTCGGTTCATGTTTCTTCCCACCCTCTACTACCCACCTCCAGTCACCTACCTAGATCCGCCCCCATACCCGTTTCTGTTTTGAGAATAGTGATCAAGACCTCTTCATTTTTCATTTGAGAAGATTCCTTTGCCCCACTAGCTTCAAAGATCACAATCAAGTGTCCACCATGTTTCACTCACTAGCTACCGCAATTTGGGAGTTGGCTCTCTTCTCTATCCCCCACCACTCCATTCCCAGCACTCCCAGATTTGTTTGACGGAATACTTGTCCCATGAACCAATGGTTTGATGATGCATGTAAAATTTTCCACCACTCCTTGTACTTGGCTTTTGATACTCATTCCCTTGCTTTCACCAATTTATGACTCTCTTACAAATGCTTTCTTCGCCATAAGAAACAATTATCTATTGCTTCACAGGGAAAATCTCTTTGTGACATGCTTATTCAGTATCCCAAGTTGTTTTGGCGCATCATGTTCCCCTGGCGTAACCAACATCAATCCACGCTCGACCTTCACCTCCTTGCCTCTCATGTCTCCACGTTGTATGACATCCTAGGTCAGCTCACTCCCCTTCCCAGCCCATTCCCCCATTGTCACTTATTCTCCACCTCCAGCATTTACGAGGCCATCAGACTTATGAGATGCAACAAGGTGGCTAATGAGGAGGGTTTTTAGGCTAAGCTCTTCAAGCTCGGTACCATGATCCTGGGCCCTTATCTCTCTACATTGTTTAATAAAGTGGTTTGTTTTCGTTTTCCAAACTCATGGTCGAGACAAGTTATTCACCTGATCCATAAGTCTGGGTTAGCCTCTGATCCTAGAAACTATAAGACCATCATTATTGGTCATACATTTGCCAAACTTTATGCTACAGCATTAAATACTATCTTATCCAATGAGCTTGACAAGAGGAATTGCAGGGCTAAGGGTCAAGCAAGATTCAGGGCAAACTACCAGACCATGGATCATATCTTTACACTACGGGCTATTATCGAGGAGGCTCGACACCACTCGAAGAAAGTCTACTGTTGTTTTGTGGATTTTCGTAAGGCTTTTGATTCCATCCCTAGAGTGGCCTTTTTCAAAAACTGAGAGATATTGGTATTTATGAGATCTTACTAACAGTTATCATGAGATTATATGAGACAGTGATTGTTAGACTTAGGACCATAGAGGGTCTCTCCGACCTTATCCAAAGCACCATTGGGGTGAAGCAAGGTTGCCCCCTCTTGCCCACATTATTTGGGATCTACATTGATGAGCTTGAGGCTTTTCTCAGTGACTTCTCACTTCCAGGTGATGGTTGTCATCTACACCAGGTATTGATCTCCATCCTTCTCTCTGTGAATGATGTGATTCTTCTTGCCTCTTCTCCTGAGGGTCTTTAAAGACTTTTGGATAGACTTGCATCTTTTTGCGACATGAGACAGCTTGTTGTAAACCATGAGAAGACTCGTGTTATGGTCTTCAATGGTTGAAGACCTCACATCTCCATTTTCACTTCCAGGGTCGGGAAGTTGAGATTACATCATCTTACACATACCTTGGGTTTAAGTTGTCCAAATCTCATTTTAGCTTGAGACCAGCCATTCAGCCTCGGATCAGTAAAGGGTTGGGTTCCCTTGCCATGCTCGAGATACAGTGCTTCAAACTTTCAGGACACGTCATCTAAGCTATCCTTCTTGGATTCCTTAGTAAGACCGACAATGATCTATGGTTCAATGGTTTTGGGTCCTTCCTTTTTAGACTTGGATTGGGCCATGATTAAGCGTACCCAGACTCTGCTCCTCTGTTGGATTAATAGATGTCATAGATATACCCCCCACAGTATTATTTTGGCTGAGTTTGGAGCTCACCCATTCAGGTTTGTAGCCAGTTTTGACCTAATCTGGTTTCTCCATCATCTTCTTGGCTTTACAGACTCAGCTGAAGGCCAACACAGATACCTTTACTTAGCCTACAGCTCCTCAGTTGCTATTGTAGACTCTGATCCAACCCGTTGTTGGTATGCTCAGGCTACTATCTTGCTGAGTTCAGTCGGGATCAATATTGACTGCCTCCCTCCCTACCAATTCTCATTGGACACTCATGCTCATCTACTCCCCTCTCGGCAAGAGTTGAAAGAGCATGTCAAACTTGACATTTACAGGCAGTACATCATATGGACCTAGGTGGATCCTCTAGGGGGACTATGTCTGAGGATGGATTTCTACGTCGAGCACTTCTTAGATATTTGAGATGGGATTATTGTACGTCCTGAGTACTTACACAGATATTAAACACATGCCCTACGTATCTCCCTTGGCTCCTTTAGGGTGGGCTTGCACAGATTCTGAATCTACGTTTGTCACCATATTGCTAGAGAGGATCAAGTGTGTAGACTTTGTACATTAGTAGAGGTAGAATCTGAGATCCATTTCCTTTTCAAATGCCCCATATACAACGAGATTAGAGATTGCAAATCCCTCTCCAATTTTTTCAAGTACACAGATCAACATTGCATTTTGTTCTATCTCTATGAGTCCTTACAACTTCGTGACCATACTTTATAGCTATCATTTCCCAAGAGTTAGACTAAGGCATAGGTTATTACGACCTTCTCATCCTTAGCTTTAGCTTGGGGTGTGAAGCAACCGTACAGTTTTCTTAACATGGGCCATTCTAGATCTGTGAGACCCCACAAGGGATCTTTTCACCAGTGACACTCCTCTCATAGCACTCAGCTTTATCACAGGGCCTCTGGTAACCACACATATCAGTCATTGTTGGACTTTTCCCTTGTGAGGATAGATACCTATTCTTTTCTGTGATGTCTCCTGCTTTCTTCTTCTTTTGTTGTATTTGTTCTTTTTTGGACATCGTTTGGTGCTTCGTTTGTCTACTTTCTTCTTAGTGTAAGCTTCTAGTCCCATAGACCCACGTTGTGGTCTTTTGTTGGACATTAATATAATTATCTTATCTTATCTCCAAAGTTTGTTGACCAAAAGGTGATGTCCCACCTTTAAAAATCTTATGGCATAAAATACTAAAATTAAAAAATTGTATCTTCTATCATCACCCTTGCAAAACCATTATTGCATATGTTTCAAAATATAGTAACTACAACTAGATGGGAATTAGCATGTTTATGGAAGTGCTAAAATATAAAATGACTGATTTTATTGATTCATATTTTCATTGGATACATTCGAATACATACAGAATAATGAATCACATTGATATTTGAATAGCTTAATATAGCTTTATTTTCTCTTTTTATAACTACTTATGGGAATAACTTCCCAACAATTAAATATTTAACTTATTTATTTATTTAATCTAAACTTAGAAACTAACAAAATTAATGTAATAGATCTAACATTCCCCCCTTATTACATTAGTCCAACAAAAGTGAAAGTTGTAAAGATTCCTATTACATTAATCCAACACTCTAGAAACTTTGATGAAGCTCCTTCACTAGTATTCTTCATTGGAGCCTTTGATGAAATGCTTTCGCCAATCTTCGCTTATTGAAGTAGATTTTCTCTACGCAACTTCAGATTGCAAATCTTGAAGTTGTCCTCATAATATGAGTGTTCCCACTTCCCTTGCACAATGAGACAGTTCCTCCAAAATTTTGCATCTCCTTGGAGTGTGTCTAATGTCTCCTTCAATGCAGTAGGAACAATAGTCACTACTATGACTCCACATGAAATGTCTTTCCTCCTCTCTCCTTGGAAGGACAGTCATGTTGTCAACCCCCCCTCTTCTCTTCAAAGACACAAAAAGGTGCTCCTCATGCAATAATCATCTCTAAGTGAGAAGCTAGCTAGAGATGATAAAAATCCTCCAGCCTCCAACCTCTTATAGTTTATTTGCTATTCTTTGAAGCACAAATCTTGTATCATTTTCAAGTGGACTGTCACATTCATCATTATTTTTATGTACTACAAAATCACAAAAATGTGTCTCACGTTTAGTTGCAACAAAAGTTGTATTTTTCTTTAACTTTCCATCAATGAGATCTTTGGCCCACTGAATACAATTCTTCTATACATGTCTATTATGCTAACAATAAAAACATTGTAATTCTTTAATGGGAAGAACACTAGATTTATTTCTAGCAAATAAAGAACATCCTTCAATAATATGATGACTCTTATGAACTCGACTTCCTTCATCAATTAAAGAAGAAATTATTGTTTCTAGGCTAGGATTCATCTTGTTCAAAACAATATGATCAAAGCTTGAAGGCATGCTACTAAGTAGGATTGCTTTAGCATTATCATCATCTGCAATTGATCCCTATTTTATTCCCAATAAATAAATAAAAATCACAGCATATTGATGGACTCATAGGCTGGAAAATATAACATCTACAGAATAAATCTCAAACCTCTCTTCAATAAAAAAAATTGTAGATCTCATCTGTAAAAGTTCGAAAGAAATCTTCTCCCCATTGATCAACCCATTCTAATACCAAATGAAAGTGTTAAAATATAAAATGACTGATTTTATTGATTCATATTTTCATTGGATACATTCAAATACATATAAAATAATGAATCACATTGATATTTGAATAGTTTTATATAGTTTTATTTTCTCTTTTTGAAACTACTTACAAGAATAACTTCCCAACAATTAAATATTTAACTTATTTATTTATTTAATCTAAACTTAGAAACTAACCTAATTAATATAATAAATCTAACAATTTCGATGGGTAGCCAATCTTTTAGGCTAGTTGGGCATTTAGTTCTTCCAAATATACTACATAATTGTAATACAGTCCAAATATATACATCATCCACGTTCTTTTTCTATGGACGTGGCTATCCTTCCTACAAATTGCACCATTGACTAAATTTTTAAAAAAATGAAAACACAATGAAATTTTTTATAATTTTCATCATTTGATCTTCGTGATCTGTATATTTTGTGATCGAAAACAACAAATTTTTTAAGAAAATTCCACTATATTTTCGTGAATCTGAAAAAAAATCATGTTTGACCTTTTGTCTTTGGTGCATTATGTATGGAAATTAGCAAGCATCTTTTTCTATACTCTCCAACAACCATCTTTTTCCAATGATGTTTACCCATATTTTCCGTTTTATATTAATAGCGTATCAAATAGATAATCGTTGAAACGTACATCCTTCCTTCAATGACTTTAAAACTGATAGTGATGACTATACAGTTGATGACTGGTCGATCCTAGCCTCTTGTAAAAGATAATATTTAACATTTCTTCTAATCCCTTGCATTTCAACTATTATACAAATGATACAGACCATGTGTGCAATGTAGTTGAAGGTCGTGATTTTTGTTGTGTATGCCACACGCACGAGGACAAAACCATTATGATCATTCAATTGTTTAAATAAAATATCAATCACATATCTTTCCCATATCTCTAGCTTTACGGTTGATTAATTTAAAAAGTTGAGAAAATTAATAATGCTATAAAATGTTGAAACTCACAAATTGTTAAAAGTAGAGGTTCATGTATTTTGTGAAAATCTATCACTTTATTTAATTAGCAACATCATTCTTGTATTAGGCTTCCCGCTTCGGCGTCTGGCTTTGACTGCGTCTGACTTTGGCTCCTGCATCAAGCTTCGGCTCTTGCGTCCGGCTTTATGGCAGCCACTCCGGCTCTGGCTTCTACTGCTTTTCGGGCAAGCATTTCTACTCCGGCTTCTGTTGCTTTTCAGACTAGGGCTTCTCTTGATCCTGGTGGGGATATTCGTTCCCCAGGAGCTGTGGGTGGCTCGGCCATTTCCTATGCTGATGTGGCCGCTTATGAGGCTGGTCTCGGTGGTCAAGTTGTGCATTCAGGGCCTCGTGTTGTTGTGCCTGTTGTAGTATGTAACCCTATTATGATCAATCTAGAATCTGATGTTGCAAAGAGATTTCTACTTATGTAGAGGACTTCTCCTCTACCGTTGCCATTTTTCGTCTTAAGGGTTTCTGGCCCTCTCCATTGAATCTGCATGCCTAGATTTCCAAATTTTGGGAGCCTATAGTTTCAAATATTGTTCAAATTTTCCCTATGGCAAGGGGCTTTTTCATTGTGAATTTTGCTTCTAAGAAGGATCAAAATGCCATCCTCAGGCATGGTTTCTCTTAGGAGGAAAGATTCCCCTTGATGGCCAAACCATGGTATGTGGATTTTGATCCGTCTATTGAATCCTTTAACAAAATACCTCTATGGGTAAGGTTGTTTAATCTTCCCCTTAACTTATTGTTGGATTCAATCCTGGAGGCCGTGGGGGAGGCACTAGGGGATTTTTTGATGAACTCTGTGCCTTCCAATATGTTTCGAACAACGTATGCTTGCATTCTTGTGTAGATTGACGTCTCTAAGACGCTTCCAAAAATGATTAAATTGGCCTCTCCTAATGGCTCTTGGATTCAGCCTTTAGATTATGAGGGCATTCTATTCAGATGTCAGAAATGCCATAAAACCAGCTACCTTGCAGCACGATGCTCCTCAAGAAAAGTCAAATAAAAAAAAGTCACCTTCTTGGTGGAAAGGGGTTTTGGATGACCACTACACTGTTCAAAAAGCTCCCTTTGTTGGGGGTGATTTGCTTGATTCTTCTTAAGATTCTTTGGAAGCAGATTTTGTTGTTGCTCCACATGATTTAAATGTTTCCCCTATGGTGGTGGCCAATACTGCTCCTTTGAATGTTGCTATTTTTTATTCGGCTGATGCTCCTCAAGTGGCTCTGGGTTCGAGGGGAGCTGTTGGCCCTCTTTCGTGTGGTGGTGGTACTTCTTCCTTGGCTGTGAGGGATGTGGTGGCCAATACTGTTGACCCACCTTCAAATGTTGCTATCTCTGATTCAACTGATATTGTTCTGGCTCCGAGGGGAGCTGTTGGCCCTCTTTCATGTGGTGGTGGTACTTCTTCCTTGGGGCTGTGAGGGATTTGGGGAATGCTTGTGGTTTGGATGACTTTGCTTGGCAGAACGCTGTTAAGATGGTGGAGGATGGATGGACAAGAGTAAAAGGAAAAAAGGTTAAGCCCTCTTTTCCATCATTTGATATGTCTTTACGTTCTCAAAAGACAGGATCTAAAAGTAAATCTTGAGGCTCGGATTTCTTTTCCAGCTGCTCACCTAATCTTTTTTTATTCTGTCCCTTTTTATTTTAGATAACGTGGTCTCTTTGGCCTGTTGTCTTGTAGTTTGACATGGTTAAATGTCTTTTGTTGTAACCATGGGGTTTCAAGATCCAATTTAAAATCTGTTTAGGTGGTAGTAGTGCACTGTGTTATCTATAAGGCCACCTTAGTCGCCTTGTTTTGTCAAGCAACCTGTCTCATCTCAGGTTTGTTGTTTTTGAGTTTGGGCTTCATTAAAAATTATAAGATTTGTAAAGAATTTCAGACACCCTTCAAAACCTATTTTCCTTATTAGAAAACATACCAGGAAACGGAGTCTTAATTGATAAGTACCACGATCCTTTACCAAAAATGCATGTTGTTCATATTTCGATAATTTCATGTTTTTAAATCACAAATAGTAGTCCCTTTATTTTCTATCAGGATGAATACAAACATGCCTTAACCGCATGCCAAGTATTTGGAGCTATAGAGATTAGCGAAGGAAGTATTCACTTGCCACCATGTAAGCCTGACCAGATAATTTCTGAATAACGATATGAAAATAAACTCTGTTGTGTGAGCTTCAATAAGAAAATGATCAATATTGTGAAGAATTCCTTCATGGTCATTGCAAGCTTTGACTCACCGTGGATAGCAGGAGCAAAATGTTTATTATCATCACCTTTACGAAATGGGTGACAAAAAATCATTTCAATCTGTTACACTGGGAGATGGATAAAAGTAAAACCTTGTTAAGGATATTTCTCGAAGCAAACTGAAATGGGGCTGCCAACATCATTGTATTCTTAAAGATTTCCTAGCCATTTCCAACGCCCCATCCATTGTTTTGTTGCCGCCGATAAATCCACTACTGTGTACAAACACACAGCCATCAATGCCAGCTACCTCTGTAAGCTCATCATCTCTAAGTCCTCGCCATGCTAATGGCAGGGGTTTTCGACTATCAAATTGACCTGGTGCAACTGCAACAGCCTGCACCCTCCAAGACAAACTTCTATCATCCTGCAAAGAAATAGAAATTGCATGTCAAACTAACAATTTTGCAAAATACTTAAGCAATAACAGGCACGGCTGAAAGCCACCACTTGTTTAAAGCGTTATAAATTTGAAAAATGAAATGCCCCAAAGAATGCATTATCATCAAGAGTCCGAGAATACCTATAATATTCCAATCAAAACAGGTATTTTAAGACACGCATGCCATCCCAAAAACTTTAAAGTGACTAAATACAGAATCCATTCAACTTAATTTCACATCCAAAATACACCATTTTCTCAAAAACCTTCTAGCTGAGGAATATAGGTTGAATCGAGATTTTGCATACCAGTGATGAACTTGTTGATATTTCTACTATGGCGATTTCAAAAGAAAAATTGAAAAGTGTTCAGGAAAACGATAAAAATGCCACATAATACCGAATGTGCGGGGTGTGGAAAATGTCAAAAAATACCCCTATAATATCAATGTGCCAGGTGTCGAAAATGTTTTTTGAACTGTTTGACAACTATTAGTATACAGATTGGCACTCGCCTTTTAAAGTGATATTCCCCTCATATTGTTGCACGAACTCTCCTATGCTGGCAGCATTTCTTTTACGTTAAATATTCCAACAGACATTCTCTAAAAACAAGCACTTTTTGGAGCAGGCGACATCATTATTTTTCTATCATGCCCACTGTTTTGTTCAGACTGTTGAGTGATAATTCTCCTATTTTGGCTGGGCTGGCTGTGTCATTATCTCCAAGTTCGGATGTCTTTTGTGAGGCAATATGCCAGGCGATTATAGTCATTTTTTAAAAGACTGCTGTAAATTTTCTTGGTTTCTATATATTCTGACCCAGCCATGAATCTGTGATGGTAAATCTATGTCATATTAATAAAGAGATGAGAGTTTCTTACAAAGATTTACAAAGACAATTACAGAAGATAGAATAGGAAACTTTCCTAATCAAACTAATGATGATCAGATGATCATTAAAGAAACATTTTGTTATCCTAATACCCTTCTCCCTCAATGGTCATCGTGCTAACCACCTTCCAGAAGACATGATGTCTTTGCCCCCTTCTCATCAGAGTTATGTTGTTGCTGAGACGTTCTCTGGATCTTCAAAATCTTCAAAATGTTAATGACCACGAAGCCATCCAATCTGATGTTGGGTATCAAAAGGTATTACTCCTTAGAAACCAGAGACACCCAGATGAAACTGAAACCATGATTTTGAGGAAAATAACCAAACCCTTTTTGCAAATGAACTCCAATATAGATTGCAAGATGATTCACCAAGAGCTTTTACAGATGAGCACAACAACTCCAAGCAAACTACAAAAAGACAGTTTTTGGGAGACAAACCAGACATGATTTTTGAGTTGAAAATTTGATCAAAACCAAAAAACAAAACTGAGATATGAATCAGAGAATATGAAGTTTCATTTTCAAAATAACTATAAAACCCAACAAAAAAAATGTAAGCGGCAAAACACGAGACTTCACATGGTAAACAGCACATGCAAGGAACATGAACTCAAACACATGCAAGAACATGCAACTCGCATGCAACAAACATGCAACCTTTGAAACTCAGAGACTTTTGCTAAAACTAGGAAATCGCACAATCAAAACCTTCAACCAAGCTCATTATTTTCAGTGAAAAAACTTCAAACAAAAATCACAGAATTTTCAATAAATACCTCCAACAATTTTATCTAAATAAATCGGAAATCAAATTCCTAGAAAAAAATCTAGATCAAAAGAAATTCAAATATTTCTTAAAAAATTTGCCAAATTTTATAAAATCCCATCAACCCACTCTAATACCATGCTATGATAAATTGATGTTGTAATAACAAACAGAGGAAATGAAAACTAATCATTAACCCAAAAAACAGAATAAAAAACTTTCCTAAACAAACTAAAGATAATTAGATGATAATTATATAAATATTCTACTATCCCAATAGAATCTCTATATACAAAACTTAACAAGTGATTAATGGAGTTATAGCTGTGGCAAAGTCAGTAGCTATTTGCATGAATTTTTATGATTTAAAAAGACATTATAAACTAGAATCTCTTCTACTTTATATGCTGTAAAATTGAATTAAATCTGATAAGATGCATTAGAATTATAAAATCTCTGTCACTGATCCTCTCTTCCAATGCCAATAACACCATTGAAAATAATAAATATTTGTCTTTAATAGCAATTAAAATAGCTTGAGATCGTCTACAGGCTGGGAAAAAAATTAATATGATGTCTTAAATCAAGTTGAAGAAATAAGATGGTCATTTTTTCCAGACTGTTCAAGATATCACATAGGACTTTTTCTGTTTTGAACCTCTGAATTATGTTATCAAGTCAATCAGGCACTTCCAGGAACCAAAAAAGGACCCAGATGGGCTCATGAAGCTGTACCTGATATAAGACATACTTAAGTAATGGATCCACATTCAATTCCTGCTCAAGCTGAAAAATATGCTCTTTCCACTGTAAAAAAGGCGGAAACATTTACCAAAACAAGCATAAATCTGAGAATAAGGAAAATGTATTTATTTTTAGTGAAATTATAGCTTCAACACCTAATAAAATTACTCACTGGGCAATATCTCTTTAGTAACATTATCTCTCCACTTGGATCAATGTCATTCCGCAACTTCATGCAGTCTGCAACTATTGAGCGTCCAGGTAACCAAGATTTGGCATAATGGTGCAACATCTGAAACGAGAACAAATACTTAGCCCCTGAAAATATGTAAGATCCCTAATTAACAAATACTTTGCCCCTAAAAGTATGTAAGATCCCTAAATTTACAGATAAAAATGTTGAGCCAATTGGAGGTACGAACTGTGCAACATTGAAGTTATTTGTCAAGGAACAAGGAAGCTTTCTATTTTTAGAAAGTTATTTAAGTAAAGAAAGTCACTTTAGTTATAAAAGTGAATTTATTATTTTTTTTTGGAAGTCAAATATAATAAAAAGTGATTTTATAAAAACTAAAGTGGTTAAATAAAATAAAAATAAATTTTATATATATATATATATATATATATATATATATATCATTAGAGGGGTCAATTGAGGGGCCAATTGAGGAAGGAACTAGAAACTTCTAAAAGGACTTTACAAGGACTATCAACTTCACTTTAAAGGTATCATTTGAGTATTTTGCTATTGTTGGAGAATTTCAATTTTTTGCTGTAAGCTCGTTCTAAGAATGGAAACCCTTAGAATTCAGTGGTTTAGATAAAAACCCAACACCGCTTAGATAGGTAAATCCAACAAGAATTTTCCATTGAAATTATTGCAGGCATTTGACATTGAGGAATTGGAAATAGTATTTAATTTGGAAGTTTAGAGCTGCTAGGATTTAAAAATCAAATGGAAAAGATTTGCACCAAATTCCTTTTTGTTCGAGGGCAATTTGAACATATATATTTGCAAGCAACTTAGGGTTTATTCTTCCATGGTGCATAATTATATGGAGTTATAAATTCAACTTCAGAATTCTCCATTATCTTAGTACCAAAAAAATTCAAAAGAAAATAGCTAATTCTCCAATTGTTCAATAAAAATCCCCACCAGTAAAATCCCCACTAGACTTGTACTTAGATACAAATGCCAAATTTTGCCAAATGCTTAAAACACGATGTTTACATAGAATGGGATCAATCTGATCACACCACTGCAAAGTATAGAAAATATCATGCACTTTCAATAGAAACGGCACCGAAAAAAAAAATGATAAATATTATTATATGAGCACAAACAAAGAACCAGAAGGTCCTGAAACAAGATTAGCACCATCTATCAAAATCAACAATTTCTCCAAAAATAAAAAGCAATTGGACCACTGCAAGAAGCACAGAAGTTGACCTCTAATAAAAAATGTTCCTGAAAAAAGGAGGCCAAATGACTAAGTTATGGATCTTCAAAGTTCCCCTTCCAAAACCAAATAACAAATGAGGGTATGCAAGCATCATCCTTGGCATGTCAACGTAGGTATTGTGCCTATGCAATTCTTGTTCAAAATGTTTTAATGGTTTTTTTTTTTTTTAAATTGAAATTAAAAAAAAATTATATATAGCCAAGGGAGCAATTCTTAGGGTTCAGAGCAAAATTATCTTGTTTTGACATTTTGAATAGTTGACCTTGGGTTCATGGGCCTACTAGATGCAAGGCTGGGTCAACTTTGATCCAAAATGTTTCAAAAATGCAGTAACATTCTAGATCTAATAAGAAGAAGTCAACTTCAAACCCTCGTTGATCTAGCCTTTAGTGTCTGATTTGGATGAAACAAAAGACAAAACTGACTTCTCAAGCCTTCTAAACTCAATGGTGAACTCAAATTTGCACTTGCAAGCTCCATTTTGACATAGAATTCAAAGTCATGAAAACAAACCCCCAAAACGCACCACAATTTGCAAACTATAACTCTCAAATAATAACAAAAAGAAGCAATCCCACAAGCTCTTGTACCATTTTACATTTAATCTAGAATACTTTTATAACATACAAGTTGGTTGATTATTATAGCCACCCAAGATCAAGCACTCCATGAAAGCAACAGAGATCAGCAAAGAAAAAATAATGTTATTTTATCAAGGATGCAAATGATAGATTGCAATATGAGATTACAAAAGAGAAAGTGAACATAGGATCGCATAGGATTACGACCTGTGTCGTAATCTTACAATATGAAACATTAAGTGATAACTTATCATCCGCTTGGGGTGACTAAGTAATAAATATTCACAAAAAGTGGGAAGCATCCTATGTGTTCCTATGTAAATTTAGGTAATGTATGTGATAAGGACCTTGTTGTCATACTACCTAGTTACAATACCCCTCGCACACAAACCTCGAGCAATCTGTAAAAGGACATTAACACAAAATGAAAGTAAAAAGATGTTGTGAGGTTTTCACACATCGCCCCAAAATCTTGGGGACCCCCTTTTTAATCGCCTTTAGGGCCAGTGGAGAAGGTTAGATGTATTTTTCACCCGGTTTCAACTTGATTTTCCAGAGCTATCAGTTCTATCCTTAGGCCGAATAAGTTCAAAATTGATTTCAACTTGGCAGGATAAGATTGTGAATTTTGTACTTAGACGATTTCTTTTGAAAATTTGGATTTAATTGTAAATTTGAATGATTTTCAAATAAGGAAATTTTTCGTTAGACTTAGGTTCTTGGAAAATCTTTTTTTTTTTTTGGTGAAATAGAATTTAATTTTGTAAGATGAAGTTAAATTGCAAAATCGATTTTTACTCTAGAGGCAATTTTATTTTTTGTCATAAAATTTTAATTATTTAGCAAAATCGATTTAGAGGAAAATTGCAAAAATTGGCTTTAATAGATTAAATTTGCCTTGAAAGCTTTTGGTATTTAATGAAATTGGTAAATTAATATTAAGAAATGGCTTTTGGTTAGCCAAAATTCAACTTCAAGGATGTATTAATTAGCAAACCCTCATTAAATAGAAATTTTTAGCATCCCCAAGGCACCATTCAATTTCGTTTTGCAATTTGTGGTTGATTAGTAAATTAAAAGTGCAGTTTTCATTTTAGAAAATTAAAATTTTGGCAAAGTATTTAAAGTGGGCCACTAACTTAGCTTTAATTTTGGTTTTTTTTTCCTCTATAGGACCAAGTCGGCCAGCCTGGGAGGAAGGTGAAAGCTGCTATAAAGGGAGTCCCCTCCCATTTCATTTTCATCAATTCATTTGCTCCTCATGCTTGGGCGAATTTGAAGCAAGGGCAGATTTCCAGACTTGGGCGAAATTGGTGGAAGGCAATTTTTTGGCGATTTTTGGGCAATTTCTCCATTGCCATTGTTAGGCGATTTGTCTAAGGGCCAAATTTTTTGCGTTTTTGGGGATTTTTGCTCCACTTTGTGGGCTGCGATTTGTGCCCTAGGTGGCAGATTTTACAAATTTTGCTCCTTCTTTGCTTGGGCGAATTTTGTGGAAGGGCAGATTTTTTTTTTCATGCTTAGCCGAATTTTGTGGGGGCCGAAATTTGTGGAAGACAAAATTCTGATTTTCTAGAGGGGCTGCAATTTTTATATCAGATTTGGGCAATTTTGTTGGGAGAAGAGATACATATGAAAGTTTGATTTTTGCATAGAAGGCAAGTGTTGGATAAGCTTAGAGGCTTTGTTTTCTAATTTGCAAAGGGATTTGTAATTCTTTGATGTCATATCCCGGGTTCTGAAAAGTTGCTGTAAGATTATTAGTTAAGGTGAAAGTCATCATCTAGAGTTGCAAGAGTGCTTAAGCTGACATCCATTCTTTCGTTCTTTTCTAAGAATTGCACTACTTGGTTCTTCTTGCCTTTTGGTCCACCACTCTACCATCTCGTAATAGGGCGACGAGCATGGAGGATGATAGTGCAAGTAAGAATCCCAAGCGGGCAAACGCTAAGAAAGACAAAGAGGATATGACGCCCAAAACTTCCTTCTTCTCGAAAATGAAGAAAATAACCGATACTAATATAGCTACAGTGGACATGATACGGATGAGGGACAGACTAAAGGAAGGACCATCCCCCTTGGCAAAGAGGATATACAAGAGCGGAATTGTACATGCAGCAGCTTTTCCTCCTACTTTGCCTTGTCCGGAATTGATTATGGAGTGTGCATCCAGATTTGATCTAGACAGTAAATCCATCATTTTTGGCGAAGGGAAGAGAGTGTTGGCCAACATTGGCGAACAAGCAATTGAAGAGACATTTAATATTCCCCAGAGCAAGGGCATGACAGTTGTAATGATGGATCAGGCGGCCAAATCATTTCAAGGTAACCAAGAGGCCTACTTCTCACATCTAAAGCGGAATTGGATACACGAAGGAAGGAAAGGAGTTAACAAATCAACAAGGCTTACAGTGGCAAATTTCAAGCCGGAATATGGCGATCTCATTGTTCTTCTCAGCCGGATCATGGGCCTAGCTCAAGCTATGCAATTCGAAAACTGGATGTACTTCTTCATTGATGAAATTGAAAAGAGAAAAGGAAAATTTGATTGGGCTAGGATCATAAGTGAAAATTTAGAGTTGCAACTTAGAACAGTTCAAAACCAAAGGCAATTCTACATGGGATCCTATCTGTTTTACTTAATTGCTAGATTGTATGAGAGTCCGAGACTTAGGGCCTTAGGAGAGATTGGTAATGGGCCGGGGCAATATTTGGTGCATGAATGCTATCCGCAGCTTCATTTGCACAATAACAAGGATTACAAGATGTTTTGCGATGCATTCGCCATGAAGACAGTAAGGGTATTACAAGGGGCGCCTGCTAAGAGACTTTCATCGGAAGCAGAAGCAAGGATTAAGAAGTTTGGGAGTTGGTTCATCCAATTCCCGCAATTCACATACATTAGAGTGGCAGGAAGTACAGTTTGTCCCAAGAGGCTTCCAAGATACCCGCCCGACAAGGTAGTTTTGATGGAATTGGCTAGGCAGCTTGAGCACTATGATAGAGTAATGAGGAATGAGGGGAAAACAGGCGTTTCCTTCTCAATTATAATTGGCAATGATAGTTGCCCAAATCGGGCCACCTTTGAGGCTGCGGAAAAGGAATTGGAGTGGTATCATCTAGGATGGTACAGAGCAAGGCAAGGATTCGACCCTGTTGGTCTTATCAAGGCATCTCATGGAAGCGAATTTAAGCATGTTCCCACTATAGAGGACTTTTGGGCCAATGCAAAGGATGATTTTCACGTGAGAAAGCTAGCTTTCTCGAGATTGTCGGTGAACATGATGAGAGATATCAGATGGAGAGGCCTTGATATTCCCGATCAATTGGAGGATGATCGTAGTGTGTTGAGAGAAGACTATGAGACAGTAGTTGGAACAGAGTTGAATCCAGTGGATTGGGACGATCATCAGGATCCTTCCTTGGAGGCAGTCACAAGGACAGTAGATTTGCATACCGAGTCGTGGTATAATGCCAAGTTGAGAAAGCTACAAAGACAAAAGGTTCTCCTTACTTATGAGATGATGAAACCGAAGGAAGGTCTAGTAGAATCAATCGGACAGAAGGGTGAAGGAAGTGGCCGGCAATCGGAGATAGTTAGAAATAGCAAGAAGAGCGCTTTGGAGGTAGAGAAAAGCCAAGAACGTTCGGAACCTCCAGCCAAGAGACAGCGGGCAGCGCCGTCAAGGGAGAGTATAACTAAGGCTAGAAGCCAAGAGGTCAATTCGAGTGATAAAGGGGCCGCAGTGGAGGTGAGCTCTGATTCGGAATCAAGTGGCTACAGTGAAAGTACGGAGTACTCCCCTCTCTCGGAGAACCAGCAAAGAAATATGGCAGAAACTAGTAGAGAAGAAGATGGGCCGATTGATATTGAAGAGATAAGTCAGGCGTCTAAGGCCGTTGGTGATGCTTTGTTGGTCGAACCGAATCCAGATTTGGGGAGATGCACTGCACCACTATGGTTAAGGCAAATGCTTATGCCGAGAGGCGAGGTGGTAATGGCTCACGCAGTTGATGATATCCAAGGACTAATAGAAAAGGATGATAGCGAGAACCAAAAACAGATGGCAAATACGGTGGCAAGGGTAATCAAAAGCGATAGTGATGGTCACCGAAGGGTTCAGATTGCTATACCAACAGTCAATAAGGCAGCGGATGAGATTGCAGCCCAGGAGTACGAAATAGTAGAACATAATTTGGGAAGAAATACAGATGATATGGAATGTGAGGAGGTTCAGGAAGGCATAGCATCAATCAGAGAAAGATTGAGGAAGGCAAACGAAAAGATAGTAAAGTTGGAGGCCGAAAACAAATATTGGAGAGATTGCCAGCCAATCCAACAGCTGCATCAGGCAGCCCTTCCTCAAGACAGCGGGAGCAATTCAGAAGAGGTATCAACTCAGTTACATGAAGTAAGGGGTTGGATCTATGATACAATCCAAGATGGGCGAAATTTCTTGCCCTCCTTCATCTCAACATTCCAGTCATTGGTGACTGTTAGAAACAAATTCAAATTATTTGAAGAGGAATGGAAGAATTTTCTTCCCATCAAGGATTTGGTTATTCCTAGGCTGCAGGCGTTCATTAGGCTACCGGAGGCATATTTGGAAAGAGCCCGGTTGGTTGATGAGAGAGGATTGAGCATAGTTGAATCTTGGTATGTCGCATTGACTACCAGATTCAGAACACTTGAAGAAATTCATGATGAGATTGCACAACACGGCCCAAGCGTCGACACTTCCATTTCGACCATGATGAGCGACGTTGGGGTGGCGCTTGATTTTGAGGGTATTAGAGAGGAGGATGTCAGTGAGACAGGATTTGGATCGAGATTGGATGAGTTAGGAAAGGCTGCCGTCAAAAGGAAACATCTGAACACCCTTTCCTCACTCGATGCTTTTATTGGGTTTGCAAAGGAATATGAGAAGGATCACGAAAGGATACTACAAGCAGCAAACAGCGTGGCAAAGTCAGCAGAACTCCGAGCGAAGCACACACCTTGTCCTCCTATGGAAGAAGTTAACGAAAGGCTAGCTAAGTTCATTGCCTTAGCTAAAAGAACAAAAGAAAAAGGAAGAATTATATTAGAAGATCATCTTATGTAAGCCCAAGTGGCAGCTTTCTCTTTCTTCTAGAATAGGACAAGTGTTTGTTTCTGATTGGCCACCATTTTGGTGCCTTCTCATTGGTTGCCACTTTTGCACTTTTTTCATTGGTCCATTGATGAGGTGGCATCTTCTCATTGGCCGATGGGGTGGCAACCCTAATTAGGGTTTTTGGATCCAATCTGGATCGTCGATCTTGTTTTGATCTCTACCGTCCATTGTATTTTGGACCTCTATATAAGGCCATTGGCTCTCATTTGAAAAGGGGGGGTTGGAGAAATTGTTGCGAAAATAATACCAAAGTGCTCTCTTTTTCATTGCATGTTGACTAAGAACATTGGGTGTTGTTGCATGTTTTCTACTTCCACATAGTTAAATTTTCTTTTCAAGTTGAAGCAATTTCATTTCAAGTTGTTAGAGTAAGAGTAAAATAAAATGGATAGTTGCATGGTAGCTTTGGTAGATGTTTGATAGGGGTCAACACTAGGCCACTAGCATCCTAGCGGCTGGTTGGGAGGCTTTGTGTGGTGATCTAGTTTACTTTCCTTTGAAGCGTTGCATCTATGGAGGTAGGGCCGCTGGTTAGCCTTCATTAGATTCGATCCCCGTCCATCTACTAACCTTCCATTCTTAGGAGTAGGAGTAGTTGAGTAGCCAAATTTCATGCTTAGAAGAGGTTAGTTAGAGAAGTAAACCAAAACATCGGCATTCTCACCTTCCATCGCCATTCACCCTACATTGCCATCATCGCGCCATCAACATCATCTAGCATTCACACCGAACCACCATCTCCATTTTCTCACCAAGATCCAAATTTTTCTCAAACAAGAAAACGTAAGGCCGCCTACGTGATTACCAGCAAATCACATTGATAAAACTGAGCGAGTATCCAACGGTGTAAGGAACATTGGAGTTATACTCATGTCCCATGAGAGATAACTTTTCAAGAGAGGAATTGTGTATTTGATATTCTGTATCAAGCATCCAATTACTAATATGTTATGTAGTGACACGAAACTCGCATCAACAAAAGACATTAACACAAAATGAAAGGGAGAAATATAATTTAATTATTGAATCTCCCAGAAATAAAACTAGCTTAAGTAGTGAAAGGCTTTAACGAAGTTAGCAATCACATCTATACTCATCTAATTGTCAATGCCATTTAATGTGATGTTCATGAATTGGAAATTTCCCATTTATCTGACGTAACAACCTTATATTATATACTGTGCTGTTTGATGGCTGTGTTAATACATTCCTACCCAACATGTATCTGTCAATACTAATCTAATCCCTAAAATATATGACCCAAATTAAAGCCCATGATTTAGTGTCATAATTGCATGTCGATCCTTGAAATATTTTAGTTATGTATTTGGCTCAAGTGTCATTCCCATTCACCCTTCAGTTTAAATGGCAGGTATAGGATGATATGACAGTCTTTTATAATGTGCAATCTAAAGTCCTAGAATGGGTCTTCAGATGGACATCAAATGTTTTAAATTCAAACAAAAGTCAAATGTCAGCTTAAAAACAAGATCCACAACCATCACAAGTCAATTATCTATAATGGTCCACAATGTAAATCTAATAATTAAAAGAAATACAAATAGTAATTTGAACAAGATGGATAACCCATAAACTATATAGAATTTCTGACACATACCTCTACAAAGTCTTTACCAGCAACCGTCATAGCACAATGAAAAAAGTGGTCCTCTTTCTCAGCTGTATTTTCCTCCATCCAATCAGGGTTGATATGTGAAACCCTTGCCGACAAATGTGTATTACTGATATACCTAGCTGGCTTTTCAGTATCATACTGATTGATGCCATTGTCAACAGCATCAATTTCCTGATTAAGACAGCCAATCTGAGAATCTTAATTATATAATTCTATAGGAAGTCATTTTGAGCTCCCTTTTATACCACTCGCTTAAGATATGAAGCACATTTAAAATTTAGTTATAACCGACTGTGATGCTTAGGTAAATGTGGCCTACTAATTAAATATATTTCCGTCACAAAAACATCACTATGACTAATCGTTTCCCTCTCATGTAAATCTACATTAAGTTTCATATAAAAGCAATTTAAATATAGTGTCTCTACTACACTTTCACAATTGGCAAGCTATATTGTTTCATAATGAAATTGTTGCACAGTAATTCACTCCTGCTAAAGGGTAATTATCATACAGATAAAACTACAAACTCAGAGTTTCATATTCATTCAAGCAGAGGGGATCATTAAGGTAGAGAACAGGATTCAAATTTAATAACCTAAATTCTTGAAAAACAATATCCATTTTAACTGAATCTGTGCATCTATAAGCTCAATCTTTACCGAATCACAAATCATTATAAGTTTGAGCATGTATTATATGCAGATTTAAGTGATCGATAGGCAAGCCACTTGTAGTATATGGTGAGGCAGCTAAAAATCTTAACCCCATCCTCATCCCCGAGCGCATCTTCGGGTTGGAAATGTGTATTATATTTTTATTCAGTTTAATTCAAGGTTGCAAGGAGACGGGGCGTACTTTGGTACTTTGGAGATGGGTAGGGATACACTATTTTTTCAAAACATGAGAGGGTACTTTGGGTATGTCAATTTTTATATATATAATTTAATATTTTATAGAGTATCGGAAAATATAATGACATTGAGTTTTCAAAACAAGAATAGTGTTAGTACACATATGGACCCAGATTTTAAACTTTCAGTTTCAAGTTTCAAACCTCTTTGAACTACTTCGAACTTGGTTCAAAGCAGTTCAAAGTAGTTCAAAGGTTCAAAGTGGTTCAAAATGCAAAACGGTCGACTCGGGAAAGTTCCAAAATGCAATTTTGAAATGCAAGGTCAGTTTCCAAAATTTGGAGTCCAAAGTTCGAAATTCAGATTCACTGGTTTGAAAGTTCAGAATCAGAGGATCAAGCCCCATAGATTTTTGTTCCAAGTTCAGGCGCAGATTATTAATTAGAAGTCCGGGTTCACAATTCAAATTGCATAATTAAAATTGAGTTCAAGAGTCAAGGTTACTCTTACTCTGCCTCAACAGATCAAAGACTTGCATATTCAGTTTACCCTATCAAATTTTCATAACCCACAGTCTTGAATCCATGCACATGGAGTAAAATACCGTGTTTCATCTTGAAAAGGCATATGATTTTGGTGTTCAAGCATAGTGATTCATCACCCTCAGCCTGAACATCCCTTTCATTGAATGTGAAAAACAAATATTTCAATCAACTTCACAATGGAAGGAAACAGATATGGTGAAAAGGAAACCATGAACTCAAGTGGTAAGTGCATGAGCCCAGCTCCCTTGGGAGAATACATGGCATGAAAGTTGTCAGCACTCACTCAAACATGGTCTTGGGTGGAAGCACATAAGTACACATGCAAGAATACAACCTGCAAGCACGGATTCTCTGATGATAGAAAAACAGTCATATTTTGAGGTTCATATCTAACAATCCAACCTTTGGATTGGGCTAAATTTTGGATATGTATGGCCAAACCTAGTTCTCTACATCCTCTCCAAAGCGTTTTGCCAAATTAATTATGAATCAAAAGTTACAGGTTTTTGAGTGCAGCACTATCGGATCAGCAATGACAGTCACAAATGCAGATGACAGAAAAATAGTCATATTGCAGGAGGCATAACTCATAATCCAACCATTGGATCAATCTCATTTTCAGATATGTTTGAAGAAAACTAATTATCTGAATCTCCTCCAAACGGTTTGAAAATATTCCCGACGGATAGAAAGTTACACATGTTTTAATACAGTACTGTCGAAATCATAGATGACACCCAGAAAATGATGCCAGAAAAATGGATCCTATTTCGGGGGTCATAAATTTTAACCTAACCATTGGATTGAATTAATTTTCAGATATGTTTTAGAAATCTTAGTTTTCTAAAACCTCCCCAAACGGTTTTTCCATATTAGTCACGGATCAAAAGTTATGGGTTGATGAATGCACTGCTGTCAAAATTTCTTATGACTGTCATGAAAAGATGACAGCACTTTACAAACAACAAAATGCCACCTGTCAGCATGCATTTATTATAGGGGCCTCGTATTAGCAAAGATATAAAAGAATGTTTATAATGATATAAACACATGGAAAAAGAGGAAGTCATAAAGTTTTTCAAGATTCAGTTAGGGAAACTGAAAAGTCTTCATGGGCAATGAGAAGATAATAAATAAGCCAGCAGCAACAAGTAAGGGGATTCCACTTCTACTCTTGCCCGAAGACTGCAGACTGTGTGCTACAACAGGGGAAGGAAATTTTCTAGATTTGTTCCATTTCTTGTGAGAGAGAGGGCAGAGTTTATTTTTTGAACTGTGTTAGTGATAGGAGAGATTTTGATTTGTTAATGTAATGTTAAAGAAAAGAGTTTTAGTTATCTTTTTTGATAGTGATTTTTGGATTGTAAATGTGTAAGGGGACCTTTGTGTCTTTTACATTTAGAGAAGGGAGACTAGAGGTTAATCGTATCAAAACTTTGATTATGATGCATTTTCCTTCCATTGATCACAATCTTTGTGTTGTTTTCAGTTTTCTCTGAAATACATTTCATTGTCACTGTTTTCGGATTATGCTATCATTTCAAAATATCTCCTAAAGCTTGGATTCCCCATTTTCTCAAGAGGATGGAAAATACTTCTTTGATCTCGTTTGCTTTGTAATGTAGCATTTGGACATCTAAACTGTGTGTCATCTGATGCTCTTTGTTGTTCTTTCTTTTCAGTTTCTTAGTTTCCGCATCTACTTTGTGTTTACAGGTAGATGTTTGTAAACCTTTCGTGCTTTCTAGTTAAAAGCATCCATATCTAAATTCATTGTAAATCATATACGGGGCGCTGTACTCAAATAAATTCAGAGGGTGCTTACACTCATTCAATAGTGAAGTGACCCAACTGTTAGTACCGATTAGTCTTCTTGCCTAGGCATTTAGAGTTAATTTGTATATATTTCTTCGGAGGACAATCTGTTCACTAACAAATAGCGAAAAAGTTTATTGTCAAAAATTAATTTTGATGATTAAGTAAACAAATTGAAATGTCATACCATCATTGTATCAAAGTTTCAAACTGATTAGTGCTTACATATTGAAATAAGCTTGATAAACAGCAAGTTGATACATATAAACAAAAAACTGACAAAAAATCACAAATCTTAAGCAAGGTCCTTGACTATGATGCTCTCCACTGAGTACTCTACTGATTACCCAATTCTTGAGTATGTGTACCAGTACCCAGTATGCATCCCAGGGGTATAGATACGAGTACCCATGCAACGCAAACTTAATTGTGTTGATAAAAGATTGATAATGAATGAAATTAAAATTGTTCTAATTGTTAAATGGAACTTTTAGAGTTACAAATAAAGAAAAATATAGAAAACTAGAATTTAGAAAAAGACATATCAGGTTGCAAAAGGAAAGACACATTTTTTTTCTCATTGTTCATTTTGGGGTAAAATTGACTCTCAAATCCTCCATGCCACTTTATTTTTTAAACTTTGAATTGTGGGTGCAATTTTTAACGGATTGGAGTGAGATTTATTTCAAATTGTATAGGAATAGGAAGAGGATTGCTTATATATGGATTTTTGTCTGTCCTGGTGTTTCCAAGATTTGTGTGATTTTCAGTAGCATAGGACAGACCTGGTGCATTTAAAAATGAGTAGAAATAGATATTGTATGGAATTCTTTATATTTCCAAATTTGTGCCCTCGTAATGTCTCTAAGTAGAAATAGATATTCTATGAAATTCTTTATATTTCCAAATTTGTGCCCTCATAATGCTTTTTTTATAAATTCCTGCAAAATTAATTTGATAGTTGGAAATGATAGTGTAAATTTTGAACAAAGGGTAGCTTTCTTCATTGCAAATTTTTTAATTTAAAAAACGTATAAACTCAAACTAGTGTGATTGAAGATGTAGAAACTGTGAAAAAATCACAGTTATTCCCAGATTTCAATGGACACGCATAACGGTTAATTTATTTTGCAGGAAACCATGATTGGATAATATTGTTGACTGTGGATAAAAACATGATTTCAACAATTGTTTTGCATTAAAATGTGGAAAAAGTGGCAGAAAATTTGTGTTAAACACCAAACATCTGCCGCAAAAAATAACCCTAAAAACCATGATTATTGGAAAAAATTATTGACCCCGAAAAAAACATTATTTTTAGATTTCAACAGTTTTTTTTTTTTCATTAAAATGCGGAAAGTTTGGCAGGAAAATTCTGTTAAACCCTAAATATGTGCCGCAAAAAATAACCCTAAAACATGAGAATGATAAATACACAACTGTAAGCAGTAAGTAACCACAACTATTAGAATTTTATATGTTTCTTTAAATAGTCATCTTAGTTAGTCTTTAGTTTATTAGGTAGTTTTTAATTTCGTCTTTAGTTCACGATTGTTTCTTTTAGAAACACTGTCTTTGTAAATCTATATAAGGAGCTTTCATCTCTGTTTAATACAGCTACAGCAGCATCGATTTACCATTACATGTTATTAGAGCAAGTCGATGGGATTTTATAAAATTTGGCATATTTTTTAAGGAAAATTCAAGCCTCTTTTGATGTGAAATTTTTTCCAAAGATTTTCTTTTTGATTTTTTGAAATAAAAATCGTTAAGAGGCATTTTATGTTACTTTTGTGATTCGTCTTCGAGGATTTTTGCTGGAAATTGGAAGTTTGGATAAGGGTTTTGATCCCATGATTTCTTAGTTGCAGCAAATGTCTCTGATTTTTTAAGGCTGCATGTACTTGCATGTGTTGGTTTACCATGCAAAGTCTCATGTTTTGCCGCCCTTAAAAAATTTAAAATTCTGATGGGTTTTCATAATTGTTTCCCTTAACTAAAAAAATTCTGACGAGTTTCTATAATTTTTCCCTTAAAAATTTCTAATTCTTTAATTCGCAAAGTTGCGTGGTATTCTTTGGTGGGTTCATAATATTTTCCTCAAAAATTATCTGTTGGGTTTACCATTTTCCCTCAAAAATGAAGTTTTCTATTCTATAATCCGTGTCTCTAATTCTATTTGGTTTTGATTGATTTTTCACCTAAAAAATCATGTTGAGTTTTAATCAATTTTTCACCTCAAAAATTGTTGGATTTTCGTTTATTTTTCTCTTAAAAAATCATGGTTTTTTGTAGTTTGTTTTTGTTGAAACTAGAGCCCAAAAATCCATGAAGATAACTAGCAATAAGAAAAAGAGAAAACTGAAACAAAGAACATCAGAATTATCCTGGGAAAACCCTTCGACTAAGTTGTTGATACGGATACGGGTACAGGTAAGGGTACGTGGGTATGGTACGCTGGTACGCCACTTTTTTTGGGGAGGATAGGCACGTTTGGGTATGCTAATAAAGAAAAATAAATAAAAAGTAAAAAATCATAACTATATCAATATTTGAAGCCTTAAAAATTTAGAATAACACGTCATGCATGATAATTTGATAAACAAAACTCAGAATTTTCATTAATAATTTAATGTTACTAATTCAAAATATGATAATTTACTATCAATATGTCAAAACTTGAATTTTATGATAGATATATCGAATTGAAATTCAATGTTTGTTGGGTCAACATTAAAATCTAGTAGTTGTGGAGACTGAAAAGCAGCAATGCACAGAAAAGAAAAACAATAATGCCAAATCAATATTCAAGAATCAAAACAAAAAAGAAATCATAATTCGGAACAAAACATACTCTGTTATGAGGTAGAAAAATAGGATTTATTATTTTTTGAACTTCTGATTACATCTTTTGAACTGCATAAGACTATAAAATATATGAAGAAGAGCAATCAAATGCTCTCACCCCTGAACTGCCCAGTATGCATTCACATGCATGAAGAAATTTAAGTAAAAACTACACTAATCAAGGGAATGAACTGAGGTTTAACTAACTAACAATAAGTAAAAGATGACCAATGACTGCTGGAAACAGCAATTTGCCTTATTGCATGGAGCAGACAACACGAAGATTAAATAAAAGTTAAAACAAACTAAAGAAAGCTATTCCTAATTGCCGGTAATTTTGTGACTGACTGAATGCATGGTGTTGTTCATCTAGTTAACTGTAGCATCAATCTTCACATTAGTTACTAACTGTGCATCATATAAGTTCATCGACATCATCATTGACAATAGATGATGTATGCAGATTAGAATCACAAGCAACCCCACAATCACTTGCACTAGGACAGTTGCTATTTGTCTGCACGTCCAGTAAAGATTGTGTTGCAGCTGAAAAATCCAAATCAGTTCTCTCCGGATCTACATCCCAATACTTTATGCCCCCTTCCTTGTACTCATTGTGACTATGAGTTAGAAGGCACAAGTTGGAGTGCACATAAACTAGTTCTTCTGCCTTACTTGCTGCCAATCAATTGCGTTTCACTGAGTGAATAAAGGAGTATGTACTCCAATTTCGCTCAGATGAAGAGGAACTAGCAACCTATTGAGTCAAAGGGAGAGTCATAAAAAATTGTCAATCAAGATAAAGTTAATATTTTTTGTCAATTTTACAAATAGTAAACAATATAAATAAAAATTTATAGGGTGCTATAAAAATAGAAGAACTTACTTGTGATAAAATTTTGATTGCAAGAGTTTGGAGGTGCGGTGATGTATGGCCATTAAGGTACCACCAAGCATAAGCATCCTTCGTATACTTGTCACGGAGAGCGGAAGCACTTTGACCATTGGAAGCTATAAAATCAGCAAACTCACTCGTAACTATATTCTCCATTTCACGATCCAGGAAGAGTTTTGTAAGTGCTTTCCTACATCCTTCACTAACTTCCACATCTCTGTATGGTGGCACCCTTGATGGCATAGCAAGAATTTCATCGCTATAAAATTTGGGAGTCAAGGCAAATGAAAGAAGATGAAGTGGGGCGGTCATTTTATTCCACCGCTCAACACAAATTGTCTGCACCTCTTTGAAGAAAGTTTCTTCAAGATCTTGCTCCTTTTGATTGATGATGTGTCTCATTTTCTCAAGCATTGAGTCAATTCCATCATATACCTCTCCCAAACATGGATGATCCGTGTCGATATAACGAATCATACTCATGATGGGCTCAGTGAAACTAAAAAGATATTCCACTTGTTCCCACCAAGTGTCATCTAGGATCATTCGTTTTAAGTTTGTTGCCCTCTCAGTACTAGATTGCCTCCATAGTGACCAGCTTTGACTAATAACCATGCTAGCAAGTGATTCTCGCACCTTCACAAGTCGCCTCAAGACGATTGTGTTTGATGCAAATCGGGTCTCAGCAACCTATTCAATATAAAAAATTAAAATTAAAATACAAAGATGCATTCAAGTTTAAAATCTAAATTCATACTTACTAAAGTGAAATACAAAATTCAAAAGTTGAAGTGTTTCAATTACCTTTAGTAACTCCAACTGGGAAAATGATCTAAAAATGGTCTGTGACATGTGATGGTTTGTGATGAACATTTGGATCTCTTTAGCTTCTACATAGGTTTCTTTGATCCAATTTATTTTCCTACCCAACTTTTGTAGCATGAGGTTTAGAGAGAGCACTACACAAGGTGTCCAAAATATGTGATCAAACCGCGTCTCGATCAACATCCCTGCAACTTTACAATTCTTTGCATTATCTGTTATTACTTGGACAACATTTTGAGGGCCAATATCTTGAATGCACTATATAAGGATGTTAGCAATAAATTGTGCATCCTTTACTTGCCCTTCACAAACCACAACTTTAAGAAACATTGCTCCTTTAGGGCACACTGCAATCACATTGATTAATGGTCGATTTTTGGCATCCTTCCACCCATCAGAAATAATTGACACCCTTGTTTGTTTCCATGAGTTTCTAATAGGAGTCAAGGCAGTGTCTATGCTTTTTACCTCCTTTGCTAGCAAGGTGCTACGCACCTTCTCATATCCTGGCCCCATGTACCCTTTTGGAGCTTCATTTACTTTTCTCAACATATCCTGCCAATATGGTGATCGTACAATATTAAATGACAAACCATTTGCATATAAACATCTTGCAACACTTTGATCTGCAATCTCTCTTGCATCATTCTTAAATGCTTTCTCTAATGGCCCCTTGCTTCTCTTTCCCTTGACATGTTCTTCTTCAGTTCTATCCAAAAATGGGTGGCTCTCTACTACAACATCAGGGAAGTCATGAGATGGAGGAGGTTGCCTACTTGATCTCTTCCCTGTCTTCAAAGGATGGTTTGTGCCACGTGAAACTCTTGCATCTGCTTCCTCTTGCTCTCTAATATATCCTGCAATTTGTTGAGGTGGTAATCCATTACCATCCTCTCCAGGACATGCTTTGATACCCTGTTGGGGAATCGCACATAAATGGGCTTTCACACGACTGTATGAACTTTTGTACCTCACATTACAAAAATTGCATATCCATACAAATGTTCCACCCCCTTTTACTTGTTCTATCATTTGTACATATTTCCATAAAGGTGAGTTTGGATCAGTTTTGAAGGTGGATGAGCTAACATTAGTTGCCATAATCCTATTAACAAAGATTTCAAAAACCAATTATTAAATAATAAATGTGAAATATTTGATCAGTTATCAAAATATAAATTATAATTTATAATACAAGATTTATATTACTATTTATTTAAATTTTAACATTTCTATTACTATTTTTTTAATATTTTAATTATTTTATTAATATATTATTATACAATATAATAATTTAGTCCCTATCAAAAAACAATTTAGTCTATATTTGTTATTTTTTATTTACTATAATGTAAAATACTAAAATTTATTTATGTTTATAAATATTTTAAATTAACATTGTTAAATTCCATATATGAAAATAAATTAATAAACATTGAAAAATATTTTACAGATAAAAAAAAATTGAAAAACAATATAAATTAATTAGACATAAATTAATAAACATTGTTAGCTTTGTAAGTTTTATTAAAACTAAAATATCAACAAATTGAAGTTAAATTCATAAATTATATTGAATGGATAAATTACTTAAAAGTTATAATTTATAAATTTAATTCATTAATGACTACACAAAAACTTATGAATTGTATAAAAACTATGATCTCAATCTCAACAATTACCTATTATTTTAAAAACCTTTTTATAAAAAAAAATACTCTTAATATTGAAAATATTAATCCTAAAATACTTTACAAAATTTTTTTAAAATGATCACATATTTATTCTTATAAAACTTTAAGAAACATTACAAAATCTGAAAATCGCATAATAATCTTCAAAAACTTTACAAAACCATAAAACATGCCCTGCACATACGCAATGCGAACGACAAAATTCAAAATGTCGTGACCTGTACGGCTGCCCTTCCTCCTCCTGCAAACGGCGAACAAACAATCAAAACACCTCTGCAAATGCAAACGACCCATCCTCCTGCAAACAGCGAACAAAACAAGCAAAATGCCTCTGCAAATGCAAACGACCCGTGCTGTATCAAAATGCCCTCTGCAAATGCAAACGACCTGTGTTGTGTTGTGGCGAAATACTAAGAATGGCTCTATTTAACTATCAAATCCTGCTACAACAAATTAGAAGTTCTATTTTACCGCCATCGAATTGGGAAAATCATTCCCAAAATCGTGCAGCCTTCCCAAAATCATTAAAATTTCATCCAGATTAGCTGTAGAAAAAACACATTCCAAAAATCATTTGAATCCGTCCAGATTCGTTTTGGAAATTTTCGAACCGGATTCGACCGGATTTGGTGGGATTTTCACTGAAACGTTTCAGCATAGCAAAAAACGCATTCATGGCGAATTTGGAAGGTATTTTAATCATAACCGTTTCTGATACGATTCATACCTGGAAACGACAGCACATAGGGGCCGAATCTGCAACTTAGCCCTTCGAGAATGAAGGAAAAAACCCAGCCACACAATACAAAAATATCTTTATTGATAATAAAATGTTCAAGTGTACAATATCCTTTGCTTGACACAAATATATAACAATAGGAGAGACTCTTCACATTATAACCGAACGTCTCTTGAGATTCTCATAATTCCTAATTAATTAATTATGACTCTTCAAATATTCATGCCTTAATGCATGTCAATGACACATGACATTTACATTTAATATTACAAATTAAACTTAAGTGTCCTTTTCAGCTAAAGATGACAATAACGATAATAACGTCCAAGTTTAGAGAGATAAAGATCTCTATCGCAGCTACTATCTTCAAAACTCCCCCTTAGCCAGAGAGAGATCTTTAGCAGACAAGACTGCAACCAAAATGTTAATGATAAAATCTTACAATATATCCTATAAGATTCATGAAAACCTGTAACAGTTACATTGATGGAATCAGTCACATTCATGGAATCACTCAACATGAAACCCTGTAACAATTAATCACATTCATGGAATCACTCAACATGAAAAGATTTGCAAGACTCACAATTAAGCCTTTATTCAAGGACTCTCTCAACGTGAATTGTCATGGAATCTCTCAACATGACATCCAACTCTCATCACGAAATCTCTCAACATGATGACATCATGGACTCTCTCAACATGATGTTCACTATCACATAGTGAAAGAGTTATCATAGCTGATCTTACAAATTTATTTACACAAGAATGCATAAAAAACAAGACTTGGTTCCATTTAGTCTCAAATTTTACAAATACCATAAGCATCACAAGCATATATAAGAGTGAAGGGGATTCCATAAACACTCCCTTCTTAATTATGAAGCCTCCCTCTAAAGCTAAAATCTCCCTCTAAAGCTCAGCATCTCTCTCTAGAGTATAATCATTATCTTGTTACACCCTGCAATCAACTATCAATTGATTATAAATATCAATGCTAAAAGCATACTATTTCCAATTAAAAATTGCAAAGAACAATGACCATAGAATACTTATCTCTCATGTAATCTCTTATTAGTTTGCTCATTGATTCCAACCCTTTCTTATGATTGATTGAGCTTCAATGATGTTCTACCACTTTTGAATATGTTGGCATCCACATTACAAACTCACATATGTGATTTATGAAGACTGGTAACCTGAGACCTGCTCTAAATGACAAGCATCTCAATTGTATGCCCCAGAAACAAGTTCCTAGATCACAAGTCACGATCACAACTTCCTAATTGCAACTGCAAACTGAAGAACATATCTACCAAGAAATAATATATCCCGATAACCTTGAGGCTAACCAGGAACCTAAACTAATCTTGAACTGTTTGATGCTAAGAATGATATCCACCCTTGACAAGGAGCTCCAACAAGTTCTGAAATTTTCTTTCACAATACTAGAAATAATAAGTTTGAATCTACAGAAAATGAGACTCGATAAATAAATTGTGAAGATCACACGATATGGACTCTTTATTCCCCTTTTTTAGCACACAATACGTGCACAGTAGAACTGAAGACAATTACTTTTCATCTTCTCAATATAAAAGAGAAATGACATATAAAAAAAAGATTCCAAACAGACATGATGCGATTAATAATAGTTGTCGTTTTAACTAAAAGTCCACCACATAAGATGCCAGGTTATTGAATAAAGACACCAGATAAAGGAAAAGAAAAGAAAGTAACGTAAGAAGTCAATAATAAAAACATAACTATACCAAAACAAAAGAGAAATGACAGATGAAATGACAATTACTTTTCATCTTCTCAATATAAAAGAGAAATGACAGATGAAAAAGACAATTCCAAACAGACATGATGCGATTAATAATAGTTGTCGTTTTAACTAAAAGTCAACCACATAAGATGCCAGGTTATCAAATAAAGACACCAGATAAAGGAAAAGAAAAGAAAGTAACGTAAGAAGTCAATAATAAAAACATAAGTATACCAAAATTCTATTACTGAAACTTCACCGTCCTTTATAATTCCTGTAAAACTCATGCAAAATAATCGGTAAAAACAAGATGTCGTTAGAATCTAAAACAAGACAATGGAGGAGAAGATACAAGCGACTGACACTATCAATAACATAATCAACATTTCATGAATGAGATATCAATGCAACCAAAGCAATATAGAGAAATATGAGACTTCATTACCAGATTGCAATTCGAACAAATAGGTTTCGAGACTTTTCTGGTAATACTCTTTGATCAACATGATGTAAGAAAGAGCCCCTATAGATAAACGGAGGTCTTCCAAAGCCTTCAATACCATAATCATGTATGTGGATCTCACGTGACTTATCTACAACCCCCTTTCATTTGATATGCCAACCCAATATCATGAATGAATTGAAACTCCATTTTTCAACCCCTACTCCATCGGCGTGAGAGATCTTTAAAATTGATGATACTTTTGGTTGATTTGTTGACACGATACTTCAGTCTCTGCTCCACTCAATGAAATGCTCATACTGTACGCTAATCTCACATGAGTCAAAACTTGCTACGTCAATTTCTTTCTAATAGTTCATACACCACACACGATACACTCAGATCATCACCAGAAAAAAAAATCCGATACAAGATATGAACATAATCTAACAAAGAAGGGCAAGTAAAATGTGAACCAAGAAGACGGGCAACAACAATGAATCATTGAAAGAAAAAGGTAACCGATACTAAACATTTATTTTATTTCATAACGATAGCAACCTCACGATAATGAAGAGGTGAATATAAAGCTCAAGCAACACCCAAAACACTACAAACGTTAACGACATATAAGGAAATGTTGACTAATCAACGTGGCATTAAGAAGGATGAGGATACCATGACGCACGATGCCAAGAGGTTCACATAAAATGCAGAATATAGAAGGGAGTCTTTGGCTCACCAAACATGAGAAACACAACAAAACCCCGCTTCCTCCTCCATTATGAAATACACGATAATAATTGGGCAAAGCCAACACCACTCCCAACTCAACAAAACTTAGCCCAACTACAAACTTAGTTCATAACACCAATGTTATTCTCAGGAAAAAGTATCAAAGTTCCAAAAGAATGTCCACACTAAGGCTAAATAAATGTCGATCTATATCCTAGGCAACAACTCCAACATGGTGCAGACATTACTTGATTTTTTATTTAAATCTATCTGGGCTAGATATCGACTTATAATACTTGAAAGCTCCTCTAGTCAAACAAAGACCATGCGACTATCATGATACTACAGAATTAGAGTCAAGCTACAAAAAATGCATTGGATAAATGTAATATGCCTAACACTTGAATTCTTGGAAAAATAAAACCTCTGATCATGAAAGAATAATGAAATCCTATAAAATAAAATACACAAAAATCTCATAGGAGAAAAAAAAAATGCAAGAGCATATTATTCCAAACAGAATCAAAGACAACGATCAAATGTGAACTGATCTTTCTCACATCTACAAAAATTTAACACTACTATATTGTTGATATCCAAAACCTAGGCTCTGATACCATGTTGAAACTAGAGCCCAGAAATCCATGAAGATAACTAGCAATAAGAAAAAGAGAAAACTGAAATAAAGAACATCAAAATTATCCTGGGAAAACCCTTCGAGAATGAAGGGAATAACCTAGCCACACAACACAAAAATATCTTTATTGATAATAAAATGTTCAAGTGTACAATATCCTTTGCTTGATGCAAATATATAACAATAGGAGAGACTCTTCACATTATAACCGAAGGTCTCTTGAGATTCTCATAACTCCTAATTAATTAATTATGACTCTTCAAATATTCATGCCTCAATGCATGTGAATGACACATATCATTTACATTTAATATTACAAATTAAACTTAAGTGTCCTTTTCAGCTCAAGATGACAATACGATAATAACGTCCAAGTTTAGAGAGATAAAGATCTCTATCGCAGTTACTCTCTTCAACAATATTGGGCATCATGCTCATCTGCAAAGTTTGGAGGGGTTGGTGATTTTTCCACAAAATCATGGTAGTTATTCTCAGTGTCTGACTCTGTCTCCAAAGAAGAGCAGCTTCATTATCCAACATCAAGTAAGATATTTTATGATGGTTTCTGGTCAGATGTTTTGCTGATTCTGGGAGGGTTAGTGGCAAACTCATCTCGGTGGCAATCTCGGTGGCAGGCTCTTGTCTCTTGTTGCAAAGCATTCTAAAAAAGGGGACACCCCTTCTCTGTGCTTTTATAGATGAATTTTGGCTTCTTGGTCATTTACAGTTTGCAGATCCAAGGAGGGTTTCAGCAGCAGCAAAATGTTATGAAGAATTTGTGACCAAAGGAAATCAGTTGGACAACGACCACCATGGGAAGGTATTAGAATATTATAATGTTTTTTTAATGGTCATCTCAGTTAGTCTTTAGTTTATTAGGTAGTTTCTATTTTCGTCTTTACTTCACAATTGTTTCTTTTAGAAATATTGTCTTTGCAAATCTATATAAGGAGCTTTCATCTCCTTTGTTTAATACAACTTTAGCAGCATCGATTTACCATAACAACTGCAATTTTAGGGCTGTCTGGGATGCAAAATAGTGTGACTATCAGAAATGAGTCGAGATATTGAAGCTTGGGTCTTCCTTGCATCACTCTTTCTTTACACATCCAACTAAAGGTATGTTTTCCTTGGACAAATCATATTATGTTTACAGTAGAATAATAATATCAGTTTGAAGTGATTGATTTCAGTTTGAGAGATATTAGAATTGGATAATGTCCCAATAAAATTTATGAATGCTTTAATTGTACACTCACTCACTCACTGCTTCTTCTAATTAGTTTTACTCATATCTAAAAAGAGGCAAACTTCCTTGAATGTCTATTTAATATTTATGCATGCAAAAGTCAATTCCTCTATGCATGATTATTACAGCTTATGCTTTTATTTAAAACTTGGCACATACAATCAGATGGACAAGCCATCTATTATCCACTATGCAAGCTTGGAGGCCTTGAATAAAAAGGTGTCCACCTTTCTTTTCTTCTTATTGCTGAATAAGTAATAATACAAGATACTATATTAATACTGTAGAAGTTCATTACATGATTATCATATTATACCATAGAAATATGTGGGGCCTTCATCTGAATCAATTTATTACAGAATGCTTTATAAGTTTTAAATCAGTGGCAACCACTTCTTATAAAATTATATTGTATCACTCTGTTGCTTCTATTTAAGTATTTATGTTCTTCCTCTTGAATATTTCTGCCATACCTCATCCAATTGGCCACTATGGATAGAAGACAGCTTTATAAAATGAATGAGAAACACAAAAACTAGATTTTATTTTAGCAATAATGTGTTAAACAAACCATAAGGCTACATGTAAACATAGCTTGTAGAAAGATTTTATTTTGGCAATATTACGACTTTAAAGAAAACATTCTTACTATTAGTTGTAGCTATGGTTGTATTCTTTCGAGCCACCATAGAATTATTGTGATAATATAATTACATTGATGATATAATGTTTAGGACAATATATTATATTGATAAATAATTATTGTTAATATAATAATTACATTGATCTAAAAGATGATGGCAGAACTATACAATTAATAAAAGCAGACATAACAGAGATAAAACAGAATCAGAAACAATGGTCAAGGCAAGAAGCAGTGACAGAAGATCGATTATACTTGGTAAAGGCAGCACTCAGTTAATGATGACATGTGACCCCCAACGGTTGTGATTAAGATATTAATTAAGAGATATCATTTATCACTACTGTCCATTCAGCAAAAAGACATGACTCTTCTGCCACAAGGGAAGGGTATAAGCATAAAAGATTAAGCACTCAAGGGTATCAACAGCAGAAGGATTCATATCCACTGCAGATGCAATCATATCTACAGCAGAGCAATCTGACTCTTTAGTGTTGTGGGAAAAAGATAAGGTGATCCCAAAAAAGGACATTACAATTCATCCCACGATTGTTAAGTCTTCCATTAGTATGACCTTGTTTATGCAATGGTGAGATTGTTCTTGTTATCATTGTCCTTGTGTGGTGTTTCAAACAACACTCATGTGCACATTGTTGTGCAAGTGCAACATGTTGTTGCATCAACAAAATTATTGTAAATCAGAGTTGCCAGCATTAATAACATAGCCAAATGGATTTATGTAAGGGTAACTTGAAGAAAAACACAATGAATGTCAAAGAAGATCAAGCAGATGCTATTAAAGATGAGTATTTCTACCAATAAAATGTTATGAGAGATGGGGTAGCATAGTAAACATCGTCCATATCCAGCTTTATAATAACTGATGCATTGATGCTTCCCCAATAAAGACTGCAAGCAGGTTTCTGAAGTACTTAGTTACATAAAATAAACAAATTTATCTTATTGGTGAATGTGAATGTTTTTGGTTAATGTTTTGAATCACACCATAGAACATATCATTGTAAGGGAAAAAATCAGGAACAGAAGATATTATATCTAGTAGCACAACAGGAGGAACTCAAAAGGTCAAACGAACTGATAGATTCCTATTTTATATTGAAAGTGTTCAATATACAAGCATACTCAATCAATGCTCATAAACAAAGTGGCATAAGAATTTAATAATGCTCAAGAAGTTAAGCCCTGAACTTGAAAGAGGTAGTAACAGTAATTATGCATCTTTTATTGGTCTTGATTGGTAGGGCAGCACAAAGTTAACAGAACTATAGCTTCCATCATTATTTGGTTCCTGACATAGCTCTTCTATGTATCACATATTTTGTAATGCTTTTATCATTTGTGTATTTATTTGTTTTGAAGAAAAGTCATACATTCCCTTTAGATCATCTTGTAATCATATATTTTTGCAATCCTTCACACTGTTTTTGATCACTTGTAGACATTAGCAATAATTTCATCTCATGTTAAAAGATGAACTTTATGATAAACAATTTTACGTTTTTAGTTCTTCTAGGTAATTCCCACTAAAAGCAACCAAGTTTTTTAAACAAACTTGAATGAGATGAGAAGTGGCATATCACAGACGATCTTGTAGAGCTCCAGGCTATGTTCAATCATGAGTCTGGTGAGATGACACGGGGTTTGAAGTAGATGGTATCACACTTGAGCTGAACAATGATTAAGAGTTATAAACTTAAATCCTTCTCGGTGACTCTCTCTTTGTGGTTTTTACTTTTCTCTTTTCCTGTTTGTTACCTTGAAAGTGCCCAAGAACTTTAGTCATATCAGTTGTCTTTGTACTTTGTTAAATTGATAATATCTCATTTAAAATTTGATGATATTTCTGGAATGTCAATATGCTATACACTATTTGAATTTCCTATTTCTTGATTTTTTTCCTTAAAATAAATCTTATGTTCAATAAAAGGATAACTAAAATGAACTACGTTTTCCTCAAATTATATAACTGAACTATTATACACCTATCTAATGAACTTTATGTCAATTTTTTAGCCTTTTCACCTCGCTCATTGAGACTAACACAAATACTTTCAGACATTAATATTTGACATGATTATAATTTAATTGCATTGACAGATTACAAGTGCACAGCACCCCTGCAAGTATGTGGTACTAGAGCCATAGAAATCAATGAAACTCAACCAAAAGGAATACCTCCATAAAACCTTTGTATAAAGCAAGATAAACACTCTCAACATCCAAATGATCTGGGCTCAACCCAAGTTCTTTAGCTACTATCTCCCTTCCATAGTGCTGCAATAAATTGATAAAAATATCAGTAAAAAAGTTTTAAATGATCTAAAACACTCTAAATTTCAAACGGGCCAAACTTCTTATTCAGTCCTTATTAAAGTAGATATGCTGCATAGCATTCTAGAGTAAAACAATTAATAGTAACCAAAGCACATTTCTGCCATCCTCTTTTCTCAATCATTTTTATGTGAAAAAGGGAGTAAAATACCATAACACCATAAGAAAAAAGGTTATTGAGTTTAAACAAAAGATGTGCCATCAAACTACAAATTGAAACTGTTAGGTAAACATCTAAATCTCAAGAATAGTAATGGTCAAATAAATAAAATTATTCATCTTTAAGCTCTGCATAGCATTCTAGAGTAAAACAATTAATAGTAACCAAAACACATTTCTGCCATCCTCTTTTCTCAATCATTTTTATGTGAAAAAGGGAGTAAAATACCATAACACCATAAGAAAAAAGGTTGTTGAGTTTAAACAAAAGATTTGCCATCAAACTACAAATTGAAACTGTTAGGTAAACATCTAAATCTCAAGAATAGTAATGGTCAAATAAATAAAATTACTCATCTTTAAGCTCTTCATAAGAAGATGTTTGTGCAGTCAGAATGCTAAATGCAGTTGGTCCTAACAATGAAAAAGATTGAATTGACAAATAGTAAATCAAATCTGAAAGTTAGCATGCTCCCATCGCACACGTTAAGTGTTCAAGAAAATGAGATTTTACAAGTGACATATGAACCTATATTTAATGATACTATTACAGTCAATTCTTTGACAAATTACATAATTAGCCATTGAAGTTCACTTTTGTGGTTGGGGAGGAATACAATGAGCACAACAAATCAGATTTGTAAGGCACAAAAGCTATTACAAATGAAGGAACATATTAGAGTGGAGTTATAATAGTTTATGGCATATGACTGCAAGATAGTGGATATGGTTCAAAGTCAACTTGCATTTAGACAAAAATCAGTATCCTGTGAAAATTTATGGACTCGCCAATAATTTATTGGCCACTGCACCATAAATTCCAACTAGCATCAAAGTCCAAGGACTGAATGGGAAATTAAGTTTCAATATTAAGATTCCAGTAGAATACAAACCATAATTCAAACTAACATACTCAATGAAACATGGGGGCACACCCCCCCTCCCACAAGGATAGCTCAATGATGCCACCCATCCAAAACTAGTACACCACTTGGACACAATCCCTGGGATACCTCAAGGACACCTAAACGTCCCTCAACTGTTCTGGGAACATTTGTGCATCGCTCATCAGTGGGAAGATTAAAAAGTAATTTTCTAAAATTTAAAAAAATGCATGTTTTTAAATCTCAACTTGGGAGAAAAATGCTTCAAAAATAAAGAATCAAAATCACATGAGTGGGCAAATACCTTGTAAGGGGTATTGCCCTTGGGATATTTAAGATTAAAACTGCATCTGTTTTTACAGTTTTCCCAACACACAACAACCTAGATGAATTTCTGACAATTTTTTTTGCATTTTGATGGTTTCAACTTTCAACTATGGTTTTTAACTATTTTTATAGAAAATCATGTCTTTGCAGAAGTGCATAGGGTTTAGCAACAACTTACTGTTATTTCCTTTTGTAATTTTTGTTGCCAGATTGTGGTTGTTTCTGGATGGACGGGGTTTTAGCCAAATTTTTAACATTTCCAAAAAAAAAATTGCAGATTTTTGACAATTTGTTTTACAAAACTATGTGAGTGTGGTTTGCTGTTAGGATTTTGAAAAACACTTTCCTAAAAAAAATTTTGGTCTTCTTTCATAAGTAGCAATTTTCTTCACTTTCTGTGATTTTATAGTGCAGGAGGGATGGCATCATTGCCCAACATCATGCTAAATGCCAACCTGAGGTTCACTGGCAAGAATTATAATTCTTGGAAACAAAGGATGCTTATGATCTTCAAATACAAATCTCCTGATCAGATCATTCTCAATACACATACTTGACCAAAGACCCCAGCAAGTTCAAAGACTAATCATGAAGCCGTTATACTCATTAAATTATCAGTAATAGATGAACGCTTTTGGAAAATCAATTTATGAACTTATGGAGATTTGGAAACAGTTGTGAGATCTACATGAGATGTCAGATGAAAATTGATCCATCATCTGCAAGAATACGTTATTCTCAATCAGGACGGACAAGAAGCACATGATCATATGATGAAAATCAAAGACATTCGCAATCAATTAGCTCCTACTGGTCACACACTGGAAGAAGACAATGCTGCTCTCAGTCTATATTCACATTTAATTTATTTCTGCTGTATAAACTTGTGCTTTTTTATCTCAATTATCTCAATTCTCACTTGATGTCTTCTCCATTGAAACGTCTTCCCTTTTATACCATCATCTGGAAGAATACGTTATTCTCGATCAGGATGGACAAGAAGTGCAGGATCATATGATGAAGATCAAAGACATTCGCAATCAATTAGCTCCTATTGGTCACACACTGGAAGAAGACAATGCTGCTCTCAGTCTATATTCACATTTAATTTATTTCTGCTGTATAAACTTGTGCTTTTTTATCTGAATTATCTCAATTCTCACTTGATGTCTTCTCAATTGAAACGCCTTCCCCTTTATATCCTCCCTCTTGTCATCAAAACCCATAACCTTTGCATGATGCACCCCTTCAATATTAATTACTGCTGTTAGTAATCACTGTAATGATGCATATTTTATGAAATCACTGCCCTTAACTAATTCCCATCAATCCTCTTTGAAGAATTGCCACTCTTGTATCTCCTTTGTCATGGATAAGGCAGTGATTAAATTTATATTTGTTGTGATTTTTTATTTAGCATGGTAGGGACATGATATAAATGCTTGATTTTGATCTCTGTAAGGAGTCTACAAATTTTCCTAAATGAGATTAAAGAATATGACAACAATATGCCTCCAGAATCTTTGTAAACAACTGTTAAGGACATTTGTGAACAAATGATACAGGAAACAGGTCAGAGTCAAACCTTGTAAACAAGGCCTGCTGAACTCAATTTTGTTTTAAAGCCATGTCCAAAATCATGATCAAACCCCTTCTGATGGTGATCATAGCGGTCCTTCTCTGGGTCATAAACACCACCCACATCCAATACTGCATCTAAAGTATCCAATACCTGTGGCATGAAATCATCACAAGCAATTAGTAATACGAGTTGTAATATCTATTTTAACACAGAAGTAACCACGTTAGCTATATTTTCTCATTTATGTCAGTTGTAAACTGGGAAATGGAACAAAATTACATTGTAAAGAGATATTGGTAGAAAATCTAAACAGGGACAGACATAAATATGGCAATCATATCTTCTATATCATAAACTTGGGACGTGATAATATTCATTCCAAGGGTACTACCTCTCCTACCGACTATTTGTAACAACCATTTTTCCCAGGTCTTAACTAACAACTAACATATCAAAGAAATACAGTTATTGCTTCATTTTCATAAGAAGACAGTTATATCAGTTGCGTTCATGTGAATGAGATTAACGATTACAATCAATTAAACAGAAATTTCATAACTATCAATTGAAAACACCATCAATGAATTTACTATGGAAATTAAAATCTACATAACATAGAATTTGAAACCAAAATCAATCTAGGGATGCTTCTGGGAATACCCAAGTTAGTCCATAAATACCACTTAGGATCAAATGATGATTACCATCCAATACCACTATATCAAAATCAAATGATGATTACCATTAAATACCACTATATCATTTAGGGCATCACATACCACTATATCAATTAGGGCATCAATTACTATTGGATCATTTAGGGCATCAGATACCACTGTATCATTTAGAACTTCAGATACCACTGTATCATTTACGGCTTCAAATACCACTGTATCATTTAAGGCTTCAGATATCACTGCATCATTTAAGGCATCAATTACCATTGGATCATTTAGGGCATCAGATATTACTGTATCATACCTTATCTTTTGATTGCTTAACTGTGGCAATAACATAAGATTAGAAGATATCCTCATAATCATTATTCTTATAAATAAAAGACTGAAACAACAATCCTATAGATATAATTCATATTCAGCTGGAAGATCATCCGATCTAACTAGTTACCAATTACATTGACGAGAAAGATTGCTTACATCAAAGGAGATAACTGAATTCAACAATATAAATTAATCCATTATATCTTTTACTTGTATAAATATAAAAGTAAAAATACTTGTTACCAATAGTGTTTGAATACTCATCTTTATCTAATGCACGTTCTGACATCTTGTGGACAGGGGAACATTGTCAAGGGCTTAACCTCCCAACCACGGACCTTAAACTTATCCCCACACTTTCTTTGACTAAAAAGGCCCTCTCTATGCGGAATAGACATGGAACACCTTGTCAGCCACTGAGCATCCTGGTATCTAATCACACCACTTGACTTGACAAGAGGAGAAAACAATAAACACGATCATGCATGAGCTATTAAATGATTCCTTTAAAAAATGATAACTATTGTTATGTCACATCTGATTCTATTTCATGTTATTACAAATTCCTTTCTCTCACCTCTTCACCCTTTTCCTTGGCTATACAGCCGAGTGAGTCCCAGGTGTTTGAATCTCAGAGCAACCAGCTCTTTTTGTTGATTCTCAATTGTTTCATGAATAATATATGTTCCAGCTTATCACAATCTGTGATTTGAAGAATGTGTTCTTCAAGACTTGTAGAAAATATCATTTGATTCTAATTCTAGTGGCATAAATATATCTTGATTTCTTAACATGGTTTCTTGGCTTTTATTTGTCGTAAACAATTAACATAGAGAAGGTTAATCCTATGATGTTAAGTAAAATGATTTGCATCATGTTGTAAACTATAGCTTATTGTTGTATAATTAAAATGCAATATCAACTAATAAAGAAAACGTATAGCAATACATGGGTTTTCGTTTACCACATAACCTGATATAATATGGAAAAAAATATGATGTCTTGTTGGGCGCTGTGATTCGACTCTTCCTTGAAATGATTTTTAGACGCCAAAAACCAATGCAAAAAATGTCACGTTTTCAGCAAGAAGATTTATACAAGGCAGAAAAGAGATTGGCAATAGACGTAGAGATATATCAAATGGTATTGCAAAGATATCGGGTGGTAGATGGAAGTCGGGTACTTGGAAAATATAGAAGTCGGGGGCTTGGTAAATATACAAGTGGGTGCTTGGTAAATATACAAGTCGGGTGCTTGGTAAAATAATATCTCTCCTCCACATCTCTCTCGACTTCTTAAATAAAAAGGTAATGTGTCTCCTTGGCTTCGAAGAAACCGTAACATAAAAAGAATATCTTGGCTCTTGAACACCAAATAAAAATGCCAAGTGTTTCAATCGGTTTCAAGTAAGAAAGTTAATAAAAAGATTTGAAGGTTATAAATCAAAAGTAACTATGGTTTATATCTATTTACATGCACGTAGATATACTTATGAGGTGGCATCATTTTACTATAAAAAAAATAATATTATGGTGCCACTTTATTCTTATATTGATGTGTATGTGCATAGGTATATATTATAATAATATGGAGAAAAGATCAACCAAAAACCTTTAAGGTACATATTATTATTTTTTAATTAAAATAATTAATGTTTTAAATGTTTATTTAATAGCTCAGGCGGTTCCATCTATTGTATCCTAATGTTCAAGTCACTACGTCCTCAACCATGGTGATTCACAATTCATACCCTTTTGCCCAGTGATGGTGATGCTCCTGTGCCCAATTCTATCTAACAATGCTTCCACCCCTTCGACATGCTTCCTACAAGAAAATTCTCTGTAGTTAAATCATATTACCATTACAAGTTATTTAATCATAAATAATCATAACGGCTAACCGCCTTTTTAATTCCATGAATTCATGATAAATAATCAACTAGCATATTATCTTCATATGAAATTATAACGACTAACCATCTTACCATTTCACAGGATTATAGCAAATTTAACTGTCAACTGACTTCATGTGAACCTCAACACCTATATGAACATTTTAAATTGGGTCGAAAATTGGGATGTAACATTATTAACAGATAATGCTATGAGAATGACTCCTAAAAACATCAATTTGACTCTATCATAATATGCCAGCATAGAAGCAAAAGAAAATTGTCGCCAATAGTTTGTAAATGTACAAAATCACACTCAAAGAAAATATGGGAATTTTGTATTTATATTAAAAGCAATCTTAAAGGACTAAACAAGTATTTTCCCGCCCCAAATAAAAATTAGACTTCTCCCTATGCCAATGATTGACAATGCTCTTAAAGTGTAATTGTAGTGATTATTTCATCGTGATAAAACCAAATCTTTGATGTCCTAGTTTCCAGAAGTAGCTTGGTTTAAAATGGTATCATTGTCCAAATTTGAAAGTGCTAACACTTCAAATAGTATCATGTGTATTGGAGAAAGTTTTCGGGCCAACTTGCAAATGCGTTTTAATGCTTTTCTACAGTCTTCATTTGGGTCTAACCTTAAAGATATATGATAAGGATGGTGCTAAAGATTGTAGCTGCGATAGAGATCTTTATCTCTTGAAATTTGGACATTATTACCATTATTGTCACCTTCAGTTGAAAAAGGTCACTTAAGCTTAACTTGTAATATTTAAATGTAAATGACATGTGTCATTCACATGCATTGAGGCATGAATATTCAAAGAGTTATAATTAATTGTAGGAGTTATGGGAATCTCAAGAGACCTTCAGTTATAATGTGAAGAGTCTCTCGTAGTGTTATATATTCGCATCAAGCAAAGGATATTGTACACTTGAACTTTTATGATTGATAAAATGATATTTTTGATGTGTGGTTGGGTCTTTCACTTCATTCTAAAAGGGTTTTCCAAGATATTTCTGGTGTTTATTGTTTTCGTTTTGGCTCTTTCTTACTGGTTTTTATCATAATTGATTTTTGGGCTCTAGTTTTTATTACGAAGTAATTAGAAAATATTTGTTTGTTATTAACAGAGATCAAGATATCAATTTTACAAGAGATTGAACATTGTTTCCTTAAGAAACAATCGTAAAGAATAGAAACTTTCTATTATAGCTAAGAGAAAACTAACAGTAATCTACAGCTAACTAAAGAACAAAAACATTCTATTCTAGAAACAGAGAACTAAATATTAGAAACATTCTAATATTTACATTAGATTACAATAGATAACCATTAGATACTAAATAAAGATAATAAAAACTATCTATTATTGTAAGAGTTTTAACATGGTATCAGAGCCAGGTTAGATAATAGCTTATAAGAAGGTTTTCTTGAACAGATTGTATGTATATGATGCTGCTTATATTCTCTGATTTTCTATGGTGTCATATGTTTATGGAAAATGTAGTGCTTCATGTCCAGGTTGGGATTTGATTTATTATAGTATCTTCAGAGCTTGTTTATGGATCAAGACTTTTGCCAACATGTTAATCTTGTACCTTTGTATCTTTTTATTTCAATGTTTATATGTCACCATAGCGTATTGATGCTATGTCAAGGATCATCAGTTTTCTTGGTCTTTGTGTTACGGTGGAAGTGTCGACTCTCAAGCCGTGAAATGTTATTTTAAGGATCGGTTGTATTGTCATTCAGTGGATTGGATATAACAGGTTGCATGGTCTAATTTTGCGACAATTATCATTGGAGTCATTTTATGTTTATCTTCGTGTGTCTCAAAGTTCTTTTGCTCAGACATATTGTGCCCATCATCAGATGTGTAAACGATGCCTCGTAACCAAAATTTTCATCCTACTCTATCATGAGCGGTGGACGCTTCCAATCAAAGAGCGTTATGATAAAAAAAAATTAATCCACCTTATAGTTAGTATTCATTGGCATGGTTGGCTTTTCATCTATTTTTTTCTTCAAGATTTATGAGTTCTTGCAATGTCATATCTTGATAGTGATCGTTGGTTCGCTTCATGTTATCCCTCTATTTGGTTGATCTTCCTCTTGTCGAAGTTTTTCTTATATCCCCTATATCGTTAAAGCTTCTCTAGTGGTGTTTTTTACTGCCATCGCATGAGTCACAGGATTGAGCAAACATACCATTTGTGTATCTCCTCTTCAAATTCTTGAACTCTTTCGCATGGATTGATTTTAAGTACTCGTATATTTGTTGTGAAGGTATCTCCTCTTCAAATTCTTGAACTCTTTCACGTGGATTGATTTTAAGTACTCGTATATTTGTTGTGAAGTTGCATGAATAGTAGAACGATATTTTTGTGCTTATCAATTACCGTTACCACTTACAGGACTTAGAACAAGGAAATATTGTGCTTTTGGACCATCAGAATTAATAATAATATCACGAGCAAGAATTCATTCACAATCTTATTTTGAGATTGTGTGCATGACAAATTGCAAAAGGATAACCGGAATTGTAATACTCTCAACCATCTGGAGTAGAGTTGATCGATGCTAAGTTTGGCATTAGAATACATGACAAACTACAAAAGGAAAATTGGACTTGTAATACTCTCAACCATCCGGAGTATAGTTGATCGATGCTAAGTTTGGCATTAGAATTTCAAATCAATCCTTTAGCATGCATTGTTTCCTCTCCAGACAGAAGTTACAAAAGTTTTAATAGAATTCTTCAACATCTAGGCAACTCGTATTGTGTACTCCATAACCACGCATTGCAACTATAGGTGTCTCTGTATATTATTTTGTATATGCGAGAGGTAAATTATTTTCAATGCATATTCTCCTGAAAAATCTTGTCAAATTGTGCTTGCATGGGTATATCTTGTAATTGACGTCTCATAATTGTTTTCTTCTGCACGGTTTTATAATTCCATGAATTCTCTACCACTGGAAGATTCTATGAGAGGTTTATGCATCTTCAGTTATGGTAGTGCATGCTTGTTATGAAGGAAGCTTGTTATGAAGGAAGATCATACGTCACTGTTGTTGTCATGATATATTATTCTTCAGTTACGACTATTTGAGGCACGTAGGTTACTAAATTCTATAGTATGCATTGTAATGACATTGGTTCGAACAGAGTATATGTTCTGTTAGTTTTATCGAGCAGCCACTTTCTTGGAAGATATTTTTTGGGTAACTCCATTAGGCACTCATTATTGTCGTATGAATACAAGTTGAAGCCTAAATGTGGTGACCACGATAGTACGATTAATCTCTAGAACTTGCAAGGACATTCACTGTCATCTCAGACAAGAGTTGTTGTTGTGTTGAATTGCTCTAAAGGTTAAATATGTGGAAATCCCAAGGGTTGAGGAGATAAGTATTTTTGTTGTTGTTTGGCTTCAGCATTACTTATGATGAGTTGATTTTATTTATCCTTCTTGGTTGCAAGATGCATCAAGATTTAGAGGGAGATTTTAGCTTCAAAGGGAGGCTTCATAATTAAGAGGGAGTGCTTATGGAATCCCTATCAATTTTATTTCATATATATGTATAATGCTTGTGGTATTTGTAAATATTGAGACTTAAAATGGAACTAAGTCTTATTTTTTTATGCCTAATTCTATTCTTGTGTGAATAAATGAGACTGTAAGATCAGCTATGATAACTCTTTCACTATGCGATAGTGAACATCATGTTGAGAGAGTCCATGATGTCATCATGTTGAGAGATTTCGTGATGGGAGTTCAATGTCATGTTGAGAGATTCCATGACAGTTCATGTTAAGAGAGTTCGTGATTAAAGGCTTAGTTGTGAGTCTTACAAATCTGTCATGTTGAGAGATTCCATGACAATATCACATTAAGAGAATCTATGATGAAAACTAGTTATGTTTCTTATAGGGTTTTCATGTTGAGTGATTCCATGAATTATGTTTTGAATCTATATGATACGAATTTATCGTTGACATTTTTGGTTGCAGCTTTGTGTGATTGTTCAGTTAAAGATCTCTCTCTTGCTAAGAGGAAGTGTTAAAAATTGTAGCTGCGATAGAGATCTCTATCTCTCGAAATTTGGATGCTTTTACCGTTATTGTCACCTTCAACTGAAAAAGGTCACTTAAGTTTAATTTGTAATATTAAATGTAAATGACATGTGTCATTCACATACATCGAAGCATGAATATTCGAAGAGTTATAGTTAATTATAGGAGTTATGGGAATTTCAAGAGACCTTTGGTTATAATGTGAAGAGTCTCTCCTATTGTTATATATTCACATCAAGCAAAGGATATTGTACACTTGAGCTTTTATGATCAATAAAATGATATTTTTGTTGTGTGACTGGATTTTTCCCTTCATTCTAGAACGGTTTTCCCAGGATATTTCTAGTGTTTATTGTTTCCATTTTGGCTCTTTCTTATTGCTTTTTATCATCATTGATTTTTGGGCTCTAGTTTTAACAGGCGAAAGGAGCCCACATGTTTAAATTTCCTCTTCGTTATTGCATTGTGGTGTAAAACAGGATAGGAATTGACTCTCACATAGAATTGCGATGCATTAGTGACATCGTAGATAAGGATGTCACTATGTACTAGTGTCATTTCGGCCAGATATTTTCCTCTTTGTAAATGTGGCTTGATGTCCAAAAGCTACAGCAACTGGCTACCTTGTGGAATTGTGAAGAGTTAGCAGCTTCTCGGCTAAGGTATATGATTTGTTGGATGGAGGCCAGCAGGGACATGAAAATGGCCACACTGTAGTCAGCAGAATTTCAATGACTGTTAAACTACAAACTCTATTAATGTCCACTAACAGATATCCAAAATATACTGTTGCATATCCCTAATAGAAAAATGTTCCAAGCTTAAAAATCTTGGACTCGGGTTTAAAAATTAAAATAGCTAAGTGAATTTGTATTGCTGTGTGTCTCCAACAATGAGGTTAGCTTCAAGCTCTAAATTCGAGAAGAGACAACACTTGATTCCGGCTGCCAAACTTAAGGTTAAAAAAGGATGTCAAGTTAGCAAAGCAAAGCCCTTGGGTTATGCTAGCTGAGCCAAAGGTTGAAAGAGGGAACAAGTGTACTCTATGGAATAGAGAGCATGGTAGTTAAGCCAACAGTTACCCAAAACAAAGACAATAGTGCTAAGTGTTCCATTTATTCTCATTCGAGATGGATTAATGTTGAATCACTACTCATGAAACATGGGTCAATGAGTTTGACTCAAAATCACACAGTTAAATCCTGATAGCAATATAACAAAAACAATAGTAGTAAATTCGACAGGAGAAAGAGATGCACCGTGGCCAATGTCAGCTAAGTATAAGGTTAACGAAAAATCAAAGGGTGAAGAGATACCCTTTGATCACGGCTAAGCCAAAGTTTTCACCATATTTAAAATAAACTGGTGAATTTGACAGAAGAAATATCAAGCACTAGTGATGCCTATACCATAGGTTGCCCATTAATTTTCCATAAACAAATCAAAACGTACAAGGGCAACAAAAGATATTAAAATTTTACATGATCGCTCCAAATAAGAAGTGAAATGGACTTGTGAAGGAAAAATGGTTGTGAATGATTTGGATTTACCTTGGAATCTCGAGTGCGTACAATGTAGGCATCTCTAAACTTGTCGGTGAGGCGAATCATGTAGCAGGCAAGCGCTTCATCACAATGGAAAGAACCATTGTGCGTCCCAACCTTCTTTGTATCAGTGTTATTATTGAACTTGCTCCTCTTGGCAGAATGGAAATCCTCTGCCACTGCGTGCATTGACATAGATGTAGGCGAGAATAGGTTAGATTTTCTACAGAGGTTGAAGTTATTAATGGGGGATAAATAACAGTTACGAAAACCCCCACCAGCAATTCTCCCCCACATGGAAGATATATTCACAATTCTCGATTACAGGTCAGAAGGAGTCGAGAGTCGCGGGGAATTTAAGGGAGTTTCAGGAGAGGAAACGGTCCCATCCGGAGGGTTTAGGGTTTATAATTCTGGACTTTCGGACATTTCGCGCTAGTTAGAAATATTGTTGCAGTCTTCCCGCTAACTTCATTTATTTTATTTTATTCCAAATATATAAAAACTAGCAATCGCACTTTAGTGTGCAATTTCACAGGTATAGAAGGTCAATTAAAGCATATCCCTCTTTCATCCCTTGTTTATCTCTTGCACTCTTCAAAACTGTCGAAACTCCCAATGCATGTTGCAGCAAGGATTGATAAGTACAATGGTCTACCTTGAAACATAAATGATTTAAAAGTCATACTATTTATTCCTTTGACATTGGGCACTCGAAGGCAAATTTCGATAATAATAGCATACACTTTAACCATCCACAAATTTTGGAGGCTTACACTACAGAAAGCAATAATTAACATTGGTAAAACATAACAGCGAGAATTGATGTTCATAGCAAAATCTAGAATAAAATCATTAAAGGGTCTTCACATTCAACCAAATTTCTCATTTGAAAGATACTCCAAGATACCAAACAATCCATACACAACCATAAGGAAAAAAGAAGCAGCTTGCTTACAAGAACTCGCCCTATCAATAATCAAGATATGCAAGACTAAAATTTATTTGTTATCTTATACATATGTGCATGTGTTATTCATTTCTTTCAGAAATAACAAATTCATTAATGAATATTATACATAAAAAATAGGCATTAAAAACGTACCTAATGTATTTTAAATGGAAAAAAAAAATTCTTCGGGATTTTGTTGACGCTAACAAATAGCAGTGGAACAAGCCTCCAGTACAGCGATTTTAATGAAAAAAATAAACAAGAACATGGTTATATGCAAATACTATTAGCATGAATGTTGATGATATTCCAATGGGGGAGTATGTTAGCAATGTTGGAGACATAATTCAGAGCTTATGTGTTGCATTCATGATAGAGTTTGTTATTGATATCAACATACACTTTATTCTATGAAGAGTTCCAGAGTTAGAGAGGCAGAATTATTTGGCAGGGTCAATGGTTAACAAAGTAAGTTATATGCACTTGAAGGTAGCTTCAGGAGATTGTCTTGATGCTATGTTTATGTTCAATAAAAGAGATTTGCAGTTTTTGTATAGTTATGTGAAGTTATCTAGAGGTTGCTTTCAGAGAGAATTTTTGGAAAGTGGGTACTAGTAAAATGACTAAATCTTTTAACAAAGATGGAATCTAGTTAAGTGTGTTTACAGGATGGTCAGAGACATGGTGAAGATGCTATGTTCCAGAAGGTGAAATTAGATATCCAGTTTTAGTTGACTTATTGAAGATTGTTCACAGTATTATTTCTCATGAGCTGCCTATTGTAAATATTATTATGGAAAGAGTATAATTGTAATGTAAAGTGTAATGTAATATCATAAAGATGTCTTGTATTATTATTGTAAATTGGGAAAGCCTCAAGGTCGACTCAATACTTTTTTTAGGACTTGGTCTAAAGGAAAGATCATTTCTTTGTGGTAAAATGTGATTATGATTAGTGAGATCATTGTCCGAACTTGAGTGCAAATATCTTTTGATCAGAATGTAGATTGATGTGGATTGATGTATTGTGAGCTTCAAAGGAACTATATTGGCAAAGAAGTTGTTGTTTAGTCAATTCAGAGATCTTGGATATGCTTTTCCAAAAGATTGTCTAGTGAATATTGTTTATGAGGCTATTTGCACAATGGGTTCAGTTGTCCTCCTTTAAACTCCTAACAAGGTTGGCACAACTCTTAACATCATTGGAATCTCCTAACAAGGATTCAAAGTCTCCTAATAGGGACTCTCATCTATGGATTGTATTTCATTGACTCCTAACAGGGTCTATCATTTCACAAGGAACTTCTATATCAGTACATCATCTTGTGGGCATCATTCCCACCAAGGTTTTCTATATGATGAAGAGTTTCCCTAGTTAATATATCTGGTGTTATTGTGTGTGGCTATCTTTCTATGGTTGTTGCATCTATTATTTCCATGTTTCGGATTTAATAAAGATAGTGAGAGTTGTTTTAAACACATAACTGATTCATCCCAAACCAAACCCCCCCAACTCCTCGTCAGTTATCTTGGTAGACTTTACTTTTTTACACTTGGTATTAGAGCATCAAGTCCCTGAAAGAGAAGTTTAACAGCTTGAGGAGATCCATGGTTTTTTATTTCAAAAAATAAAGTCTGAAGTTTGATGAAATCAATTATGACAGTTGAAAGGAAAAGATGAAAACTTGCCTCTTGTGCATGGGTTTGGAATATTGGCTAGTTACATCAAATACAGAGGAGGTGATAAAAGAAGACAAGCTATTGGTTGTGAAGAACATGAAAAATACCTATTCATGCATAATATGCTTACTAGAGAAGCAATATTATCAACTCTTCCTAAAACATAATATGGAGATGTAAAATCTTTAAGACTTGCTAACCAGATTTGGAATGCTTTATGGAAAATATTTGAAGGTGATGAACATGCTAAGAAGGCTAGATTATATAGTTGGACATGTATGTTTCAAGATGCAAAGATGCATGTAGATGAAACTATAAGAGGTTTTTTTTTAGAATATCATAGATTATTGTTGGAATCAGAAGTTGTGGTGGATCTAAAATAAAAGATGAGATTGTGTGGAAAATTTTGAACACCTTGACACCTACATATCATCAAAGAGCACAGATGATTGAACAAGTTATTCGACATAGACCTAACTTTACAAAGGAAACTCTTCTTGCAAGATTATAGTCATCTGAATCATGGATGAAACAAAATGAAGAACTACCTAGAATGGAGACATCTTTTAGAGGACAAAAAGACATACATATATTCACAAGGAGTGCGAGCACAGGTGGAGATTATACTAGTAGCAATCAAGAAAAATAAGTTGAAGACAAGAAGATTGAAGGAGGACTTGCCTTGCTTATGAAGAGAGAGACTAAAGGTAACAAAATTCTTGTTTGTTGGACATGTAAAGAACTTGGTCATTATTATTCTAAATGTCTTAAAAGAGAAGAGAAGTTTAAGCCTAGAAAGCCCTACAAGTCAAGAGTACCTAAGGATTGTATCTATGTTGATGAGGATAGTCAAGTTGATTTCAAGATGTCGAATTTCTTCGATAATAGTGATAATGAGAATGATGAGACATGATTTATTGTTATCAAGGAAGAAAGCCTTGAAAAAAAAAAGAAATAAGAGAAGAAAAAGCTATAGTATCACGAGTTGAAAATAAAAAGGCTAATTGGATTATAGACAATGGTTGTTCCTATCATATGACTTGAGATATGAACAAATTTGTTGAATTCAATAGTTATGACAAAGGGGTAGTTAGAGTTGGAAATAATGCAGCATGTCACATAAAAAGAAAAGGATCAATTACACTTGATGGAAATACTAACATTGAGGATGTCTATCTTGTGGATGGTTTGAAACATAATATTTTGAGTGTTGGACGACGTGTTGACAAGGGATATCAATTGCAGTTTACATAGAAGACTTGTATTATCAAGGATAAAGAGGGTAAATTGACTGACTGGTACTAATACAAGGATAAGAGGTAATGTATTTCAGTTGAACCTTACTGAAATGATATGTTACTTGCTAAAGTAGATGACAGTTAGTTATGACACAAGAGATTTTGTCATATCAACTTTGATAACATTGTAAAGGTTAGTACTACATTTGTAGTTAGAGATTTGCCTAAGACTGTGAAACCTACTAACATGATGTGCAGAGAATGCATAATGGCAAAGCACAAAAAAATTAATTCCAAGTAAGACATTTACTACTTCAAGAAAGTTTGAGATTGTACACATAGATTTGAGTGGTCCTAAAGAACAAGAGCATTTTATGGTGAAAGGTATTTTCATGCTTCTTATGATGATTTCACTGGAATAACATGGGTTGCATTTCTAAGAGATAAATCTGAATCTTTTGAGAAATTCAAGATATTTAAGAATAAAGTTGAGAATGAATCTAGTCTGAAAAATAAATTCTTAAGACTAGATAGAGGAGGAGAATTTATTTCAAAAGACTTTAACAATTATTATGAGGATAATGGTATAAAGAAACAACTTTCAACCCCTAAAACTACACAGTAGAATGGAGTGGTAGAAAGAAAGAACATATCAATGGCATAAGTAGCTAGAGAAATGATGTTTGAGAACAATATATCACATATCTTTTAGAGAGAAGCAGTGAACACATTAGTATATAACATGAATGGAGTATAGAATAGACAAGGGACCAATAAGACACCTTATGAACTTTGGTTTGGACATGCACCTACTATGAAATACTTTAGAATCATTGGAAGTAAATGTTACATTAAAAGTGATGATGGTATGGGAGAGTTTAATTCTAGAAGTGATGAAGGAATATTGTGTGGATATTCATTGAAAAGTAGATCATACAGATCTTTTAATCTTAGACTGAAGACTATTGTTGAAAGTGTTAATGTGAAGGTTGATGAAAAGTTTAGAATTCAAGAAAGGATGCTTGACTATGATTCTGATGGAGGAAATAATCAAAGGACTAACAATAAGAATGTTGAGCAAGAATTATTTATGAAATTGACATTTATTTGGAGACTAAATTACAAGGAGAAATACAGAGAGAGGAACCTAGATCTAAACCTAGAGAAGAAATCAGAGTTGAACAAGTGACACCTAACATAAATGTGGCAAAGAATCACCCTGCCAAACAAATAATTGGAAGTGTGAACAAAGGAATTATGACAACAAAAAAGGTAACTGAAGAGTTATGCTTAATTTCTCAAGTTTAGCCCGAGAATGTTGATGATTCTTGTAAAGATGATTATTGGATTAAAGTTATGAAAGAAGAATTAGAATATATTGAAAAGAACAAGACTTGAGAATTGGTTCCTAGACTTAAAGATAAGAATGATATTGGAACTAAATGGTTATTTAGAAACAAAATGAATGAACAAGGTAAAGTTGTGAGAAACAAAACAAGACTGATTTGTAAAGTTTATTTGCAACAAGAAGGAATTAATTTTGAAGAAACATTTGTACCTATTACTAGATTAGAAGCAATTATAATGTTTTTGGCCTATGTAGCTAACAAGAACTTTAACATTATCAAATTGATGTCAAGTTAGCTTTTTTGAATGGAGAACAGTAAGAAGAAGTATATGCTGAACAACTTGATGGCTTCACATTGACATATGAGAAGAAAAAGGCATTATATGGACTAAAACAAGCACCTCGAGCCTGATATGCAAGATTTTATAAACATCTAACATGTTTGGGATTTGTGCAAGGTACTGTTGATAGTAACTTGTATCTGAGAAAAAATGATGATGGTTTATTGATTGTTGTATGCTAGACATTATTTTTAGAGGTAATAATGAAGCAAGTGAGACATTTATAAAAAGAAATGAAGAAAGAATTTGAGATGAGTATGATTGGAGAGATATGAAATACTTCTTGGGATTATAGATTGTATAGAACAAAGATGGAATATTCATATCACAAGCTAAGTATCTTATAGATTTGGTAAAGAAACATGGTTTGGAAAACTATAAACCTATTGGAACACTTATGGGAACTGGTTATAAATTATCTACCAAAGATGAATCCCTGAGTATAGAGAAAACAAAGTACATATCTATGATTAGTGGATTGTAGTATTTGATACATACTAGAGCTAATATAGCTAATGCAATTGGAATTATGGCAAGATTTTAGGAAAACCCTAAAGAGACACACTTTGCAACCATAAAAGGAATTTTGAGATATTTGAATGGCATGCCTAATTATTGTTTATGGTATGATAGATCACAATATTTCACATTATTTGTGTACACAAATGTTGATTGGGAAGAAAGTGTAGATGACATAAAGAGCACAAGTAGTGGAGCATTCTTCTTGGGATGAAGATTAGTTTCTTGGATGAGCAAAAGATAGGATTGCATTTCACATAGTATAATAGTAGCAGAGTATGCAGAAACAATAAATAATTGTAATCAGATTATTTAGATGAAACAAATGTTAAAGGCATTGGATTAAAGTTCATTGATCCTATTATTATACATTGTGATAATACAAGTACAATGAGTATGTCAAAGAATTCAATTTTACATTCAAAGACAAGGCATATATCCATTAAGTATCAATTTTTTAGAGAGAAATTTGTAGAGAAAGAAATCAATTTGGAATATGTTAGCACAAAAGAGTAGATAACATACATATTTACAAAACCTTTGGCTAAGGACACATTTGAGTACTTGATACATATACTTGGGGCTATGCTCCAACCTACTACAAGGTAGTTGATGCAGAGGTTGCATGAATCCATTTGGTAGCAAAGCACTATTTTTGAATTTGGACCAGATGCTTCTCCTACGGGGGAGTGTCTTTGTTTGAGCCGAATCACTGAAGACTCTTGGTATTGGAATTTAACAATGTCTTTGGACACTTGAGGTTGAACAAATTGTTTTGGAGATGATTGAAATTAAATAATTGACATAATCATACCTTTTTGATTGATGTCAATGGGGGAGAGAATAGCACATGAAAAACATCTTTTGGAGGAGAAATGAGAAAATGTCCTTTAGGGGAGAGATGAGTACATGAAAAATAGTATTTCTTACGGGAGAGAGTAATGTCTTGATTTCTATATGGAAGAGATTAACACTTTCCTTATGCATGTTGGTTTCCTTATATGACATGTTGTAAAGGATACACGAATGTATTGTCTGAGACTAAGATGTATGTTTGCATTCATGGGAAACATGAATGGGTAGCAAAGGTAGACAAGGAAGAGAAATATTTGGTATTCATGAAACTTAGATGTTTTTCACCTATGTTGTCATCAATGCCAAAGCAGGAGATTATTAGCATGAATGTTGATGGTAATTTTATGGGGGAGAATGTTATCAATGTTGGAGGCATACTTTAGAGCTTATGTGTTGCATTCATGGCAGACTTTTTCATTAATGTCAACATACACTTTATTCTGTGAAGAGCTCTAGAGTTACAAAGGAAAAATTATTTGGCACAGTCAATGGTCAACTACGTAAGTTATGTGCACTTGAAGGTAGCTTTAGGAGACTATTCTGATGCTATGTCTATGTTCGCAAAAGACATTTTCAGTTTTGGAACAATTATCTAATGTTCTTTGGAGCTTGCTTTCAAAGAGAGTTTCTAGAAAGTGGGTGCTGGTAAAATGACTATATCTTTTGACAAAGATAAAATCTAGTTAGGCTTGTTTGAAGGATGGTCAGAGACATAGTGAAGGTGCCATGTTCTAGAAGGAAAAGTCAAATATGCAATTTTAGTTAACTTATTGAAGACTGTTCATAGTACTATTTCCTATGAGCTAACTATTATAAAGATCATTGTAGAAAGTATATAATTGTAATGTGATGTATCATGTAATATCTTAAAGATGTCTTCTATTATTATTGTAAATTGGGAAAGCCTCAAGTCTGACTCAATACTAGTTTTAGGACTTGGTATAAAGGAAAGATCATTTCCTTACGGTAAAATGTGATTATGATTATTGAGATAACTGTACAAACTTGAATGTGAATATATTTTGATCAAAGCAGAGATTGATGTGGGTTGATGTACTATGAGCTTCAAAGGAACTATATTGGCAAATAAGTTGATGTTTAGTCAGCTCAAAGATCTTGGATATGCTTAGCTGGAAGATTGTCCAATGAATATTGTTTCTAAGGCTATTTGGGCAGTAGGTTAGGTTGTCCTCCTTTTAACTCCTAGTAGGGTTGGCATAGTTCCTAACAAGGGTAGAATCTCCTAACAAGGATTCAAAGCCTCCTAACAAGGACTATCATGCATTGATTGTATTTCATTGACTCCTAATAGGGTCTATCCTTTCACAAGGAACTTTTATATTAGTACATCATCTTGTGGGCATCATTCTCACTAGGTTTTCCCTATGATCCAAGGGTTTCCCTAGTTAACATATATGGTGTTATTGTCCATGGTTATCTTTATATGGTTTTTACTATACTATCTTAAAATGGATGCACTTTGATTTAAGAACTTTTAACTCCTCTTTAGTGTGTCTACACTCCATATTCACACACTTCACTTCTCTTCTCCTCCATCTTCTAGATGAAATTGAGGTAGGACCTAATAAATCCTCATTAAAGTCCCTCTCTCTTCACATATCCACTACATTAGGACCTAATTTTGAATATCCTCTCTTTCTAGGACCTCAAAATCCTAGATTAGATCTTCGAATAACAGTTTGACATGCCAATTATATCTCTAACTCCTACTAGTTTGGGATCTAGATAGGAAGACCCTAAAGGTCAACCTTTTGGACTAGGTCAACCCAGGTTGACCTAGTCCCAGGTATTTTGTTGATTAAGGGCTTTGAGAGGTTTAACACTCTTGTTAAAATCTTGCTTGTGCAGTCAGCTCTAGCAGAGTAATTTCATGAAATCCCCAATTCTATCTCTGACTCCTACTAGTTTGGAATCTGGATAGGAAGACCTTGAAGGTCAACCTTTTGGACTAGGTCAACCTAGGTTGACCTAGTCTCAGGTTTTTTTTTGATTAATGGCTTTGAGATGTTTAACACTCTCATTAAAATCTTGCTTGTGCAATCAGCTCTAGCAAAGTAATTTCATGAAATTTCCTGTAAAAAGTGTTCAATACCTCATTTAAACATAACATTACATCACATGGTATGAGAGGAGAAAGGAGCAAGCACTTGTGGACATCCCAATCTTACTTAGAGAAATCACAAGGTGAAATCAAGGATTGGTTTCTTATTCTTTGTCGCAAGTGAGGCTATTCTTCTTCTTTAAGCATTCAAAGGTAATTTATCAAACATGGAGTTGAAAAGGGATCTTGTAGATAGTTAGAGTACTTTAGCCTTGGGCGCTTGGTATCATTCTTACATCATGCTTCATATCTGATTCTTTGCACCTTCATACATTTACATGCATGCACACTTACATGCTAGGGTTTCACTCATAGAGTAGATTCTTAGCATTTTTACATTCTAGATCTACAAATCTAGGGTTATGCACATACACATTGCATTTTTCCTAATGAATATTCACGGAGGTGGAAATCTCCAAAACTAGGGGTTAACTAAGGCAAACCCCTTTATAACCTCCTAAATACACAAAATTATTATAGATTTGTAGGTGGGAGCGAAAAGAATTACAAATTTGGAACCTACCATTCACAAGCTTTTTGGAGTTGTCAGTTGCAGATCGTTGGACTATGTCAACCTGGTTGTAGGACATCTTCCCAAGTCAACCTAGTTCTTCGGTTTTAGATTTCGAGGAGATTTATGGGTTTCATTCCTTGCATCATTTTATTCCAAGATTTGCGATCAAAAGTTCATAAATAGATCAAACCTACAAGTTTTGAAAAAAATTACATCTTCTTCTTTACATTTCGAGGTAAGTATCTTATCTTTTATTTTCCCTCTTAGCATACATCTACTTTCATATTTCTATTGGGTTATTTGTGTGTATTTCAAATCTATGTGTCACATCTCTTGCTTACATTTCATGAAAAAGAACTTGCTAGCATACTTCCTTGATGAGTTTCTATATTTCATATTAGAATCCTTTCATCATCTTTGGAGTCTTACTAATCAAATTTAAGGTTTGTCAAGAGTTATGCTTAGAAGGCCCTCTCTCTCTTGTATTGAATAGCTTAGGGAGAATTTGTTCAACTTGTTTAGTCTTATTTGCATTGTTTATCATTGGTTCCATTTTCCCCTTGAACATTTTGGTGAACCCGACATGAACCCTCTTTTTGTTTGATCTTGGTAGTTAGATCTTTATTTTATGCATTACATATATATATATATATATATATATATATATATATATATATATATATATATATATATATATATATATATATATATATATATATATATATATTGCATTATTAGGATTACTTTGCATTTTACATTTATGCTCGAGTGATATTTCTTTACTTCAAGATGTATGATTTCTTTTATGAGTATTTTGATGATGTGTCTATTAGTAAACCTTTAAATGTATCTAGTAGCAAAGAGTCAGATGAAAAGAATGAGATCTTTATTGAATCCATTCCTCTTATGACTTCCTCTACATCTTTTACAATAACCTTTACAATAGGGTTATGTCATGGCTTCCCATGTGTGATACTGTGTGTAGTATTGAACCTGTGTGATTCTCTCAACCTATTATCACTCTTAAAGGATGTCCACCTCAACAACTGCTTATCATTCTTAACGGAGTTCCTCAGGACGATAAGCCTCTTATAGTCCTTAAAGGAAAACCTAATTACATTTTAATTGCTCATACTTATCGGACACAAAATAATCCTTGCCAAATATTCGGGTAGCTCCTACACCTTTACCACCTTCTCAACAAGTGCTTCCTCAAGCATTATGTTTACCTAGTTCCTTTGGAAAATATTATGATTTAGCTGAGTAGTTATGTGCTACTCCTACTAAGATATCTTTATGTGAACTTCTTCAAACATCCCCTACTTATCATGAATCTTTACAAAGGGTTATCTACTCTTCCTGAACCTCCATCTAATCAGGATAACACTAATTCTTTCTTAGAGTGTGTGCATGCTACACCTTGCCCTCTTTAGATTGTATTTACTAAGGATGATTTACCACCTAAGGAATTTTGAGATCAATATGATGCTCTTATGTTCGTGATCCTTGCCAATGGAAATCTTATTCGAAGAACTTTGATTGATAATGGGTCAGGATTGAACTTTTGTAGCTTAGAGATGTTGAAAGTTGATATGTCTACTATGAAGCCAAATAGTCTTCCTATCCATGGATTTGATAACATTTCTATGGAAACCATAGGATTAATAACCCTTCCATTAAAGTTGTTCCTATTGTATTGGATACTTTAATTCATATGATGCTTAGACCTCTCAACTATAACCTTCTTTTGGGACGATCGTGGTTACATAATATGCATGTTATTCCCTCTACCCTTCATTGCAAGGTTAATTTTATCTATAAAAATGTGATGTGTACTCTTCATGCAGATGATAGACCTAATAATTTTTACAATGTCGAATCTTCTAAGGTGTTGGGACCTAGGGAAGAGAAGCTAAAGGGTAAATTTGAAACTAACAATCAATCAAGCAAAGAACCTTCTTTGTATTTGTCTAATGATGATTGGGGCACTTTAGACTTTAATCCAACATTATGGAGAATATAAAGTCTCTGGTCTCTCTTTCATGAAAGCACCTAAACAACCTTAGGATGGAAAAGTTGTTTTGACTCCTCTTTCTAGAGAGTTAAGTAATAACTTCAAAGTTGCGTCATCTAAGGAAACCATTGAAACTATTAAACCTAATGGCCAAGAGGTAGTTTCTCACGAAGCTCCCTTGACTATCTTTGATATGGCTAAGATAGCATTTGCTTGCTAAACATGAATTGTGATCAAGGATGTAGGAAGTTTGAACAAGGAATACAAGTTCCTTTATCTAATGATGGTTATCAACACACTTATGGTTTGGGATTTAATCCTTATAGGTAACTTTCTTTCTTTCTGAATGTGAATCATATTTGTAGTGGTCCTTTAAGGCTATCAAAGCCTCATCTTATCACATTTGATATGATGACGCCTTGGTTGATTTTCTCGGTGCATGTGAGGATTTACCTTCTTTCCATCACAATAAGAGAAAATTGTATTGTTTGGGTATTAACATATGTTTTGGAGAAGAAACTAAATTAAAACAACATGTTGATCCTCTTCCTTTAATGGAGGAACCACATAAGAGTAATCTATTAATAACTAAAATGATAGATGTGCTTGTTGATCGGGATGATTCTAAAAAGGTTATTAAGATTGGAAAGTGTTTAGATGAAATATAATAAAAATAGCTTACCAAGCTTCTTTTGGAATTTTCTAATATCTTTGCTTGGAAATATTCTAATATGCCTGGAAATTATCACTCATAACATAGTTTTGACACATTATGCTAAGCCTGTTGAGCAAAAGATTCATAAAGTGAATCCTAGCATCGCTCTTCTTGTTAAGGTTGAGATAGAAAAACTCTTGGATGCTAGATTTGTATGTCCTATAGATTATTCCCCTTGGATTTCTAACATTGTAGTTGTCTCTAATGGTGAAAATAAGATAAGGATGTGTACTATTTTTCATGATTTAAACAAGGCTTCTTTAAAAGATAACTTTCATTTACCAAACATTGATATGATAATGGATTCAACTGTCGAACATGGGCTACTATATTTTATGGATGGATTCTCTAGGTATAATCAAATTTTTATTCCTCCTTATGATCAATATGAGACCACTTTTATTACTCTTTGGGGAACATTCTATTGGGTAATGATGCCTTTTGGGTTAATAAATGCAAACACTGCTCATCAACAAGCTATGATTTCAATTTTTCATGACTACATGCATAATATTCTTGAAGATTATGTGGATGATATTTTGGCAAAATTTGTGAAATGTGATGAGCATGTTACTACTCTTAGATAAATATTTGAGAGAATAAAGAAGTACAATATGTGTTTGAATCCATAAAAATGTTCCTTTGCGGTTGATAGTAGCAAACTTATAGGGTTTATCATATCTAACAAAGGTATTGAGGTGGATAAAGAGAAAATTGATGCTATAGCCAGTATGTCTCTTCCTCCCAATATCTCACAACTTTGTAGCTTACAAGGAAAAATACAAGCTATATATAGGTTTGTTTCTAACCTATTAGATCATACTATTCCTTTCATTTCCTTGCTTAAGAAACATTCTACTTTCTCTTGGAATGAAGATTGTCAGCTTTCATTCAAACAATTCAAGACTTATCTTGCTAATCTTGCTATCTTGCAACCGACTTAACCTAATAATTCATTCTTTTTTTATACTTTTGTTTCTCCCAAGGCGTTGAGCATTGACTTGGTTCAACATGATCAAGATGGTAAGGAACATCTTGTTTATTAAACAAGTCATACATTGATTATTTATGAAGTATGTTGCACTAAAATTGAGAGAATGTCTTGCTTTAGTGTTTGCTTGTAAAAAACTCAAACATTACCTCCTTAATGAAAAATTTAATATTTATGTAAAGTTTAATCCTTTAGAGCATATCTTTTCAAAAATAGATTTATCAGGATGACTTTCTAAATGGATCATGCTCTTAACAGAGTTTGATTTAAAGTTTGTCTCTCATAAATTTATCAAAGGGAAAGCCTTGACTAAGGCTCCTTATCATATTTCAACAATAGAATCTATTGAGTTTTCTAATGAATTTGTCTTTTATATTGATACAGATGAGACAGAGGAATTGCACTTTTATGGGTCTAGATGTCAAATTGGATCCAGAGTTGGAGTTATATTGATACCTATTCCTTTGTCTTACAAACTCACCTTTTCATGTACTAACAATGTTGTTAAGTACGAAGCTCTTATTGATGGTTTAAAAGTAGCTTTGTCCATAGAAATTAAGTATATTAAGATCTTTGGTGACTCACAACTTGCTCTACACTAGATTAATGGTACTTATCAAGCTAAGAATGATAAACTGACCACGTATCAGGATCTGGATATAGATCTACTTGGAAGAATTGCTTATTTTTCTATTCAAAACCTACCATGGAATGATAATCGACATGCCGATGCCATGGCTAGTGCAACATCATCTTTCACTTTAGAAGAAGGTGTGTTAGAGTTTCAATTCATGATTCATACTCTTTCTAAGCCTGCAGTTTTACATGAGACCCCATTAGATGTAACACATCTTAAATTACATTAGATGAGTGGTATTCTCACATTTATCAATATCTTAAAGATGAATCTTTCCTTGAGTCTACAACTAGGAATTCTATAAATAAGATCTGGAAACATGTAGCTTGTTATATCATCCTCGTTGATGTTCTTTATTAGAGGTCTTATGTGTTGGAAGTTTATTAGAAAGCTAAGATACTGAGGGGGGGGGGGGGGGGGTGGTCAATCAAGATCTATAAAAAAATTATCTTCAAAATAACTTAACTATATTCACCATGTTAACCATCTCATATCTAGTTTATGCATAACATAACTTGAAATATTAAATGTTGAAATGAATCTAACTATGCATCACATCCATGAAATGTAAACACATAACACAAAAGATTTGGTAACCTAGAAACCCTTTAAGGTGAAGGTAAAATTGGAGTGGGGATGACACTCACAAATCTTCACTACTATAGTAACAAAGTTAGCTTGTTAGGACTACAAATTTGATCAATTTTGATGATCTACCTTATGAGGGGTCTACTTTGTTAAAAGTTTTAAGATTGTTAGGTCTACCTTGATTAAAGGATTTTACAATTACAATAAAGTAAGGACCCTATTAGGATATTTACAAAGGTCTGTTAAAACCACTCAATTAAGATATTTTCCCTAATTCAATCTGTCAAAACTGATTTAGTACCCGATCCTTTAGTCTACACTTATAATTGTTGATTATGGATTTCCTCCTTCCAATCTCTGATCTGATATATCTTTATCATGTCCTTCACTTCTTCATTAGGCCGCTAACTCTGTTCTTCACAACTTTTACATGTAGCATCCAAAACTTGACTCCTTCGCATAGTACTTTGGATTCTCATCCACACTTTGTATATTGAAATAGGGTTTGAATATGCCTATTTAAAGGCTTTTGTAGAGTCTTCTAGATGCTTCCTTATTTTCCTCTTCATCTGATTGGTTGTTCATCCCTCACAGGGATCGGTGATCCATGTCAAAATGATTAACAACCTTCATAACAAACTCTACGATCGTTAAATGTTATTTATATGTCAGCTTTGTCATGCCCAAAATGCAAGGGCAAAAACACACAATTTTCTTTTTTTGTTTTAAGTATAATGACTAAATTCACTAAGTTCGATAAGTTGTTTCACAGATAAAGTATAGGTTCACTACTTTACATCTTAAGTCTATAATCGTGAGAAGAAATACATTGATAAAGTTAAATTCTCGTTATTAAGTTGGTATCAACATTTGGTTTGTTATTACATTAAGATTGCAATGATAAATTGAAATTATTTGAACAACAATATAATTTGTCTTAAATTTAACTACGCAAAAAAATTTACATTATCTTATTAGTCTAACATAACTTGTTATGTTTACAACATAATGACTAACTTTCTTGACCAGTAAACTAAATTTACACTTAACCAAATTTTTACTAAACATTGATTAAGAGTGTAACAATTATCGATTTGCAAAAGGAATATTATTAACTACATTTTACAAATATAATCATAATACTAATATTAAAATAAAACATTAAAATTACTACCAAGATAAAACTTAATTAAATTTAAATCCTTAACTAAATTAATAAACAAAACTAACTAATATACTTCATGATTAAAAATATACATATTAAAATTTTATCAACTTTAAAACTAAGTTTTTAAACACCTAACTTAAATTACTTAACACATAACTTAATTTATTTAACATCATAATCAAAGTCACTAACAGATAGAAACCTAACTATCCTAACAAACACTAAACTAACCCACTAATTAAATGATAGTGTAAACATAACATAAATTAATCATACATAAAACTTAACTAGCAACCAAATTAAATATTGATGCTAAATTCAATTTAAATTAACTTAATTAAAAACTAGAAGGAAACAAACTAAACTAACTTTCTAACTTAAAATTTAAAACTAACCTAATACCACCACTAACTTATACTTAACCAACCCATCAATCCTAATCTAAGCTTATCTTATACTTACCTAGGCTAATCCCCATACCATGTGACACATGTCACATCACATCTCCTCAACACTAAGCGCCTTCCAAGACATCATTCATGCTGCCCAAGGCAAAAAGAAGCACAGGTTACAAAGGGTTATGGAAGATTGGAGCGCCAGGTCTACAGGGGGTCATAAAGGTAAGAGTAATGTTGGCCCAACCACTATAAAATCCTTTTCAAAACAAATCTCACTCCATTCCCAAGCGCTAACAGTACCATCATGACAATCTGGCCATGGGTGCGTGATCCCAAGTTGTTTGGTGGGGGGGAAATTTCGCATGTGCATGGACTAGTTTTATATTTTGAAAACAAGAACAAGCTACCCCTTTATCATAATTGTTAGTTGACTTGGTGGCCAAACATAAATTGTAAAAAAATAAGAATATTCCAATCTACCCCAACAAGCATGCACAAGTACCTCTGACATGAGGATAGCTTGAGAAGTGGAGGAAGCCCTGACCACGCCAGGGTAGAGTGAGTGGTGCATTAAAGACTAAAAGTTTATTAGGTGAGCTTCAAGTTATATATATATATATATATATATATATATATATATAAAAGTTTTGAACAAGCCTTCTTCTTCTTTATATATTTAAAGAATTTTGTAATGTAAATTCAAGGAATCCAATGGGAATATACTCTATTGTTCCAATGGCTTAAATTTGCTTTCACATACAAATTCCAGAGAGCAAAATGCTCCTGTAGGTGCATATTTTTTTTGTTTTCCCTATATTTTTAAGTATAGTTTTCTTTTTTCCTTTTTTTGAATACAATGAGGTATATAAACATTTTAGTGTCTAATTGGTTTTTCCATTTACATAATTTATCAAGGAAGGTGGCAAATTTGTTTTCCTCAACTTAGGATTATTTATTTTCTCCTAATGCATATAACATTGAATTGAAAACTTCAACATAACAAAATTCCTTTTCCTTAACATCATTGAAAACTTGAGAGTTCATAATTTGAAGACATTATCCATTGATCTATTTTCTCACATACATATGCATAATCTGAAATCACATAAGAGCAATGCAATGAGGTTTTCACAATCTTTTTCTTTCTCTATTATTCAACCTGGTTCAAGGCTCCATCGGGAAAGAACTAGTAAGAAAACCTGACATCTTTGCCAAATACATCAAAATTTAAAATACATTTTTACATAAGGTTACAATTCAAATGAAATCTCTTCTAGGTCCTTCACAAGAGGTCTTTTCCAATATCTTCAATGCACCAGGAGAACCATGGAGAGACAAGAACCAACATGGAGGTAAAACAACATAATATGATGAACAATTCAAGCATGCATTCCCAACCTAGTTTTGCACAATAGGTTCAACATTGAACCAAAATAGGGGGGAGGTGGATTTTCTCAATAGGAGATGTCAATCACCATACCATAACATAGCCCTTTCAGGGCTAAAATTCAAGAACTTTCGTTCTTCTACAAATACCCTTTTGGGGCCAATATAACAAGGGTGTTCATTCCTTCCCTTCTTCAAGAATTCAAATTTTCATATAAGGTATGGGATGACAAGTAGGGGCCCATACACCCTACCCTCTTTCCCTCTCACCATGAGAGGAGACTCTACACTATTGAGGTCCAACTAAGGCCCTTCCCCCATACATGGCCACTTCTTCCCTATCCAAGGGTGAGTGATGCCAAAACAATCTCCGTGAAATCCCCTCAAAAATAAAACATCAATGAAAGCATAAGAATAACATCAAAAAAACAAATTAAGATCCCTCCAAATCAACCCCAACACACAAGCAAGCAATACAAGAACAACACAATGTGTTATGCATGATTCAAGCATGAACAACATGAAGAAACAATTCAAAAGAGTGAAGAACTTCTACCTTCACAAAAAGTTATGGCAAAATGGTAGGTTGAGAAGAGCTTTTCCTTTTTTTCCTTCAATCTTCAAACTTTCTCCAAGACTAGAGATTGGGTAACAACCCAAAAACTACTCCAAATTGCTTCGAAGTATGATCCTTAACTCAACTAGACTTCAAGTAACCTCAAGATGGAGTTTTGAGTCACCAACTCAAGTAGGAGACAATTAATTTTCACAATCAACAAAAAATAGGATTTTTGAGTACCCTAAAAGTCGACCAAAGAGACTAAGGGGTTGGAAAGTGCTCCCCACCCATATCCTTACCCCTAAGGTACTTAAATTTAATGTTTTTAAACCCTAAAGACTAAATAGGAGACAAAAAAAGGCTAGGAGAATAGTAAGACCAATTAACAACCTTCAAAGGAAAGATAATGCAAAGATAGCACTAATTAACAAGGGGTTTTAGTTCCGTCTTTCCATTGGGTTTCCTAGCTAAATTTTCTACACAATCATTACACACATCAGTAGTTCAAGAAACACATGTATATATATGTAAGAATATGTATCAAGAAATTCATGTAAATTAAAACATCCATTTTTCTAAAAATCAATTGTTTATCTCATTCTATTCATTAAAATTGGAAAAATCAAAGTGTTAGTTCTGCATTCATTCACTTCATCATCGTACATGTTCATAAAGCATTAAATGACAAAAATGAAATATCTGAAAGTAAGACATCACACATCATAAATAGCATAATAATGTTCAGTGCAACAAATAATGTTCTAACTGTATATGAGCAATGTTAGTATGCTAATAGAAACCAAATTTAATAAAGCTTCTACAAACTAAACAAAATTCATAAACTTCAAGATAGACTAAGATGAGCTCTCAATTGAGAATATGAGTCATTAATGGACTCTCTCAATAAGAAGCTCTCTTGTTGAGTAGCTTTATCTAAATGGATAGGATGTATGCTCAATATGCTTCCAAAGGCTTCAATGGATGATTGTGGATTTTTGGTGTGGATAGATGGCTTTAGTATGGATTTGGATCTCAAAATAACATTATAACTTTACTTCATGGATTGTGTTATTTTGCAAAGGGGAAGGATCCAATTTATAGGCAAGAGGCTTGAGAGATTGAGGGCTAAGATGCAAAGATGTGAAAAAGCTCATGGAGGGCTTAGATTGCATGAGAGGAGAGCACATGGATTGTGCTTCCTTATAGCCAATCAAGGAGTGACACATGTCACATGGTGAGAGGATGGAGGAAAGGGGAAGGATGAGTCAACAAAGGAGGCTCAAGGGATAAAATTTTCATAAAGACCCTCATAATGACTTGTAAGAGCAATAAAAGTGCTTGTAAGAGTCATTTATGACCTAGTGGACTTCATAAAGTTTTATGGTTGAGATATTTTGAGGGTGATGAGAGCAATTTCGACTTGAACTTGATTAAGAAGGTTTTAAGCTTGTTTAGGTTTGTGCAAATGATTAGAGGATGGATTAGGATGGTTTAGGATTAGCTTAGGGATAGGCAAGTGGATGGCATTTAATGAGGGTGGGTGAAGGAGGAGATATTTGTTAACTTTGGCTTGGGTTAGTAAGTTTTAACCCATGTTTAGGGAATGTGAGATGGTTAGGAGGGGATTAGGATTAGGTTTAAAGACATCTTCTAGAAGAGTCTAGACTTTGGATGAGGATAAAGACTTTCTAGAATAGTCTAGAATTTCCTAGGATGAGGATGAAGACTTTCTAGAAGAGTCTAGAACTTCTTAGGATGAGGATAAATTAGATTTTAAGAAATAAATAAAGTTTTATTTATTTCAAGGGTTTGGGTTGAGGAGATATTTATTAAAACTTTTTTAATAAACATGAGGATTAATATTTAATTTTAATTAAATATTTTGAGTTGGGGTTAGGGGTAGGAAATGATGAGATTAGCCTTTAATCGAAATTAAAGAAGGATTAGAAGATTTTGGAAGAGGTTATTGGTCATAAGGAAATTGGCCAAGTTTTGGGCAAAAAATAATTTTTTAATTTATTTTAGGATTTTTGGTCAATTTATTAATTAAATAATTAATAAATAAGGAAATAATGTTTAAATAAGATTTAAACATTTTTGGGAGGGATTCCTTAATTAAATATTTTTAATTAAGATAAAGGGATTTAATGGCATGAAAATTAATAAATTAATTAAATAATTAATTAATTAATAAATGATGATGTCATCAGGACTTTTTCAGAAAATAAAAATACTTTATTTTCTAAAGGTTTTTAGGTGTCTACATTTTGCCCCTCTTTGATGTGATGCCGCAAGTGGCATGGCATCAAAGATAAGAAAATAAGATGCCCAAGGCTAGAGCAGAAGAGGAGAGAATGGACTGTGAGATGCCCCCTCAAGAAGGTAGCGAGGAGAGAAAGCGAGGCTCAATGGCTTCTTGAAAAGTACAAGAATCCGAGATGAGCAAGGAGACTCAGATTGGCAAAGAGAAGGGGCTGAATTAGCTCAAACTCTCACAATGGGAGAATGATAAAGGAGAATCAGATGCACAAGAGGAAGCAAGCTTAAGACCTTAGGGAAGGTGGAGGTTGAAGGAGCAGAGCGCTATAGAAAGGAATCCAAGATAGGGAGATGGATGAGGGGATTATAAAGCTGATGCAACAAGATTTCAAAGAGTTAGATTGGCGGAAGATGGGTTTCGGAGATCCCTAGGACTAGGATTGTGGATCTCGAAAGATGAGGCTTGGTGGGTTGATTTGGATTGGTGGATCCCTAAGACTAGGATTGTGGATCCCTAAAGCTAAGAGTGATGAGTGATTTAAAGAGATATTGATGCATCAGCTGGGGTAGGAGAGACGGATGCTGGATATGGATGGGGGATAATGGAGATGAAGGAAACCCATTGAAGCTTTTTGAGCGGGGGGATACTTCAAAGAGAAGTACCACCATGTAGTTGAGCACTAGATTTGCTATAGGACTATTGGTTAATTGCCAAGGTTACCAAGAACATCAAGGCCTTTTCACCAACCGTCCAAAGGATTGACAAACTAACTCGAAACAAACACGCAAGGATTGCCCCAACATCACACATGAATCCTAGAGGAAGCAGCGTGGAAACGACATTGGAGAACCCACAAGCAGAAAAGAAAAACAAATGAAAGACCTAATCAAGACCTTACGCTCTAATTGCCCCATTCGCAGCATACCATGATATGGAAGATCGTGGCAACCTTGAGGAGGGAACAAGGAGATTGCTTGGAAAAGATACTTCAAGATCCAAAAGGGAAGATCCCAAATCAAAAGAAAGTGAAAATCCAAAAGAGAACCGTTTGCCAACGAGATGGGTAGGACGAGGTACTAACAGACCAAGATCAGACATGAGGAAAGCTATATCCTGCAAGGACCTATCGGAGAGCACCTAAGCTGGTGGATTTGGATGAGTGATGCTTCTGGCAAGCTGAACTAAGAAAGATAACACTTTGGTGATAGGAAATCTAGCTAAAGGATGCATTGGAATATCTAACCAAAGTGTGCGATGTGTGCAAGATGTTGACCAAGGACGAACTGACACGAACGCTGGATAGATACAATGGTACTAAGCTAAAGAGGATGTACAAGCTGATGGACCAAGATATGTTACAAATGTACAAGTTTTTTCATGTTTTGGTTTTTGTGAGATGGAAATGTTTGTGAAGGATGGGATGCCTATAATAGGTGATAGGTGGATAGGTAGATGGTTTGCGAAAAGATTAAGTGAAAATGGGGTTTTGTGTGTGCACGTGATAGTATACAAGCTAGGATACAAGATTATTTATAGGCTGGAATATGGTACAAAACTTGGACAAGATTCGGATAGACAAGGTATGGTACAAGATTTACAAGGTATAATACAAGCTTTGGTACAAGATTTACAAGCTGTACAGGAGGTATTTACAAGCTTCATCAGATTTTGGATATTTGGTTGGAACACCAAGGGAACAAGCAAGTGTGTCTTATGGGATGGTGGGTGAATGGATGAGGGATAGGATAGTGATAGACAATGGATTAGTCTTTAGTACACAAGGCGCCTGAATTACCAGGTTTTCACCAAGGTACCTATCCAAGGTGCTTGAATTGCCAAGTTTTCACCATTGGACACTTATTTCTCTTTACTATTTTTTCTTTTGTATTTTTCAAAAGCTGGGTATACCAAGGATCTTCAAGCATAGAACTTCTTGAGATGAATGATGTTAGTAGGATCATTCAAGAGTTCTCCTTCTGGTGTAGATAGCTGATAAGCTCCGGAGCCAAAGGAAGCAGTGACAACATAAGGACCAAGCCATGTAGGTTCAAACTTGCCTTTCTTTTCTCGATCTACTTGGACTTTCATGTTCTCTTTGAGGACCATGTCACCTGGCTGAAAGTGTCGTGGAAGCACCTTCTTGTTGAAATTCCTTTTGAGACGAGTTTGATAGACTGTGAGATGATCATAGGCTTTTTGTCGCTTCTCGTCTAAGAGATCTAGCTGGGTGAGTCGACCTACTCTATATTCTTCATCTGATATTTGCCCTTGCAAAGATATGCGCAAGGAGGGAAGTTCAACCTCTATAGGTAGTACCGCTTCGGCACCATAGACTAGGGAGTATGGAGTTGTGCCTGTGGATGTACGAAAGGAAGTTCGATAGGCCCATAGGGCTAGATTTATTTGTAGGTGCCAATCACGACCGGAATCATTGACAACTTTCTTTAGAATTTTGAGGAGGGTTTTGTTAGTTGCCTCTGCCTGGCCATTACCTTGTGGGAAATATGGGCTAGAAAAGCGGTGATGGATGCGGAGGGAAGTGCATAATTCTTCCATGTTGAGATTTTCAAAGTTACCTCCGTGGTCGGTGAAGATGGTGGATGGGATGCCGAAGCAGCAAACAATGTGGTACAAGATGAACTTGGAGACCTGAACTCCTGTAGCTGAGACTAGGGGGACTGCTTCCACCCATTTAGTGAAATAGTCTGTAGCTGTTATTATCCATTTATGTCCATCAGATGAGAGGGGTGTGATAGTTCCAACTAGATCAAGGCCCCAACAAGCGAAAGGCCAAGGTGGTGCAATAGGCTGTAGATCCTGTGCCGGAGCATGCACAAGATTTGCATGCTGCTCACATGGGAGACACTTTCTGACAAAGTCACAGGAGTCTTCTTCAATGGTAGGCCAATAGTAGCCTGCTCTAAGGATTTGTCGCGCTAGGACAATACCACTCGTGTGGGCACCGCAAAGTCCAGAGTGTACTTCCTTTAACACCATCGCGGCCTCATTTTGGTCTAAACATCGAGAGAGAGTATCGTGATAACCCTGACGATATAGGGTATTGGCTATGATAACATAGCGGGATGATTTTTGGATGAGGTTCTGGCGTTGGGTACGTGTGAGGTGAGGGGATATGATACCATCGTTAAGGTAAGCGTGAATCTCATGGTACCAAGGGGATTGGGGACCAACCAAGATACAAACACGGTTTGAATCCTCATTCGCATAGGCGGGTGTGAGGAGCTGCTCCACTAAAAACTCATACTGTGTAGCTGCTTGGGGAATTTCCAAGAGCGAGCCTATAGTAGCCATAGCATCTGCTGCTTTGTTCTGTATTCGAGGCACTTGTGTAAACTGAAGCTTTGTAAAATGTTGGGTTAGCTGATCAACCAGCTCTTTGTAGGGTAATAGATTTTCATCTTTGGTTTGATATTCATTTAGGGCTTGCTTGATGATGAGCTGAGAATCGCCAAAGATTTGTAGCTCAACAATGTTCCATTCTGCAGCTATCTTTAATCCTGCTATGAGGGCCTCATATTCAGCTATATTGTTGGTGCTAGGGAATTGTAGCTTGAAGGCTTTTGGAATGTAATCTCCTTGAGGTGTGATCAACAATATTCCTGCCCCTGATCCATGAGATGTGTATGAGCCATCAAAATAAAGTTTCCATGGGGGTTGTTCTTCAATTAGACAGATATGCTCATCTGGAAATTCTGTGATCAATGGATAAGCATCTATTAGAGGTGCATCAACTAGGTGATTTGCTATAGCTTGCCCTTTGATTGCCTTTCTATCCACATACTGGATGTCAAATTCACTAAGGAGCATAACCCATTTGGCCAAACGGCCTGTAAGTGCTGTTCTAGAGAGCATATACTTGAGAAGGTCAATCTTGGAGACTAGTTGGATGGTATGACTTAGCATGTAATGGCAAAGCTTTTGAGTTGAGAAAACAACTGCCAAACAAGCTTTTTCCATAGGAGTGTAATTGAGTTCATAACCAACTAGGGTTCTACTGATGTAGTAGATGGCTCTTTCTCTGTTGTAGTCATCAAGCTGTGCTAGAAGTGCCCCTAGAGCAGTAGGTGTTGCTGATATGTACAAAATTAGGGGACGACCAGGAACTGGTGGAACCAAGATAGGGGGATTGATGAGATACTTCTTGAGATGGTCGAAGCTGCGCTGACATAAAGGATCCCACTTGAAGTTCTCATCCTTCTTTAGTAAATGTGAAAATGGTGTACACTTATCTGCAAGTTGGGAGATGAAGTGCCGAACAGATTGGAGCTTTCCTTGAAGAGAGCGAAGCTGTCATAGTGTCTGGGGAGGAGGCATGTCTAAGATAGCCTTGACCTTCTTGGGGTCGATCTCTATACCTCGTTTAGAAACTATGAAGCCTAGAAGCTTGCCAGATGTGACCCCAAAGACACATTTCTTGGGATTCAGCATGAGATGATATTTGGCTAACCTATCAAAGACTTTCTTCAAGTCAGCAAGATGATCCATGAAGGTATGAGACTTGACCAAGATATCATCCACATAATCCTCCAAAATGCTATGGATGAGATCATGAAAAATGGCTGTCATAGCTCTTTGATAGGTAGCCCCAGCATTCTTTAGGCCAAAAGGCATCATGTTGTAGCAAAAGGTTCCCCAAGGGGTAGTGAATGCTGTCTTATGCTGATCCTCTTCTGCAATCTTGATTTGATTATACCCAGAAAATCCATCCATGAGGGACAGAATTTCATGTCCAGCTGTAAGATCTACAATCATATCTATGTTGGGCAAGGGAAAATCATCTTTTGGATAAGCTTTGTTAAGATCTCTAAAATTAGTGCAGATTTTGATGTCACCGGAAGGTTTAGTGACAGGGACCATGTTGGAGATCCACTCTGAGTAGTCGATAGGTCGGATAACCTTAGCAGCTAACATTTTTTCTAATTCAGCTTTGACCAATAATGCCACCTTGGGGTGCATTTTTCTAAGCTTTTGTCTGACGGGCTTGATCTTTGGATCAACTGCAAGATGATGAACTACAAGCTTTGGATCAAGTCCTGGCATGTCCTGATATGACCATGCAAATCGGCCAATGTTCTCTCTTAAGACCTCAAAGAGGAGGTCAACTTGGTCTTGTGATAGGGATGCAGCAATGTGAACAAGTCTGGGGATCTCTGATGAACCAATGTTGACTTCTCGAGTATCCTCAATTAGAATAGAAGACACCTCTGGTCGATTATCTTGAGGAGGCAATGCTAAATCCTCATGTTCTTCTGGATTTTCTTGCTGAGGGGTTCTCTTCGTTGCCTTAGCTAGTCTTAGATTCACCTTAGTTCCAGTTTTGGGTGTATCGGAATTAGGTTGGGGATTTTCTCCAAAATACCCCTTGGGATCTAGCTTGTAGATATAGGCAGAATCTGGCTTTGTTTTCTTGTGAGGAGTTTCAGCTCCCATGAATCTTAGAAGTGCCTCCTCTGATGTGAACTCATCGATGTGTATGACACTTGGTTGGTCCCAATCTATGAGTTGTGGATGGGCGAGTGGTAGGTTAATGAGGTGGATGGATAGTTCTTGGAGAACAGAGTCTCCGAGGGAGATTTGGTCTAGGATATCGTCGTAGGCTCTCTTTTCAACTTCCTCAGGAATGTCTTCGATTTCGACAAGGTTGCGGTGAATGTTTAAAAAAGCGTGACCATTCTCATTGGTGCCCCCAATTGTGGGTATGCCAAAGCCAAGACCTAACTTCAATTCCCACTTGTGTGCGTCGATGGGGCACTGCATGCCTCTTTCTTCTGGTCCTAGACCACCACCTTGATAGTTCCATTTGTCAGTGATGAGCTTATGTTCTTGGGGATACTTTTGGCTGAAGTGATCAAGGCGTGCTTGATTTCTTTGAGGTGCATCTTTATGTAACCATTTGTTGATATCTGGAGTGAGCTCCTCATGAAGAGGGATTTTTGAGGATACAAAGGTTGTTGGGCCAAACTGTTTGTATCGAGTAGGTGGAACCTCCTTAGCTTTGTGATATGTCAGTCATCCATGGGCATGTGGATCAAGTGGGAGTGCCCCGACAGCAAATGCATCTGACAGACTATACTCTCCACAACCTTTGTTATTGATCTTCACGGTAGACAGGGTAGAGGCGAGGATGGTTTCTGGGTCATTATAAGTGTGGGATGAGCTGGTGATGGATGTGCCGATATCAATTCCAGGGCAATGGTTTGTATATGAAGCTTCAACCGCATTGCAGTAAGCAAATGGTTCTGGATCGGCATGGATGGTTACCTCAGTGCCTTGATGCGGAAATTTGATGCACTGATGGTAAGTGGATGGAACGGCTTTCATGGCATGAATCCATGGGCGACCGAGGAGGATGTTAAATAGTAGGTTTAGATCAATAACATGGCAAAGTGTCTCTTGGATGACTGGCCCAACTTTGATTGGCAGCAAAATAGTTCCTTCTGTGGTTCTTTCCAAGTTGTCATAAGCTTTGATGGTGATAACCTCACTGATGATATCTGCCTCAGTATACCCAGCTTGTTTTATGAATTTTAGGGTGCAAATATTCAAGGCTGATCCATTATCTATCATTACTCTTTTTACAGCAAAGTTGGATACCATGATGGCTATGTGAAGCGAAAGGGTGTGATCTGGCTCGACCACGGGTATGTCGATGGGTTTGAACGATAGGGCACATGAGGATGAGATGTGTCCAACAAGATTACGAAAATCAGTAGCATTGATATAAGAAGAGACACGAGATTCTATGAGAGCACTGTTAAGGATGTTCTTGTACACAGGACTAGTGCGAAGAAGGTCTAAAATGGAGATTTGGGCTGGCATGTTCCCAAGGTGTTCCAAGATATTGTACTGGCTTTTTGATGGAGCTGATGGTGTTGGTGTAACAGGTGGGCCTGCGATGTTAAATCGCACTCTTCGAGTGGTGACTGCACACTCATTGTTTGGTCCTTGGATATTGATAACATTGACGGAAGGCTCTTTCTCGGATATACAACCTATAAGGCTACCATAGTCTATATAGGATGAAGTGTGGTCATTGTTCTTCCCATGCTGTTGGTTTGGCTGACGGTTGTTGGTGTTGTTGTTGTTGGTTTGGATAGGTGCTTTTCCAGGATTTTGGTTGTGGTGTGGAGGAAAAGCATTTTGATAGATCTGTAAGCCTGCATTGGGAGAGGTTTGGGCACCAATAGTGATTTCCTTCTGATCAATGAGGTCCTGCACATAGTCTTTCAGTTTCATGCATCTGAGGGTAGTGTGACCTTTTACCCTTTGAAATTTGCAGTACTCATTATCTTTGTACCATGCAGCTTTGGATTGGCTTGGGACAATTTGCTGGGTAGGAGGAAATTTGATGAGGTTTTCTTTGACTAATTTCTCAAAAATGACATCCAATGGCTCACCAAGGGGTGTATAGTTTCTAGGTGTAGGTTGGAATCTAGGCTTTTGTCCTGCAGCTACATTGATGGCATTAGCTTGATTGCTAGACCCTTGGAAGTTGGGTCTTGGATTGTGGTTTTGATAGCTTTGGTTATTCTATTGGTTGTAGTTGATAGCTTGTTGATTTTTTGGTTGATATGGTGGGTTGGACTGGTTGTGAGAAGGACCAACAATATTCACATGTCTGGTGTCAGTGACGCCATCTGTTGCAATGTGCTTGTTTTTGTTCCAATACCTAGACTTGTCATTGGAATGTGATTGATTTTGGTTGGCTTCCTTGTAAAGCTTGACCACACCATCTTTAATGAGTCCTTGCTCAAGGATCATTCCTTTCTCTTTGATATCTTTATAGGTTTGCAAACAGTTCATGGTCATGTGGTGAGCCAAGCTAGGATGAGCATTATCAATAAACATTTTCACCACATGGCGTTCTCGCAAGGTGCAGGATATGCGGGTCGTAAGGGTTTGCCATCTTTGCAGGTATTCGGCAAGGCTTTCTCCACCTTTTTGCTTGGTGTGGACAAGATCAACTATTGATAGCTCTGTTTCAACAAGATGGGCATATTGGGCTACAAATGCCTCAAATAATTCAGCAAAGTTTTTAATTGTGCCATAGGGGATTCTATAAAACCATTCAAGAGCTGGTCCAGCTAAGCTTTTGGGAAAAAGGCGCAAGAGGAAGACATCATTGTATGCTACATCCTGGCAGTGCATGTAAAATTCTTTGATATGTGTGACAGGGTCTCCTTTTCCTCTGAATTTGTCAAATTTGGGTACCTCAAAGTGTTTGGGAAATGGTGTCATGGTAATGGCTCTGTCAAATGGGTAAGGACACACATTCTCAAACTTGAATGTCTTCGGATCATTCCCTTCTTGGATGGCTTTCAGAGCTATCTTCATTTGCTCCCATTCTGAATGGATAGGTGATGGCTGGGGTTCCCCCAATGTAGGAGTGCCTTGAGGTAGGTATGTGCTGGATGGGGCCACTGAATATGGATGGCTATGAGGGATTTGCTGATAGGGATTGTACATTGTTTGGGCAGCTGCATGGTGGATGACAGGTTGCTGAGGGGGAGGTGGCGCATATTGCTGCATGTGCTGCGAGGCTTGCTGTTGATATGGGATTTGAGATTGGGATTGAGGAACATAAGCTGGCCGTGGGATAAATGGATTGCTTTGTGGAGGTAAGGTATAAGATGGTTGAGAGGCTTGGGGAAAGGATCGGGGGGCTTGTGGGGTTTGACCAATATATGTGGGTTGTGCCCCCATTTGGGATGGTATCTGCAAATAATTGGTGGTTGGCTGGGGTGGTGGATTACCTCCTAGAAGTGGCATTGAAAAGTAGTTGGTAATTGGAGGTAATGGATTAGTTGGTGGTGGAGGTGGTGGGAATTGAAAGCTTGGGAATGGAACTGATGGGGTTTGATAGCTTTGTGGTTGGATTTGGAAGCTTGGTAGAGTGGTGGCAGGGGCTGGGGTCACTTGGGAGTTTGCTAGAAAATTGGTAGTAGCTTGTGGGATTTGATAGCTTTGTGGAGTGAGGGTAGTAGCTTGTAGATTTGTGGCTAATGGTATTGAGCTCCCAAGACCTAATGGAAATGATGGGATTGTGCTTTGGGCTGCAGTGAACAAGCTGGGGGTGATGAAAGGTTGATTACTTGGCCCCATGGGTGGCATCCCTGTTGTATATTGCTGAGGTTGGCCAAAGATGCTAGCACTGATTTGGGAGATGGGTGGATTTGGAAGGCTGGGTTGGGGAGCAGCAGCAGCAATAGTGAAGGGGGTGAACGGTGAGCTGTTTTGGGTAAAGGGGGTTTGGAGCAGAGAGGTATGAACCAAGGATGGAGTGGTGGTGGCTGGGTTGGCTTGCGGCATGGAGATTTCAACTTGGGTGAATGATGGTATGTTTGGGTCTGTTGGATCATATGGATTGGCTGGAGGCTCTTCTTTTGGCATATATTGAGGATAATTTGGATCATAAGAGCCTATGGGTGGTGGTAGTTGCCCAAACAATGGGTGAGATGGATCTGATAATGGAGGGGGTCTTCCAAAGTCAAAGGTTCCTACATTTTCCCTTCAAAAATTAGCCATGATTGTCTCTTTGTTTTTTTCTATAATGGCATTTACCAATACTGCATTTCCTGGTTGGTTCATGAAAGCTTCAATGTTAGTACATGATGGCATAGCTTTCTCTGGGCTAAAGGATGGCTGAGTGCTCAAGGGGGGTGAGGTTGTTCGATCCAAATGATAGGGCTCCATTGTTTCTTTCTTCTTGGCTAAGCGAGTGACGGGTGGCATGAAAAATGCTCCTAGGGATGAGATGCAATAATGCTGATGGATGCAAAAGGGGGAAGGCTTCTCTATGCAAATGATTTCCTAGGTTAAGGCAAAGCTATATGACAAAACCTAAGGAGGATTGGGTTGGAGATTCTAACTTCAAAGATATGTTACCAAAGCACGAAACGTCTGCTTTCCTATGTGCAAGCTTGGTGGTGATTGTGTCAACTTAAGGATAGACTGATGATCCTTTAGGAAGAACACGAGATTGACCACTTGTGGATCCCAACCTTTAGCTCAAGGTGATGAGGGATAACAAGTGAAAAAGCTGGATTACCCTAGACAAAGCTCTGTCAAAGGGATAACCTTGGTGAGATTGATGGATTTGGAAGATTTTAGGAGTGGCAAACTTTTGGCAAAAGTGACAACAATTTTGAAGGCTTGGATGTGAGGTTTTGATTTCTGGCTAGATGGTTTGATTCTAAATGAGATGGATGAGCTAATAATGCTTAAAGGGATAACCTAAGATGGATGGATTTTCTACAAAGATGACTCTAAAGTGAAGCTTATCCAAGAATATGTGGAGAAACAAGGGTGTCTAATCATAGAAATCATGCCTAGTTGGTAAGGCATAAGCAGGATTAACTCCTGGATGTTGGCTAAATTTGATGGTGTGCTCTAACAAGGCCTCTTGAAGTGCTTCGTCGATAGCTTTGTCCTTTGCTTTGTGGAGTTTGGCAATTCATGGGCTTTGTGTTATTTCTTTTCTCTTGGCTGAAAGTTCTTGGTATGCTAGAGATGGTTTGAGTTTAACTTTGTGGAACTTTTGTTTGGGTTTGGGTTGCTCTGACATCAATTTCTGAATCTGCTTGGCTTTGAGAGATCTTGGTTGTTTTTCTTCAACTCGTTCAACTTCTGGAATAGGCAGTGACTACGCTAAGTATGCCCTAAGCTAGGATTGACCAAGTTTGGCAAACATTCATTCAACAAATAAAAGATCAAGCAATAGATAGAAACAACCAGATAGAAGTTTTTGATTCTCAGAAAGTGATACTTGTGCCAAGGAGTGTGTATGTTCTACAAATGTTTCGATCAGTCACCTCAAACACATTAACATCCTAGATGGTTGTCTACAAGGTTGACAGTTGGTTTAGCTAAGGAGTCCTCGATATACCCAAGGTACGTGAGGCCCAAATCCGTAGATGAGACCAAAAAGATGTCACACAGCCGAGAGGAGCGATAACCCACTTCTCCTCTTTCACTTCTCAAGGGTATAAAGTTCCTTGAGGCTTAGCCCGAGTGACAAAATATTGATCCCAAGAGAGGTGTCTTTCGATTCACCTCCCAATTCTTATACTCCGCCAGAATGCTGGAGTTGAGGTCGTCCAAGGGGTGATGAAATCCCCAAGCAGGCCTCCTAAAAAGAAACAAGGTTTTGGATCCTAATCTTATGCACCCAAGATGGCCTCGAAAGACGACAGGGGAGAGAAGACTTGGATGACCTTGGGCTAAAAAACACGCTTGTTCTTTTACCAACTGACTCTTATGTGTGCTAATCTAGACTTTGCAAGCACTCATATTTAAGAGACAATGTTCAATTCCAACTTGAAGCGCCAACAAAAGTAAATCGATCAAAGAATGCAAACAATAAGAAGAGTTAGGGTCAACAAAAGCAAACTCGCACGCCCAGAGGCCCTCCACGTCAAGTATCGATTAATTTTCTTTAAGGCATTCAAAATTGAGTGTGAGTTTGCTTTAAGCCCAAAACAAAAGTGTGTGAGATTCGATTTTAAGCGCGCGCCTGGAGGCTCTCCACGTCAGTTGTTGTTCAATTTTAGTGCCCAAACTTGAAGTGTGATCGATTTAATCTAGAGTTTTGATCATTTAAGAATTTTGATAAAGTTAAAGCAAACATTCAAAGACCAAGTGAGTGAGTTAGATTGTGGAACATTTAACACCTTTTTCAAGTAGACCCATCCCCATAAATGGCACTGAGATTGCAACCAATGGTTAATATTTGATGGGTGATTAGAAAAGAGGTGAGTCCAAGGAACTACTCAAATTGATTTTTGCAAATTTGTATTTTAACTTAACAAGGTTTCTTAAATGTCCAAAAATCAAACTTTACCTAGATTGCATGTGGAAAAGAGATTTGTTTTGTTCAATTTTTAGAAGCTCCAAATGAAGTGTTTGATATTGCAATGGTTAATTGATCCTTAGAATTCAAGATTGGATTTGTTGTTTTAATAATGCATTCAAGGAAAATTTGATTTTAATCCATGGCACTCAAGAGTGATTTTAGCAACATGCATTCAAAGACAAGTGATTAAACATTCAAGTTTTTTCCTTTGAGCATTCAAGATTGAGATTTTGTGTGTTGTTTTAAGAACTTTGAAGTGCTTTGTTTTAACCTTAGATCATTCGAGATTGTTTTGGACTCAAAAGTGAAAATGACTCTTTGGACTTTGGTTTTCATTCAAGATTTTGTGTTCTACTTTGCATATTTTAAGCCCAAAAATGATATTCCTAGATTGTTTTGATGCATGAAAATCCTAAGAAACATTCAAGATTTTGCAATAAGACATTTGTTTGGAAAAAATAACAAAGCTTTTAGGAAAATTTTTGGCAACCATTTAGGACTCTTAGTTTTCATGAGATTTTTTAAAAGAACTTTAGTGTGCACTTAGTGTTGATTTTGAACCTTTTGAAATGGAAACTTGAAGTTCTTTTTAAATTCCCAAAAATGAAGTGTTCCTAATTTTGAATGAATGCATCTAAAACCTTGATGTTGCAAGGATGCAAATGATTAGATTGGTTTAGTTTCACTTGTTAAAAGATTTTTTCTTTCTTGCAAATTTTAAATTTTTCAATGGATTTAAGTATGATTTGGGGGTTCATTTTAAGCACTAAAAAGAAGTGTGTATGATTTTGCTTCCTTAAAAAAAAATGGCCAAGATCTCCCACAAGAAGAAGAAGAAGAAGAAGTAGATGGAATAAGAAGAATATAGACAAGAAGAGGAAGAAGAATTTCAAGTTCTTTGTCCACCTATAAGCTTGAAAAATCTGCAAACACTATGAGATAGATTATGAGTTCCTTTGTCTTCTTCATGCTCATGTGGACCTACAAAACCAATTTATACAATCCTACCAATCACAAAAATAAGAAAAATTAGCCAAAATCAGCAAATAACATACAAAACTTGACTAAAAAAGCTAATGAAGATGACCCATGCTAGGTCCCACCGGGCGTGCCAAAATGTATATGAGCAATGTTAGTATGCTAATAGAAACCAAATTTAATAAAGCTTCTACAAACTAAACAAAATTCATAAACTTCAAGATAGACTAAGATGAGCTCTCAATTGAGAATATGAGCCATTAATGGACTCTCTCAATAAGAAGCTCTCTTGTTGAGTAGCTTTATCTAAATGGATAGGATGTATGCTCAATATGCTTCTAAAAGCTTCAATGGATGATTGTGGATTTTTGGTGTGGATAGATGGCTTTAGTATGGATTTGGATCTCAAAATAGCATTATAACTTTACTTCATGGATTGTGTTATTTTGCAAAGGGGAAGGATCCAATTTATAGGCAAGAGGCTTGAGAGATTGAGGGCTAAGATGCAAAGATGTGAAAAAGCTCATGGAGGGCTTAGATTGCATGAGAGGAGAGCACATGGATTGTGCTTCCTTATAGCCAATCAAGGAGTGACACATGTCACATGGTGAGAGGATTGAGGAAAGGGGAAGGATGAGTCAAAAAAGGAGGCTCAAGGGATAAAATCTTCATAAAGACCCTCATAATGACTTGTAAGAGCAATAAAAGGGCTTGTAAGAGTCATTTATGACCTAGTGGACTTCATAAAGTTTTATGGTTGAGATATTTTGAGGGTGATGAGAGCAATTTCAACTTGGACTTGATTAAGAAGGTTTTAAGCTTGTTTAGGCTTGTGCAAATGATTAGAGGATGGATTAGGATGGTTTAGGATTAGCTTAGGGATAGGCAAGTGGATGGCATTTAATGAGGGTGGGTGAAGGAGGAGATATTTGTTAACTTTGGCTTGGGTTAGTAAGTTTTAACCCATGTTTAGGGAATGTGAGATGGTTAGGAGGGGATTAGGATTAGGTTTAAAGACATCTTCTAGAAGAGTCTAGACTTTGGATGAGGATAAAGACTTTCTAGAATAGTCTAGAATTTCCTAGGATGAGGATGAAGACTTTCTAGAAGAGTCTAGAACTTCTTAGGATGAGGATAAATTAGATTTTAAGAAATAAATAAAGTTTTATTTATTTCAAGGGTTTGGGTTGAGGAGATATTTATTAAAACTTTTTTAATAAACATGAGGATTAATATTTAATTTTAATTAAATATTTTGAGTTGGGGTTAGGGGTAGGAAATGATGAGATTAGCCTTTAATCGAAATTAAAGAAGGATTAGAAGATTTTGGAAGAGGTTATTGGTCATAAGGAAATTGGCCAAGTTTTGGGCAAAAAATAATTTTTTAATTTATTTTAGGATTTTTGGTCAATTTATTAATTAAATAATTAATAAATAAGGAAATAATGTTTAAATAAGATTTAAACATTTTTGGCAGGGATTCCTTAATTAAATATTTTTAATTAAGATAAAGGGATTTAATGGCATGAAAATTAATTAATTAATTAAATAATTAATTAATTAATAAATGATGATGTCATCAGGACTTTTTGAGAAAATAAAAATACTTTATTTTCTAAAGGTTTTTAGGTGTCTACACTAACATATCGAGTCATGAGTATCAAAATAATAATGTATCAACTAAGCTATGATGGGTCAGAGCAAGGCCTTACAAGCTTGAATTGTTTACTTCAAAGTTTGTACCATTCTAGACATTTATGTTCTCTTTGTGGTACTCAACACACATTGTCTTTGATGCTCGGTCATAAATGTTCTTATTGTTGCTCAGTTGGTTCCTTCTGTATAACTCAACATCTATATGCAATATCTACTCGACATTCACTGTGCTCAACTTATACTAAAAGTACTTGGTGATCAAAGACTTTCTCAACTGCTATAGAGCTTGGCATATACATGATTATTTATAGGTCTTTACATGACATTACCTATATAAAGTAACTTAGTCACAGTGATGACCGATTGATTTTGCCTTGTATATGACTAAATGTTTGATACTAATAGACAACAAGACTTAGAGATACCAACAATCTCCCCATTTGACATTAGTGGATTTTTTTTTTTTTCATAATTACATCTTTACAATACAAAAATAATAGTACTCTCCTCAAGCCTATGAATCAATTCATAAAGAACTTCAAAACTCTCTTTTACAATACAGTGTACAATACATACTTTACATGACTCAAAATAGTCTGATTGTAGCCTTGTCATACCTTGTATGTCTTCTATTCAAATTCTCCTTATAACTAATTTCATTTCATTTCATTGTTCCCCCTTATATAAATCATTATATAAATCCTCTACCTCCTTATTTTTGACACCTATGTCTGTTGTTGGGGTGTTTGCTACTGGGGCTATGTAGGAATCAAACTATATTTATCAATGAATGGTTTATGTGTTTGATTGATCATGGCAAGAGCATGATCCCATGTGGTTCTTGCTGATTCCATAACATAAATCTTTAACTCTAGATTGGCTGCTAAGTCAATTAAGCTATCAACAATCGAAAGATTATGATCTCTTTGCATTAGATCTTTTGTTGAAGTTAGATCTCTGTTAGGATAAACCATAGACAAATATAAAAATTACATGCAAATATAAAAAATATCAAAAAATAATAAATTGCACATAAGAGAACACAAGACACCAAGATTTAACATGGTTCATGCAATCCCTGGGCTACACCCACAAAGAACAAGTCCAATAATATTACGATCCAGTAACTTGATTACAATCTATAATCCCTTACAGCTCAATACCACCTAAGAAGTAATTATCACATCACACCTTAATGAAAATCCCTAGCTCTAATCCCATTTGTATAAATATTTTCATTGCTTTAATTAGTTATAACATGTCAGTTGAGGAATTATGGAGTATGTAAAATACTTCCCTGATCAGTCACTACAAACTAACAATCTCCCACTTGAGGACTGATTAGGCTCCACACTAGACAACAAACTCCCACTTGGAGACTAATCTTGTAGCTATGTTGCTACTCCATAAGGCTCCCACTAGATCAAACCACCTTGGACTCTGTTACTCTATTATTCTGTTCAGTCTAGAAGACCAATTGAAGTTGAAGAGGAGTTGAACTTCTCCCCTGTCACTACCTTTGTAAACATATATGTTGGATTGTCATATGTATGCATCTTGTCCAACTTTAACTTTCCATCTTTTAAAAATGACCGAACGAAATGGTACCACAACAATATGTGTTTTGTCTTTGAATGCAGAGCATAATTCTTCACAAGATGAATGACACTTTGGCTATCTATAAACAAATAATTATCTCTTTGTGGGTGTTTCAATTCTTCCATGAAGAAATGAAGCCATATCATCTCCTTGGCTACCTCCGTAGCAACAACATACTCTGCCTCTGTAGTGGATAAAGTGTTCACCTTCTGTAACCTAGAAACTCAACTCACTTTTGCCCCACCAACAGTAAATACATAATCTATAGTACTTTGCATGGTATCAATATCCCTTGCCAAATCTAAGTCAACATAGCCCTATAAATTAGTAGTAGAGCCCCAAAAATGTAAACATTTATTGGATGTACTTCTCAAGTATTCGATAATCCATTTAATTGCATTCTAATGCTCAAGCCCCGGATGACTCATATATCTACTAATGACTCCCATTACATGTGCAATATCTGGCCTAGTACATACCATAGCATACATCAAGCTTCCTACAACTAAAGCATAGGGTACCTTGGACATTTTATCCTTCTCTTCTTGTGACTTTGGACATATCTCCTTAGTCAACTTCAATTGACCAGGTAAAGGTGCGCTGACAACTTTGGCATTCTCCATAGAGAAACGTTACAACACCTTCACAATATAGTCAACTTGAGATAATGTTAGTTTCTTGTTCTTCCTATCTTTGCAAATATTCATAACAAGGATTTGTTTTGTTGCCCTCAAATCCTTCATAGAAAATGAATGTGCTAACTGGCATTTTAGCCCCTTAATGTGATCCATGTTAGACCCAACTACAAGCATATCATCAACATATAAACATAAAATAATGTAGTTATCATCATCTAACATCATAAAAATAAACACAATGATATGAATGACACCTATTGTATCCATGCTCATGCATATAAATGTCAAATTTTAGATACCATTGTCGAGGTGCTTGCTTCAAGCCATATAAACTTTTCTTCAATCTGGACACTAAGTTCTCCTTACCTTTGACCTTAAAACCTTGTGGTTGTGCCATATATATCTCTTCATCCAAATCACTATGAAGAAAGGTTGTTTTAACATCAATTTGCTCCAAATCACTATGAAGAAAGGTTGTTTTAACATCAATTTGCTCCAAATGGAAATCTTTAGTAGCCACAATACTTAAAATAGTGTGAATAGAAGTCATTTTTACAACAAGAGAGAATATCTCATCAAAATCAATGCCCTTTTTTTGTGCAAATCCTTTTACCACTAACTTGGCTTTAAATCATTTCTTACCTCCATCCCCTTCTTTCAATCTGTAAACCCAATTATTCTGTAAAGCCCTTTTACCTATAGACAACTTGCATAAATCCCAAGTCTTATTTTTCAGCAAGGGGTCCATTTTGTTAGCCATTGCAGACTCCCATTGAATCTTAGTATCCACCTACACAACTTCATCATAACATTCAAATTCACCAATATTTGTTAGTAAAATAGAGTACAAGGAGGGATAAAATCTTTCAGGAGGTCTACTTAGCCTTATTGACTCTCTAACCTTCATTAGGGTGTGTGGTAGTTGTTGTTGCAGTTGTTGTAGATCATGAGGAATTACTGGAACACCATCTTTTGGAGTATCATCCAACACTACATACTCATCTTCTTTCTTCTCATATTGCTGCAACAGAGCTTTGTACAACACTTTCTTATTGAATATGACATCCTTGCTTCTAAAATTTTTATGATTTTCAAAATCTCAAAGCCTATAACTAAATTTATCAATGCCATATCCAACAAATATACATTTCTTTGACTTAGCTTCCAGCTTGGTTCTATTTTCAGAATCTATATGAGCAAATGCTTCACAACCGAAGGTTTTGAGAAAAGAATAACTTACCTTCTTACCAGTCCATGCTTTCTCTAGAATACCACAACCCAAAGGAGTAGAGGGACCTCTATTACTCAAATATACAATAATATTAATAGCCTCTTCCCACATGTTTAAGGGAAACCCTGCATACAACCTCATGCTCCTTACACGGTCCATTATAGTCCTATTCACGCATTCATCAGCTCCATTTTCCTGTGGGGTCCTTGGAATAATTTTTTGTCTATGAATATCATTACTGAAGCAATAATATTCAAATTCATGATTGCATTACTCACCACCATTATCAGGTCTAGGACATTTTATATTTTTACTAGTTTCATTCTCAACTTAGTATTTCCATTTTTTAAAAGTTTGAAATACATCATATTTTTATCTAAGGAAATAAACCCATACTTTTCTAGTTGCATCATCAATAAATGTAGCATAATAATGAAAGCCACCAAGGGAAGATACTTGAGCTGGTCCCCGCACATTTGTATGCACAAGCTCTAATCTCTCACTTTTTTTTCCTTCCCACTCTTTACAAAACTTACTCTCTTTTGTTTTCCATACACACAACTTTCACATAAATCCATATTGACACATTTTAGACCTAGTAAAAATTTCTTTGAATGAATTTATTTCATACCTTTCTCACTCATGTGCCAAAGTCTATTGTGCCATAACACTACATCAAAATGTACAACAATCATTTGTTCTCCCTATTCAACTACAACAATTGTTCCTAAACATTCATTTCTCTCTAAAACAATCAAATTAGAAGGAACAATATGACTTGTACATAGATATAAGGTGCCTACTTTCACACCTTTTGCTACTGCAAGAGAACCTTTTGAAACCTTCCATTTTTTATCATTAAAAGTAATTACACAACCCTCATCACTGAGTTGCCTTGCTGAAATTAAATTCTTACTCAGCCTTGAAACATGTCTTACCCCATGTAGTAGCCAATGATCCCCATTTTGCAACTTAATCTTAACTTTTTCCTTTTCAACAATCTAATAGGGTTCATTATCCCCCAAATAAACAAGCCCAAAATTCCCTTGGACATAATCAATAAAATAACTTCTATGGCGTATAGCACAAAATAAAGCACCAGAATCTAAAACCCATGAATCATTAACACTTTCTAAAGAAAGAAGCACAACATCCTCTTCGAATTTGTTACTTACCACATTTTCCTCCTTGTTCCCTTTTGATTTATCTCCTTCATTATTCTTTTGAGTCCAACAATCTTGCTTCTTATGTCCTAGTTTTCCACAATACCAACAATCTTTCAGTCCTCTGGATTGAGACCTCTTTCCCTTTGACTTTCCTCTTGATTTCCCACAATTTCTAGAATTAGTTCCTCTCTCATGTTAGAATCTGAAAAGATTAATAACCTAGAAAACTAGTGCAAAGAGTAAATATCTAAACTATGAATGCAAATGATACAAAATCAAAATAGCATCATAGAGTTAGTCTCCAAGAGAGTAATGCAAATGCTGGAAGCAAAATAACATTAAGAGGATGCAAAAATAAGAGATATCCAAATACAAGCCAGGTAGCATGCTTATATAGGCTAGGAAGAGGGAGGAGGTGGCAACACCAACCAATGAGGAGCAACCATCTATCGGACTAAAGATAGCAAAGTATCTTCCCAAGATAGCTAATGGATGCTCACATGTAGGAAGGTGACACCTCACAACCATTCACCTAATAAGACATGCTTTATTAACCTAAGCGAGATTATTAAAAGTGTAGGAAAAACCTAGCAAAATAGGAAAAATAAAAAAACTACACTAACATCTCATTCATTCTACCTCTACTTTGTGTGTTCAAAGATCTTCCTAATGTAAATCCACCTAAGGTTTTCCTATGAGTTTCCTCACTCAAAATAACACTAATCACATCATCATATTTTAGCATATTAGATCCAAAGATAAAATTACTCATAGCCATTACCAAGTAATTCCAACTTTTACACAAAGAACACAAAATCAAGATAGCCCTAATTTATTCATCAAAGTTAATATTCGTGGAAGATAACTGACTAGTAACAATATTAAACTCATTTAAATGATCTGTAATAGATCCACCTTCTGCCATCTTCATATTAAATAAATGCTTCATGAGAAATACCTTGTTTGAAGTAGAGGACTATTCATATAGTTTCGCTAGGGTTTGCATCAACTCTTTCATCATCTTTGCTTTTGTAATATTAAATGTCACTAATGGTGCAAAGCATAATCAAATGCTTCCAAGTGCCTTTCTATCTAAAATCTCCCAATCCTCATTTGTCATAGTTTCCTATTTCTTTATTTTTCCTTCCAACGACTTCCATAAATCCTTTTGATAAAGATAGCCCTCCATTTGCATTTTCTATAACTGAAAGTTCTACCCATTAAACTTGTCAACCTTCAACTTACCCTCATCTGCCATTGCTCCCACTCAATTGTGAGACTTTCTTATAGATAATAACTAAAAAAAATAAGCTATCTCTGATACCACTTGATAGAATAAACCATATACAAAAATAACAATTAAATGCAAATATAAACAATATCAAAAAATAATAAATTTCACAGAAGAGAACGTAAGACATCAAGATTTAACGTGGTTCACGCAATCCCTGGGCTATGTCCACCAAATCAAGTCCAATATTATTATGATCCAGTGATTACAACCTGATTATAATCTGTAATCCCTTATAGCTCAATACTGTCGCAAGAAGCAATTATCACATCACACCTTAATGAAAATCCCTAACCTTGAACCCTTTTATACAAGTATTTCCTCCACTTTAGGGTTAAAATTATTTACAATATATCAATTGAGGAATTATGGAGCATGTACAATACTTCTCTAATCAGTCACCACAAACTAACACTCTCATTGCATAACCTCCATATGAGGTATCAACATTGACTAGATAGAGATAATGTAACTTGTCCAACATCCCATTTGTAAACAACAATCTATTATAATGCATTGAGCTTTATTTTGTTGACTGAGAGATAGAACTTCTTGATTGCTTAATGTCAGTTTGAATCCTCTAAATGTTTTCTTGGAATTCATTTGTAAACCTTGGCACATCACAAAAAATATTGCACCTTTTTTACAAGTTCTTCTAAATTTTGTATGAGTGCCTACAACTCTACTTTCCTTATTGTAATGATAGTAGAAATTTTCTCTATGAATTTCTTTTTAGACTAGGCTATAAGTTTTTCATTTGCCTCAATATCCTCGGTGTTGACTTTCTCAACAATTTGCACCAATAGAGATATGATAGGGGCGTGTTCATCAATGGTATGAATATCAAAGACATCAACAAATATGTTCGTGATATCATGAAACACCTATTTCTTTTGTTTTTCTCTTCTCATTCCTCCTTATCCTTTCTTTCTTGCTAAGATATCTTGCAAGATAATAGTTTTTTCGAATGTGAGATTGCTTAAATCCCATTTTGGCATTTCTATAATTTCATCCAGAGTAACAATATTATCCAGGAAACTATCCTTTGTCTTCTTTTATTTCCCTTTATTTGTAGTGTTGTTTCTCAACATTTCTAGAGTAGAGTAGGTGAGGGGGTGTCACTACTCAGTCTTGCTTGTACTTCAATGCTCGGAAGAGCAATAGTTGCACTTGATACTACATTCTCTTTTTCTATTTCTTCATCTTTCTATCTAGTCTCCTTATTTATCTCATCTCAAGGTCCTAAGACATGTTGTCCTTCTTGACCTATAGAAGATGGCTCTACATTTTATTCCTTTTCTATTTACTCATCTTCCAAGGTTTTCTTTTGTTCATCAACAACTTGTACTTCTCCTTCCTTAGGATAGTCTTTTATTTACTTTAATACAGGGGTGTTAGGTGTAGTATCATGAATGAGTGATAGATTTCCCTATGGTCTTGGCTTACCTAAACTTTCTTCATCACTTTGACCATCTTTAATGGTTACAGTGTCCACTTCTTTCTCTTGTTCAACTCCTCCTGTAGTTAATCAAAAAATGCTTTTCCATAACAATTCATTTTGTTGTACAACAACCTCAATTTTATTATGTAAAATCATAAATGTTCAGACTTTAGGAACAAATCAGTTCTTATGCTTCTCCAAAAATGTTTCCTTTTGCTTATTTGTCAACTTAGGCATAATTTTGGCCAATGGGACTTCTCTTATTTGCTTCTCAAATTTTTTTGTATGTTGCCATTTTCTATCAAGTCTACTGTATAAATCATTTCAAATCTTCTTTTCTAATTCTTTAGGTGCAAGCTTATTGTTAACCATCATTTCTATTATGGCCTCCTCTACCTTGGATTCATCAACATTACTCAAAATATCATACTTTACATATCTATATCTAGATAAGCCTGCAAAGTTTCTGATGTTGGCACATACCTCGTCAATAGTTCTAGGCTTTGAAGATACAATGACTCGGTGATGACTAGGATCATTAGACTTGGTCCTCTCTGCATCTTCCTCTTCAATATCTTTTTTCTTTACTGGCCTTCTTCTCTTTGGTTGACCCATAGTGACTAACATTTTCCTCTTCTCTACACTTGTGCCACTTATCTTTACCACTCCTTTCTTAATTGATGTCTTGAAACTAGTTATTGTTTCCTTTATCTTTATGGTGCAGGAGGAGAGAGGGGCTTAGATGTTACCTTCTTTGCATCCTTCCTCACCTTAGGCTTAGTGGTTTTTACTATTTTAGCCTTCTTAGCAGGTGAGGTGACAAGTATTAGGGCTTTACCCTATTTCTCTGTACTCTCTTCCTCTTCCTCAACATCATTGTCATTTTCTTCATCTTGTCTAAGATCTTATGTCAGCATCAAAGGTTATTTGCCTTTGGACTATGTGCCTAGTTTTCCTTCTAGGCATTCCATCATTTTCTTCCTTTTCTTATTTATAGAAGTAATCTCGATGTCTATAGTTATTCTAGCTTTTGCTTCAAATTTACCAAAGGGCTTGACCTTTGTATCAATTTCTTCCTTTAGTAGTATAGTAATGGCCACACTCACATCATCAATCTCAATTTCATAGCCAAAAGGTTTAAGCCAGGCTATCGTCAACTTAACTTCCTATACAAATGTGTTATTTATATCAACTAGAAAACATACATCATTATAATGTTTCTCAACTAAGGATGTAGGAATCCATAACCTCTTTCTCATCTTCTATTTGAATTCTCAAAATATCCATCAAGAACATTCTCAAAATTTTCTCCCAAATGTGTTATCTACTCACTAATCTGCCTTGTAGTAGGTTTTTCCTATTCCCATACAACATTCCCAAAAGCCAGAAAATAATTCTGAGTGTAAAAGAAAATACGCATGATCCAAACTTACACATTGAATTCTTTTTTTTCTTGATTGATGTTAGGTTCTCTTCTAATTGCAACTATTGTAACTTGGCAAGATCATATTCATAATCCTTTACCACAATCTTCCATGCCTGATCAACTGCCATACTCTACACACTATCCAATCAACTTGACTGATAAAACTTATGAGAGATCACTCTCACAAAAAATTCAATCAATGTTGGAAATAGACATACCATGTCCATTCCACTTGACTTTGGTATTAGCTTTGACAACTTCTTTGCTTTGGCTCCGCATTGTCTTCCTTTTGTCAAATATTGGGTAACTAGTAACAAAGTGTATAATCTTCTTTGTAATTTTAATTGGTTCATTCTCTAACCACAACTCCATGTCATGGATTCTTCTCAGCACAACCTTAATCCATTCGATTTTGAAATTTCTCAAAAAATCTAGGGCATGAGTTAACTCTTTCCTCTCAACAATTTTAAACTTGTCCTTTAATACACCTTCATCACACAATTTTTCATAAGCCACATGAATCTCATAATCTCCAAATTCACCAATTTTGCACATATAACAACTTTGTACATCATGGATCATAATAACCTTAGGTGGTATCAATGATAACACACCCATTGAATCTCCTTTCATAGCAATTTCAGGAATAACATGATACTTGGGTGGATAAAAAGTGTCACTCATCACCAATTGAACATTTCTTACCTCTTCTCCTTGATTCTTTGCTGCAGATGATGAAGATGCCATTTTCTTGTGTTAGAGTTTTGAAACTATGCTTTCTGAACAACTCGACACAACCAAAAACCAATACGTAATCACTCTTCCACTTATGATATGCTTTTAATCGCCTTAAAATTACTTCACTAATTACTCAAATCGCTCTGTGCTCTCAAAATATGAATGCAAAGTGTGTATAATGTCTTCAAATTCTTGATATATACCTCCATTCATTCAACTTAGGGTTTCCATTAATGTTTTGTTCTCTATTAGGTGGAGCCTTGTTGTCTCGATTGTTACTAAACTTTTGAACTCGATCTTCATTGTACAACTTGGTCAACTCCTTCTAGCTTGGCCTATACATTAGTTTGACATTGGGGTACTTGGTCTATGTTGAAATCCTCGATCAATATAGATAGTTTTTATTGATGCTTGATACCCAAAATGTAAATGATTCTGTTTTACCATATTTTTTAGAGATCTATTCTAATGCATCTTATCTCATGCAGATATGAACTTTTGTAAGATAAATCATTAGATATAAAGTTCCTTACATACTTTTCTTGATCAGTTTAAGGTGGTGTGATCACCTTCTCCATTGGATTGGGTGACCTTAACTTCATTTGTTCCAATTCCTCTAGCTTCCATCTTTTTCTTTCAGGTTTGATTCATCTCTTTCTTTCTTTGTTCAACTTCTACCTTGCCTTTACCCTTGATGTGTTCATTGTTTGGTATTGGTGCTTGGGTCCTATAATTCTTACTTACATGTCCAATCTTGTGATAGACAGAGAAAAAATTGATATGCCTTCTGCTCATCCAGTAAAAAATTTCTTGTGATCTTCATTCATATGCTCTATGTCTGAACTTTTGACAATTTTAACAATATCCCTCAAATCTAGGTACAGTAGGTGTATTGTTAATATTAGATCTACACTCATGTATTTTATGTCATTTCTTCTTACAATAAAAGTAATTACCAGTAAACTTAAGTTTAGGGTTTTACATACCATTCTTGCTTCTACAAATGTTTGCACATTATGTCCAAGTTTGCCACAATGATAGAATGTAGGTTTGACTTTTGATTTTTCATTCCTTATCTCTCCACTCTTGGATGATTCTCCTTGTTTAGTAGATGAATGTTGCTTTATATGCCCTAGTCCAAAAGTGCTGCCAAATGACCTAAGTAATTTCATTAGTTCTTCAAAGCATCTTATTGCTTCACTGGGGTTGTTCACCCTTTCCACAAGTTATTTCTCAAATCTTAACTCATTCTTCAGTAGGTCACTCTCCGATCTTAAATTTTCTATCTCCATGTCTTTCCTGTTCAGTTCCTGGTTTGCAATCATCAATTGATTCATCATGTCTAGGTAAGTATTTGTAAGATTTTGTATATCATATGACCTTTGTTAAAGTCTAATAACCATTTATATTTTTTCTTCCTTAGCCACAACTTTGTCTTCTTCAACTTTTTTGTTTTGTTTAGTCACTTCACATAGGCTTGCTAACTAAATTTCATGTTCTCTTTTTAGTCCTCTAAATTGTTCTTCTCCAATAGATCTGCAATGACTGCATCACTTTCATTTGAATTTCCATCATCAAATATCTTTTTGTATCAACTTTTTTATATAGTGTTTCATTCTATTGAATGGCCATATCTTTTCTCTTTCTAAGGGATTTCCTTAGTTTCTCTCTTGTTGCTTCAAGTTCCTGTAGTATGAGTCAGATGTCAATCACTTGATTATCAATAACTTTTAAGATCTAAACTCACAAGCTATTAGACTTCTTTCAAGAGAACCAATGCTCTTATGTGAACTCACAAGCTATTATACTTCTTGCAAGAGAACCAATGCTCTGATACTAATTGTTGGAATTTTATTGGGAAACTGAGATAGTGGAGTAGGGGGGGGGTGTGAATTGCTATCTATAAAACTTTTATCCTTCAAAATAACTTAACTATATTCACCATGTTAACCATCTTGTATCTAGTTTATGCATACCATAACTTGAAATATCAAATTCTTAAATAATCTAACTATGCATCACATCCATGAAATGTAAACACATAACCCAAAATATTTGGTAACCCATAAACCCTTCAAGGTGAAGGTAAAAATGGGGTGGGGATGTGATGCAGTGCATCATACAAAACCAAACAATTAGTGGGATATATTTTTATCCCTTCAATATCCATTAAATAAATTCCATTATATAGAGGCATCTCGTGAGGCAAAACAAACATGTTTTAATAAAAAAATATCAACTCTTCCCCATTTAGATATCCTAATTTCTATATTTGATTCCATTATTCATAACTTCTGTTATAGACATCTTCTTGAAAAACCCTATGGTGAACTTATTCCAAATTAGACCTAATAAAACATATCCAAAGATGAGACCCATTCAGTAAATCAATTACATGTTATGGTCTTTGTATCAAGACCCATTTTCTCTATCATGGACTAGAAACAGAACTGGTAACCCTTCCTAGTGCATCACATGTCTTTTAAAAAATGAATCCAAATAATAAAAAACCAATTTCAACTCAAGCTTATATAAGTCTAGTTTCTTAATCTATAATCCATTAATTCTTACAATGCATAAATAATTTTACAGCACAAATCATTGCCTGCAACTCCAATGGATATCTTTAAAAACCAGTTTCCACTCAAATGCATATAACTTTCACAAATATGCAAAAAAATGACTCAAAAAAAAAGGAAATAAAATATTACTCAAATATATTTCCAATGAATATAATTAGAGTTCTTAAATCTTCCATGTGCATATTTACCACACATTTTAATATCACTATTCTCAGAAATTTCCAATGAATATAATTAGAGTTCTTAAATCTTCCATGTGCATATTTACCACGCATTTTAATATGACTATTCTTAGAAATCCTGAATTTGCAAATACCAACTTCCACCAAAAACCTCATAAATTCCTCCAAATTTAATAAAAATTGATCAAACCAAAAGAAAAAGTAATAAGATTCATTATATTATCTAACCATTATAAATATATAGGGTTTCCAAGCTGTACATGGTCATACAAGGCCTGTAAACAACAACTTAACAAAAAAACCAATCAAAATGAGAGATGCAAACTCACTTAATTGTTCCAAAATGTTCTGCCCTTTCTCTATTCTCTTGATTATGAATTGGTTCAAAAAATACATCATATTTATACATATGTAGGTAGTTAGAAACTACTTAACTACCCTTATGACCTTTCATCTTCCTTTTGACAACTTTTAATGCATTTTCACATTGTTTCATGCTTTACAACTTTTATGCATTTTGACAACTTTTGTGACACTTGACAAAAAATGACTCCACAATTTGTAAAAACATCCTAGAAATGTCCAAATATCATATTTAAGAACTTCTACATGATTTCTATCATTTAATGGCTTTTTTATACAAATTTGACCTTTTGACCAATCTAGGTCTTCAATGACAACTAAATGACAACTTCACAATTTTATTGCCCTTAGGCATTACAATTTATTCCATTACATGGAATACCACATCCAAACATATGGATTTACATTAAATAATTAAAATATCCTTTGGGATCATCTTCAATATCCTAATGCCTAGGTGCTCCTACACCATTCTCCCAACCTTGAAAAGTTTCCAAGTCTCTTGGAAACATGGAAGCAATAACCTGCAAAAAAAAATCAGACCAAAAATCTTCATCTTTGCCTTCATTTTCCTTTGCCTCTTCATGCCTTTATCACCATCATATTTTACTTTAAGGACACAGGACTACCCTTTAAATCACCTTCTCAAATACTCCTACCAGTGGAGCATTAATGGTTATCATACAATGTTTCCATAAATCCAACATTCCTCTTGCTGCTACTCAACTACCAACCTATTGCCAATCCTCACAACTTCCTCCAAAGTTAATAAAAATTGATCAAACCAAAAGCATAAGTAAGAGGATTCATTATATTATCTAACCATTATAAATATATAGGGTTTCTAGGTTGTAATGGCCATACAAGGCCTGGAAACAACAACTTTGAAAAAAAAAAAAAACCAATCAAAATGAGAGATTCAAACTCACTTAGTTGTTCCAAAATGTTCTCCCCTCTCTCTATTCTCTCCAATATGATTTGGTTCAACCAATACATCATATTTATACATATTTAGGTAGTTATACACTACTTAACTACCCTTATGACCTTTCATCTTCCTTTTGACAGCTTTTAATGCATTTTTGCATTGTTTCATGCTTTACAACTTTTATGCATTTTGACAAATTTTGTGACACTTAATAAAAAATGACTCCACAATTTTTAAAAACACCATATACATGTCCAAATAAAATATATAAGACCTTCTATATGATTTCTAGCATTTTCATGGATTTTTATACAAATTTGATGTTTTGACCAATCTAGGTCTTGAATGACAACTAAATGACAACTTCACAATTTTAATGTCCTTAGGCATTACAATTTATTTCATTACATGGAATACCACATCCAAACATATGGATTTACATTAAATAATTAAAATATCCTTTGGGATTATCTTCAATATCATAATGCCTAGGTGCTCCTGCTCCAGGATGACACCCACAAATCTTCACTCCTGCAGTAACAAAGTTAGCTTGTTAGGACTACAAATTTGATCACTTATGATGATCTACCCTATGAGGGGTCTTCTCTATTAAAATATTTAAGATTATTAGGTCTACCTTGTTAAAGGATTTTATACTTACAATAAAGTAAGGAACCTGTTAGGAGATTTACAAAGGTTTGTTAAAACCACTCTGTTAAGAGATTTACCCTGATTCAATCTATCAAAACTGATTCAGTACCTGATCCCTTAGTCTACACTTATAACTAATGATTACAAATCTTCTCCTTCCAATATATGATATGATCTCTTATCTAATATATCTTTACTTTGTCCTTCACTACTTCATTAGGTCACAAACTCTATTCTTCACAACTTTCGCATGTAGCATCCAAAACTTGACTCCTTCACACAATACTTTGGATACTTCACATTCTCATCCACACTGCTTCATCTTTATATTGAAATAGGGTACGGATCTTCATATTTAAAGACTTTTATAGAATCTTCTAAATGCTTCCCTGCTTGCCTCTTCATCTGATAGGTTGTTCATCCCTCATAGGGATCCGTGATCCATGTCAAAATGTGTAACAACTTTCATAACAAACTCTATGATCATTAAATGTTATTTATATGCCACCTCAAAATGGTTTACCTCAAAGTTTGTACCATTTTAGACATTTATGTTCTTTATATATTACTTGACACAGACCGTCTCTAATGCTCAGCCATAACTATTGTTCCTTTGTTGCTTAGCCTTAACTTACTCAATTCCTTCTATATAACTCGACTTCTCTGTGCACTATTTGCTCAACATTCACTGTGCTTGACTTATACTGAAAGTACTCAGTAACCAAAGACTTTCTTGGCTCCTATAGAGCTCAACATATACATGATTATTTACAAGTCTTTACATGACTTGGCCTATATAGGGTAACTCAGTCATAGTGATGACCGACTAACTCTTCCTTGTAGATAACTAAGTGTTTGACATTAATAGACAACAAGATTTAGAGATACCAACATTACGATGGTCCTCTCCTTAGATGCCATACAAAAGATGAAATACATGAGGCTTTACAAGAAGCTTATGTTGGATCATGTTAGGGGCATTTTGGCAGGAAATCCTTAGTTAAAAAAATCCTTTGGATGGGATATTATTGGCAAACTATGGAACAAGACTCATTCACCTTTGTCAAAAAGTGTTCACAGTGTTAGCACCATAAGAATCTTATTCATGCTCTTGCATATGCTTTGCATTTTCAAGTTCCACATGACCTTTTAGTGTGTGGGGTTTTGATCTTATTCATAATATTTCTCACCCCCTTGCTCAAGGACATACTTATATCCTCACTACTACAGATTACTTCACTAAGTGGGTGGAAGTTGTACCTTTGCACTCTACCACTATGGATGTAATTTGCGACTTCATCCTTCAAAACATTATCGCTATATTTGGTATCCCTATGGCTATCATTTTGGATAATGGAGCTCAATTTAAAAATAAGGAAGTTAAGGCCTTTTTGGAGAAATATTGTATTAACCATTGTTTGTCTTCTCCTTACTTCCCTCAATCTAATGGAGAAGATGAAGCTTCTAATAAGGTTATCAAATAGATCCTTTGGAAGATAGTTAATAAGAATGCTAAGGATGACACACTCGGCTGGTTTATTCTCTATGGGCTTATAGAACTAGTGTTTGAAATATGAGTGGAAAATCTCCCTATAACTTAATTTATGGGGAAGATGCAGTAATGCCTTTAGAATTAGAGATTCCTTCCTTGGTACTTTCTTTCAAAGGTATAATAAAAAAAGACACTTTTGAGAACAACATTTACAAGAGCTTGAGATGTTGGGTGAACAACACATCAATGCTCTGGAACATATCATGGCTTATCATAAAATGGTGAACAAGTGATACAATGGTAAAGTGATTGAATGCTCTTTTTCTATAGGTGATTTAGTTATTTATGAGAATCAAAGGAATGTAAATGGCTTACTAGGTGAAAAAGGGAAGTTTAGTTTTAATTGGTCAGGTCCTTATATTGTTACAAAAGTATATGGATATGGTGCATACAAAATTGTTGATATGAATGACATTCCTTTTAAGGAACCTATTAATAGTATGCATTTATGTTGTTATTGTGTTTAATAATTCACATCGTGTGTGCTTGTATTTCTCTCCTCTTGCAATCTAATTAGTGATTGTAAGAATGCTAAGTACATCTTATCTTCATTTCTATGTTTCTTACTTTCTTTCTTTATGTAATTAGTTATGCAAATTATTCATAAGAAGGAATAGTGAAACATGTTCATATATATCATAATAAAACTACTTTGGATATACATAATAGGCACCATATACAAAATGTTCCTTATACCAAAATAGTACAATCAACTCTCATTTGTAGGATGGTGAGATCCTGATCTCTTTGATTTGTGATGCGATGATGGAGATGTCTGATGGGTAGTCGACACATATGTGACTCATAGATGAAATCCTCTCTGATCAGCTATGCAATCTACATTGGCGCACATGTAGCTCTTGTAGCTTACAACCCTGTTGATCTAGCTTCTCTCACACTAAATGTAGCTTCACTGCTACAAGATTAAAGATATTTGAGTGGCATCAGGGATCTTGTCTCCTTAAATATTAGATTTGTGAAGTGGAAGGAATCCTTGCTTATGTGGCCATGTCCATTAGGATGTCCCTCATAAAAGATCTCCACTCCTCTGTACTAACTGCATAGATCATTTCTTATTAGTCATATATTTTCTATCATTATTCATAAAATTAATATATATTATTCTCCATACTTGGATCTCCTTCTTGGAACCTAAGATCTATATCTTAGATATGGGTAGCTGGAGGTGGTTGACTTGACTCTTTGCACTCTGCTTCTTTGGCCCTGGAAGGAGGGATCTCAACCCAACCTTGTGGTGTGTAGGATCATAGTGGTTTGGCTGCTATAGGAGATGACATCCTCTAGTTCTCTCCTACTCACTACTGGTGTATCCTCCCCACCCTCAACATCCATCATCACCACCTTCATCTATGTCTCTCATGATACTATGGAATATGGATCTAGATCACCTATATGATAGTCCTCTAGGAATATGGGTCTCACACCCTCAACATTGAAATATCATAGATTGTCTCTAGATACTCCTACATCCTCTAATGTAGGGGGCACCTTTATGTTATCTGGACTCCTGATATCTATCAATGTCACATCATCCACTATCACTTGATGTATGATCCTAGCTCCATATGAATATTGGGGCACAAATGGTGGAGCACCTTATTGAAGAACGAACTACTACATCACTTTATCATAATAGTAGGGCACCACTATGTATTTGTGTCTTCCCTCTAAAACCCTTTGCCCCTTCATCCATCTCAGTTGTACTGCTAAGTCCAACCATGCTATCATGATATGGTAGGGTCTCCATGTCACATTAGTAAATTGTAACTAGTTGAACTTGATACTATAGTATAGTATATCTCCAAACTTCTAGGGATGACTCAACATGTAAGCATACACTCTCAGTGACTCTGCTAGTATCTCCATGGAGAACCCATATGGTTTAGTGCATGTAAAATGCTCAAAGACCTACACCTGTAAGAGTGTACATGTCGTAAGACTAGACCATTGATATCTCACAAACTTCCATAGCTCATAGTATAGATGTGCTATCATGCTCCATCCCCATACATATATTGTTGACTCTCTCTCTCTCTATATGTGTGTGTGTGTGTGTGTGTGTGTGTGTGTGTGTGTGTGTGTGCCAAAGGAGTCGGGAACACTGTACCTTCATATTGGGTATAATAGTCATGGTAGTGATGCATAGCATAATCTTCCTCAACAGAGGTTCCCACCCTGGGATGATTCCCTTCAAGTGTACATGATTTGGTCTCTCTCCATATCTATATGGTATGACCATGTAGAACTCAAAATTTGTGACCATCTCTTTACATGATTTGTATCCCTAAGGTCTCATTGTCAATCCATGGACTAGTAGATGCAAGATATGGTACAAATCTCCATGGTGACTTTCATCTTTCCTACTAGTAAGTGGAATGAGCATGTGGTCTCATCCCATCTCTCCATCAGTGCTAGTAGCATGGTTTTTATGCTATCCATTATAACCATATATACCTGAGTATTTGGACATTTGTTGCTCCTAGATCTTGGATGTGCTCTTGAAGGCATATCATCACATCTAACATATAATGCTCTCTCATGACTGGCATATGTTGTAGAAGCATCAAATAATAGATCTATCAATCCCACACATCAACTTTGCAACCAAACTAGTCTACATCTAGATTAGGTTGAATTCCCTTGGACTAGTTTGACTTGCTTAAGGACTAGGTCAACCTACCTAGGGACTAGGTTGACCTACCTCAAGTCTAGGTCAACATGACCCTGCCATAGCCTAAATCCCCGAGGACTAGGTCGACCTAAATCAAAACTAGTCAACCTCCTCCTCTAGACCCTACAAATCACATCCATGACTAAAATCTACACCCATAAAGAAAAAATGAGGAAACGATGTAAATAATGGATTTGATGCTTACCTCCTAAAGCACAAAGCCATCCAACACATCCTATCAAAGCACCTCCATCTGTGTGGGTTGTAGTGGCTTCGTCTTCAACATCCTTTTTTCTTCTTCTTCTTCTCTCCTTCAAGATCAAGGTAACAAACAAGCCTTCAAAAGGTAACATGAGTATATATAATATTTTTTTAGGTTACATTTTGAATATGTTTTATTAAAACCCTAATTTGGAAGTAATACACCTATTCACTCTTTCTATCATATCTTGAGCTCAATAACTCTATTTTTTTTGCCATTATAGGTGTTAAGAGTTCTTACTGGCAAGGAACATATCAAGTAGGTCTAAACTTAATACCAAGAAGCATAAGACATGGACAAGCCTAAGGATTAGCTAAATCCTATAATTAGCAAGGTTAAATCTCAGTTTTGGGCCACCATTAATAGAGTCATCAGGGCTCACTTCACTTTGGGCTTTGCTAGGCCAAGGCAGGAAAACCTTAAGGATTAATCTTGTTAATTTTATATTCTTGTCCTTCAAAGGTTGTTCCCTACAACAGAAATGGTCAATATTCTTCTATGATTTGCTGAATAAAATTCCTGGACATAGTAGCTAACTATAACCAAAAACTAGATGCAAATAAGTAATGACTAACACTTTTAGTTCTTAGTACATAAAAATAATAAATTGATTTTGTTTGTTTGTTATGTATTTCCTACACTTAGGTGAATCATCAATTTGTTCTTGAACTTTAAAATGACCAGTGTCTTATCCATGAATAAATAGAGTCAATAATCAACAATGTTGGACCTATTTAATCAACTTGTACTTAAATTTGTCAACAATGAGTTCTGAATTTCATTCTTAACATATCCTTTTTATAAATCCTAAACCCTATCAATTATAAAGAGTGATTATTTGATTCTTTGAATCAGCAGCAATTAGTAAGAGATATACAATTTGTGTGAATTGCATTAAACTAAATGAAACTTGTTCATTTCAATCTCAAGATTATAGATATATAAGAAAGGAGACAAAACTCAAAGACAAAGATATATATAGAAAAAATCCTTCTTATATTGATTTCCTATGAAATTTGTTTACAAAAGCTAATAGAGATTCAGTGAATACTCAGAAAAAAAGCCATTGATACTAAATTTTCACAGTATGTATTCAAGTATTCAAGAAATGATTACATTCACTAGAATATAGAAAAATAATGGATGAAACTATAAAAAGACATAAGAATAATAAAAATCTACAGATAGTCGACCTCAACTCCACATCTTGGAAATCCATTTATAGGATTGCAACAAGCTACATATGGGAGGAGGACACATGTCTAAATGAGAATGGATACAAAAAGGTGGCAAGATAGGAAAAAAAGATATACAAAAAAATTCCTCAGATGTTCGATCAGAAAAAAGGTGAGGTAGTTGAGAAAGTCAGCAGTTGAAAATTGAAGTCATGATCTTTGACTTTACTCCCCTTTGTCTTTATCTATTCTCAGTAAGTAATATTTTAGCTACTTCTTGTTTGCAAGGCTTTGATCTCTCCCACTGCTTTCCAAACATAAATTTCTCTTTTTGTGGGGCACTCCATAGTTTTAACCCCTTTTAAGTCCTGACTGGCCTTAGTCCACTTTGCATCCAATGTGGCTTTAGATTCAACAAAAAACTTGTTTAAGTATACTTCTTCCTTAAAAAGGGAATCAATTAATTTATTATAGGGGACATTAGAAATATCTTCAAAAATTGCCACTGTGTCATCCTGAGTAATAATGGCACCAAAGGAATTAGACCATTCCTGCCAATCTATCACTATATTAGTGGCATCCAAAATTGATGTTATATAGAGTTGTATTCCCTAAGATAAAAGTTTCAATTTTCCTTGTATAACTTGAAGTTTTCCAGTGAAGAAACCAATCAATTCTTTGACTATATCCAAGGCCTCCTTCACTAAGATTATTTTATCAAGCAAATCTAGCTTTTTAGCCATTAGTACAATGAGCCTCTCCAAGAATTGTGTATATGGCCCTTAGAGATTAAATGTGGGTGATAGCCATGTAAGTGCCTCATTGAAAAATTGCTTAGAATTTGTAAAGCAACAAAAGAAGTATGAGCATGTTGTGATATACTCTTCAAAATTTCAATCCTATGGCTCATCAAACTCCTAAGGATAGCTGCCCTTATTTCATCTCCTTGCTGAGTAGATGGAGCATCAAAGATCATTCTCCTAGGTTTTTTTATTTCCTCTTCCCCCATATTATCTATTTGTGTTGGGGCTTCTATTGTATCCTTGGTTGGTTGCAGTTGATCTTCTTGCTCAGGTTATGGTCCTACATCAACTACCTATTCTGCCTATGTAAGTTGCTTTTTGAGAGATGCAACTTCATTTTAAAGTGCTTGGACCTTGGCCTCAAGCTCTACTATCCTTTACTTGTACACATGGCTCTTCCTGAGCTCATCTTCATAAAGCTTTCTTACATCTATGTAATCATGTATGGATTTAGATAATCTAGTCTCCATATCCTCTACTTTGGCTTCATTCATAAATGAAAAGTGTTTCATGGCTTTAGAAATCTCTGTGCTAGAGGTGCCCTATAGAGCCCATAGAATCATATTACCTTGCTTAGTATATTGTACATCCATCAATTTTGGCTTGTTTAATGATGGAGCCATACTCCACACTACCAAAGATTTGGTGTCAATGTTAAAACTAGTTCCTCTTTGCAATCCATCAACACCAAATGCCTCATATAAAATGGCATTTTCCTACCTTCTTATTTGATCAAGTATAAAAGCTTGTTCAAAGTCCCATCCAAGGACCAATAACATAGCACTCCTCTATACAAGGTCTCTTGCCTCCTCTAGAGTCATGACCTCACTCTCAAGATCATAGGCCTGCAACTTCTCCACCAGTTCCCACTTCTACTCATTGGATTCTCCTAGCTTCATTTTCAATACCAACTCACTCTATTTTATCTTGTATAGAAAGGTCTTGAATTCAGTGGATTTGATGAATTCATCATCTTCTAGGAACTATTGGGCTTGACTGATTCTATCACGAAGCCTTGCTGCTAATAACTCCATGCTAGTAAGAGTACTCTCATCTGCATTTATTCTATCTTGGAGGTAATTTTTCCTTAAGTTAGCAAAATACTGACAATTGCCAAGTAAGATCTACAATGTCCTCTATTTTACCTTTGCAAGGATGTGGACAACCTTTTGTCTCTTATTTCCCTTTGTGACCCATGATGCTTTAGGGACATCATCCTCTTCTATTTCTAGGGTTATATTAGGTTCAAGGCTATCAGGGCATACCCTATCTTCCTCTCCCATTGGTCCTTCAGGCATTTTAGCCATGATCTCAACATGGTCAGTTACCATCTTCCTGATCTTTTAAGGATAGGGATATCCATGTAAAATTCCAAAAATTGGGGATCTGCTTTCTTCAATTCTCTCTCCACCCTCAGAACATCATCTAGGTTTGGAATGACATCCTCATGGGGTAATTCCTTGGTGCTAGGTAGTACATAATTTATCATTTCTTTAAGGGCGACCCTCATCCAATTATCAGGGTCATACATTTTGTAGGGACCGATTGACAAATTGAAATGATGGAGGAAAGAATGAATTTGGTCCAGTGCCTCTTTTCCAATTATAAAGTCACCAACCCTAAAATATCTACATAAGAAAGTGCCCTTATGTACTTTGGGTCCTAGATACTCCCTATTGACCATAAACAATTTCCACATGAATTTAGTTATACCCAATCTAGGAGGGATAAACTTTGATGGAGGAAAGAATGAATTTGGTCTAGGGCCTCTTTTCCAATTGTAAAGTCACCAACCCTAAAACAACTACATTAGAAAGTGCCCTTATGTACTTTGGGTCCTAGATACTCTCCATTGACCATAAAAAATTTCCATATGAATTCATTTATACCCAATCTAGGAGGGATAAACTTTGGTAGTATGTGGGGTGGTTGAGGATATCCATAGACTCTCATTAAAGAAAAAGTTGGAAATAAGAAAATATCCCCCCAATTATGGTCTAGTCTTTTTCCCTTTAGGAAGCAGGGCTGGTCTCAAAAGGCCTTTTAATATCTCAGGTGCCCTAAAGTAACCTGGATCTAACATTCTCATTATTACAACACTAAAATTATTAAAGAATGAAATAGAATTAGAAAAATGATAATTGCTATCCCATACCCATGTCCACAGCTGAACTAGCAGATCTCCATTTGCATCATAAGTATGGTCAATGAAATTAGAACTTATATACCCTACATTCTTGTAGAGGATCATGTGCATTAGTAGTGAATAATGATGGAACTTGAAATCCTTTAGTTCTCCACTCTGAGCTCTGGCAATATTTCCTTTCATCACCTTCAGAATATAGTTAACATAATCATACTCCCCACCATGATAGGAGTCTTGCACATCTCTAGAAATTATGAATTTAGCTCCATATACCACATTATTTCCATCCTTGCCAACCACCTTATGGACACCATATATTGTCTTTACAAAATAATTTTTAAACTTGTTTAGTGGCATCATTTTTTCTACCTTTTTAGGGTAATCACCCACATTCTTCAAACCCATGGGAATATGTTGTAGCATAATTTTCCCAGTGTAGGCTTTGGTATTCTCCTCAAACTTTCTCTATAAATCCTTTAAATCTAGAGGTTGGCCCATAGCTCCATCCAGTCCAAAAGCCTCAATGAATGATTCACAATTAAGGTGCATAGAATAGTTCCATCTTTCCTATGAAAATATTTGGTGGCCAGATTGTAGCAACAAAATAGGGCTTTCATCAAATCCACATCTACAAAAACTTCTAGAAATATCAATTTGGCTAAAATCTTCTTCCATGGGTTACACATAGGAATCTTCTTCTCCTTGTTATAATAGAAGTATTTAAAAAGTTCAGAACTAGTAACACCAGGACATACAACATCTTTGCAAAGAGTATATGGGTCGATAAAGGTGTGATCATCTGTGGCATTGGCATTAGAAGAACCAGGGAAAAGTTTTATTCATTCTTCTACAAACATATTTGGTTTCTTCTATTTTGTTTTCCCACCTTTAGAAGTTGAAGTCTCTACAACTCCCATATCTAATGCTTGAATTTCTTCCACCTCTTTATCAGACATCTTTACAATATGCTAGCAAATACAATATGGAAATCAATCTTAGGTTTTAAAAATAATTGTTTGTATATATTGAAAGCTTTGCAACTGCTCAAATTCTCTTTCCCTGTAAACGGTGAACTATAATTGGTAAATATGAAAGCCTTAATAACTTAATGTATATTATCAACATTCACTTTGCATTGATTTCCAACATGCTTGAAACATAACATCAGTTGATTCTATCACCTCAAGGGAGCATTGGCATTACTATCTAGCAATGCACTTTATTGTACTACATTCAAATCTCATTGGTCGAGAAGCTTATTGTCATTTCTAGCTTAGAAAAGTGACTAGCACGTTTTATGTCAAAATAGGGTCTACGATCTTATGATCATTACTGAGGGAAATGAATCTTCATAATATCTTATTAAAGAAAAAAATGGCTCTTCGATGTTACGAAATCCTTTTAAAAAACCCTTGTTGAACAATTAGAAACCTTGGCCAAACTCTTTACAATCTTACGACTCCTTAGTTGTCATGGTGTCGACACTGACTTTTTCTTCTTCTACGATCTTTCAACAAACAACTTATCTTAAGATCACATAACATCTTACTTTAACCTGTTTCATCATATGATCTTATGATCATGGTCAATCTTGTTACTTCATAACATCTTTAGTTACCTTTTAAAATTTTACAATACTAAGAGAAACACTTAACCTTCTTTATCGTAGCATTGTGGGCTTTTCCTTTTTCATTTATGATCTTACAATCATGACTTACTCGTAACATCATAACACATTCTTCATTTCCCTGAGATCTTACAATGCATTATATATCGTAAGATTGGAGATTGCCAAATGTCATTCAAAATGTAATATAAAAATCATTTTTGGTCCCACTGATCTAGCTAAGCATATATCTGGTATTTGTATCACAATCTAGCCAATCAGAACTGGACACTTGTATGACAACACACTATCACTTTTTCTTGTCTTCTATCACCTTACGATCCTACGATCATAAGTATTCTGTAACATCGCAACAACCAAATATTTCTTTTACGATCTTAAGATGCTCCCTGCTTCGTAACATCGTAAAACCTTTTTTCATTGTCCTTGATGCCATGATCACCTCCTTTGTCTTAATTTTTTAGAGGACAAAATGCAAACCATTCAAACTGCCATATGATCATGTGATACAAAGGAAATCGTAAGATCAAGAAGACTAATTTTATCATCCATGATACCATGACACAACATTTTATCTTAAGATCAAGACATTGAAAACTCTTCCTCATGACACTCTGCTAACCCTTTTATTGCAACATCATAGAATATGATGTAAAAGATAAGTCAGCTCCCGCTCAGTTATAAAACCTAGGGTTATGGCCTAGACTTTGATTTTATGGAGATTTTTTGCAATGCAAGATTAAATTAAAACCCTAAGGCACCAAAACTGACACTTGGGACAAAATTGAAATAACTAGATTAAGGCAAAACATGCTAGGGTTTCCTTTGCAGATAAAAACTAAAACATATAAACCCTAATTTTTCAATACTCTTTTTTAGAACATTCTCACCATAGACTTAACAAAATTTAAACTCAATGAAAATAAGGTCTATCAAGAGTCGCGATGTAGTTACCTAAACTTTTGAGACCTTATTAAAGCATTCATATTTCATCTAGTAGTATTTTGGGGGTTCTTTTCATCATCTTTTATCTATAATTCGCTATGTATAGTGTGATCCCTTTTTTTACCCTTTCTAAATGAGCAAGCTGAAATAAGGGGGGCATGGCTATCCACAATCTTTACCATCCTCTATAGTAAGTCCTAGGTGATTTTTTATTATCATTGACTTGTGCTTTTGTAGGATGCAGTTACTAATGTTTTCTTGTAGGATTTGAGCATATGGACTTTGTTTTATTCTTTTTACAAGTTATGATTATGTTTTCTTACTTTAGCTTGCATATGCATGTAGTATCATATCCCACTAAAGTGGGGGCTAAATGTACTATCTTAAATTGGATGCAGTTTGATTTAAGACCTTTTATCTCCTCTTTAGTGTGTTTGCATTCCATATTCACACCTTGAGCACACACTTCACTTCTTTTCTCCTCCATCTTCTAGGTGAAATTGAGGTAGGACCTAATAAATCCTCCTTCATTTCCCTCTTTCTTCACATATTCACTATATTAGGACCTAATTTGTGAGTATCCTCTCTTTCTAGGGCCTCAAAATTATAGATTAGATCTCCATATGATAGTTCGACACACCAATTCTATCTTTAACTCCTACTAGTCTAGAATCTGGATAGGAAGATCCTGAAGGTCAACCTTTTAGAATAGGTCAACTCAGGTCAACCTAGTCTAGACTAGGTTGACCCATGTTGACCTAGTATTGGGGTTTCTATTGATTAAGGGCACCAAGATGTTCAACACTCCCATTAAAATCTCACTTGTACAATCGGCTCTGTTGGAGTAATTTCATGACATCTCCTATAAAAAAGCATTCAATCCCTCATTTGAACATAAAATGACATGACATGGTATGAGAGGAGCAAGGAGAAAGAAATTGTGGACATCCCAATCTGACTTAGGCAAATTTTAAGGTGAAAGCAAGGGTTTCTTTCTTATTCTTCATTGCAAGTGAGGCTATTATTCTTCTTTAAGCATTCAAAGGTGAATTTATCAAACATGGAGTTGCAAAGGGATCTCAAACATGGTTAGAGTGCTTTATCCTTGGGGGCTCTATATGATTTCTATATCATGCTTCTTTGCACCTTCATACATTTACATAGATACATACTTACATGTTAGGGTTTCACTCACAAAGTAGATTCTTAGCATTTTTACATTCTAGATCTACAAATCTAGGGTTACACACATACACATGTACACACAATATTTTTCCTAAAAATTATTTTTTGAGGTGGAAATAACCAAAATGAGGGGGGTTGACTAAGGCAAACCCCTTTATAGCCACCCACACACACAAAATTGTTACAAATTTATAGGTGGAAGCACATATCTGGAACCCATTGTTCACAAGTTTTTTGGAGTCGTCAGTTGTGGATTGTCAGAATATGTCAAATTGGTTATAGGATGTCTTCTTAAGTGGAACTACTCCTTTTGTCCTAGATTTTGAGGAAATTTTTGGGTTTCATTCCTTTCGTCATTTTATTTCAAGATCCATGATCAAAAGTTTTGAAATATATCAGATTTGTGAGTTTTGAAGCAAAATTACATCTTCCTCTTCACATTTTGAGGTGAGTACCTTATCTTTTATTTTCCCTCTTAGCATACATCCACTTTCATATCTCTATTGGGCTATTTGGGTGTATTTTAGATCTATACTTGTCATATCTCTTGTTTACATTGCATGAAAGAGAACTTGCTAGTGTATTCCTTGATGAGTTTTTAGATTTTGTATTAGCATCCTTTCATCCTCTTTGGGGTCTTTCTAATTGAATTTAGGGCTTATCAAGAGTTATGTTTGTAATCTTCTCTTTCTCTTGTATTGAATGACTCTGGGAGAAATTGTTGAACTTGTTTAGTCTTGTTTGCATTGTTTATCATTGGTGCAATTCCCCCCCTAGACAATTACATCTACTATTTACATGTTTCAGAATTAATAAAGATAGTGGGAGTTGTTTTAAGCACATAACTGATTCAAAACCCCCCCACACCCCCCCGCCCCCCTCAATTATTATGGTGAACTTCATTTTTTAACATATAATATCATTTAAATTATATTATATTATACAACAAATGTATATAATATATATGTTATATTTAAATACTTTACAAACTTTAATATACTCAACTATATATTTAATGTTTATATAAATTTTCCTTTTTTTCTTCTAAATTTAATATATATTTAATGTTTATATAAAATTTCCTTTTTTTCTTTTAAATTTAATATTTATAATATATTATATGATTTTATTTATTATATCAATTTTATTTATTGAGAAGAGATAAGGTACTCCTCCAATTCCATCTTTATCTTTCTCTTTATGTTTATCTCCTTTCTTCTCTCCCTTTTTCTCCCTTTCACCGTCTTCCAAACATAATATGTCTATTGGTAATCAAGCCTAATTATCTTCCATATTCAAAGGCTTTGTTTAAGTCATGTTTGGATCGTTGTACGTGGATGAATAGTTTATTTGAAGCTTTTACTTCTTCCTTTAAACTTTTTTTTCTCAAATAAAATCATTAGTTAAATGTTCTACCAATTGATATGTTGTACTGTGTGCAAATATACAAAATATAGACTAAAAAGTTTCCCAAAATGACCTTTCACAGCTTTTGAATCCTTATAAGTGAATGTGTAGTTTATTTGAAGCATTCATTTCTTCCTTCAAACTTTTCTTGCTAAAAAAACATCACCACTAAATGATCTACCAATTGATATGTTGTACTACATGCAAATATACAAAAAATAGAGCAAACATTTTCCAAAATGACCTTTCACAACTTTTGGATCATTGTAAGTGAATGCATAACTTATTTAAAACTTTCACTTCTCCCTTCAAACTTTTCTTTCTCAAATAACATCAATAGCAAAATCATCCTCCGATTGATATGTTGTTATACACAACTATACAAAAAATAGACAAAAAGTTTCCCAAAATGACCTTTCACAACTCCTCAGCGTACCCATTGCATGTCAAGGTGCAATTGATAGTTTATTTAAGGGTTGGTGTCCATGTACATTTATGATGATAGTAAGAGGAGTGCAATCATATGCATGAATGAAAATTATCATCTTTTACATTAGATATCTTAAATATATTCTTTTAAAAGACTTTAAGATCATTTTTTAGGAATGTATTTATTAGTCCTTATTTGTATAGGCAAGGTACAACATCATTTTATTATAATTTCAAAGGGCATTGAATTTTTTTGGTCTAAGTGTATAGCTTTGGTAGAGTATGGGGACATGAAAATTAAAAAAAAAACAATTATTACAATTTTGTTAAATTAGTTGATTGGTCAGAGATGAAGTAGGGTTTGTGAAAGAGAGGGCAAGGTTAGTTTTGAGGTATGGGGAATGGTTATTATTTTTTCATTGCTAGGTTTGACTGTTGTATAGTTGACTGTCTAGTGTCATGGTCATTTATTTGGTTGTTAAAGTGATCTATGTGTTTTTTTATTTTTTTATTAGTTCTATTTTTTTGTGGTGGTTTGTATTGTACTAAATCATATACAAGTCTTAATAGAGATTATTTGCATTTTGGTGTTAGCACAACAAGAAAAAGGAGGGCACAACAACTAAGCGAGAGGTGAGGGAGGGTTTTGAGGTATGGGAAGTGATGTTATTTTTTATGTCAGTTGGTTAATGGGTAGAATAAGTTGGGCTTTACTGAATTGGTTGTTATTGCTTAGCCTCTAAAGTTGTTCAAGCCTTCTTTTTGGTAAAGCTATGAGTTATTTAATATGATTTGGCAAGCAATTTGTTAGGTTGGGAGTCAAGGAGGTTTCTCTTCATCTATTGGCTAGCTATTGTAGAATGTTTTATACCAAGTATTTAGAAAATCATATGTATTTTGGATGTTTCATTATTTCAAAGGGTTACTGCAATTGTCATATTATCAAAATGGATTGTATAATAAATCTTGGCAAAATTTGAGTGAAGGTTTTAAAAGATTATATAGTGTATTTTTGGTAAATCATATTTTAAATAAAATACTTGTAAAGATACTAGCTAATTTTATAATTGCTTAAACATATTTGGGGTAGGCAATACCTTAAAACAATTTGACCAGTAATCTATGCCACAAATAAAGCAACTAAGGGGAGTAAAAAAAAATGTCATATCCCAAAACCTTTGATTATGTCTAGGTATGCTTTTTTTTGTTACCTCACCTTACCTCTGGCTTGATCGTTGCCTTAAACTATGTTAATTTTTTCTTCAAATGAAAAAATGCAAATTATAAATATAAAAATAAATCCTATCAAGTTTAAATTTACTAGCAACATATTCCAACCTATGAAATCCCATAAATTGAACAATGCAAAATATAATTATTATATTATCAACCTAATGTATGTGGAGACCTTTTTTTCTCCCAATTTTACACATTGTCCATAATATACAAAAAATATATTCATTGATTAGAACTCTTTGTCTACCATAAAAGATATCAATTTATTTAATGGCTAAAAAAGGTGATTGGTTTCGAATCTACTCGAGTTTAATAAATAATAATAATCAATCGTAGCACATAATAATAATTAATCTTGGTTTTGGCCTCTTACCTATAAGAAAAGATTTTAAAAGGAAAAGTTTTACAAATTATGGCTAAGTGATTGTGATGAACAAATTTCTCCTACAAAGGTTTTAAAAATAAAAAGACACTTGTAAAAGGCATTGAGTAATTTTATGATTGCTTAAATATATTAGGCTCAACATATGGGAAAAATAAGAGCAAACAAATATGTTTGGTAGAAATTGGAAAGAGATGCATACAATGTAGATGATTGTGATCAATGTGGAGAACACTCAATGTGAAATACCAAGTCACCATTACACAAGGTAATTAACCATACTTAAATAAAGGTTAATGCAGAGACTCAAGAGTGGGACTATCATTGTTGAGTACAAAGTGACCCCTACAGATTTGAGCAATCAATACCATTAGGGAAACTCCACTGTAGCTTTTAATCAACATCTATAGATGACCAAGATAATAAGTATAATCTCTCAACATACTCAGATGGTTGTATATTGTGTCTTCAATCGATGTCCTCAAATAGTCAAATATTATACCTTTGATCAACATCCCTAGATGTCCAGAAAAAAGCATACCTTTGATCAATGTCCTCAGATGGTCAAGTAGTCTTGTCAATTCTCATTGTTAACTCTAATAAATATATTTCACCCAATTAATTTATTAAAGTGAATAGTTCTTATTAACAACTCTACTAAAGGTTACCTTGGGAACCCTTTATGTCCCAATGTACCTTGGAGACCCACTTCACACCGCTACTCAAACACTATACAAGTTCATGTTGTTACAAAAATGAAGTGCAATATGACCAATGCAATAAGAGATTCACTATTAGAAATAGATTATACTGGGGGGGGGGGGGGGGGGGGTGGTGGTGTATCAACATTCTACAAACTTTTGCCTGCAACTAAATATTGTTAATTACTTTATAACTTGCATATGAAAGTAAACCAATAATGTTGAACAATAAATATAACCATGCACATAGAGAACTCATGAAACCATCATTTTTTAACTAAGGAAACCTTGTTCAAGGGAAAACCTTGGTGGGGATGATACCCACAAGATGATTCACTAAACAAAGGGATCTTGTTAAGGATATTGACCCTATTAGGAGTTTATGAAGTATATATAGCATCTTGAGTCCTTGTTAGAAGCATCAACCTTGTTAGGAGTTAGTAGATCAAATACAATGCATGCAAGAAGAGCCCATTGCCCAAACATGCAATTATACAATTAAGTTCTTCACAAGAGTAGATATACATACAATACTTTCTCACTGATGTAATTCATACTTGCTTTGATCATACATCAGATCTCACATCACATAAGGCTCATATATCTTTCAAGCTATTCATACAATAGTTCGCACATCATATCTTATCACATAAAATTCACACATCACATTTTGTATTTGTGAAAGATAAGATCTCTTCTTATACCTCACAAATTAATAATTCTTTTCTCAATCGACCTTCATGTCTTCACATGCTTGATATAATATATAATAACTTATGGATTAATATCCAAAAAGTTAGCTCATCATGACTTAGTAGTTATTTTGTCACCAAAATAATTCCTTAAGTCGTACAACTTAATTCTCTTGTATACTCTATTCTGCTCTATCAAATACCCATACTAGTATTTCAACTATAACTTGATCTGTCTTGTCCTTACACATCTACATACTTAACCATGTCATCATGACATTGTCATAAAGATATCCTCAACTATGCATAAGATACTTCAAAGTGTGTCATCCGTACACATCATATCTTCTCTGTGTTGTTGCAAACTGTCTAACACTTAGACAATTTTCTAACTCTAAATGCATAAATGAAATGTTGAATACAAGTTGCCATAAATGACAAGTACCAAGACTTCTAACTGACCATATTGCTAACAATCTCCCCCTTTGGTATTGATGGGAACATTTTGGAAAATTGGCTAAATCCAAAAATGATGTCATACATAACAAAACAAATAAAAGTAACTACACAAATTGCCTTCAAAACATAACAATTTTATTCATGTTTTGATGGATTATGCTACGCCCTTAATATTGGTGTATATAGGGTTATGAATAGTCAACTTGTGGCTATCTTAATACTTAATTAAGTCATTTTATCATTATTATATTATTATTTAGGTAGGTAGGTCAGCCTAGGTGTTATGCAGGGTTGTGTCTATTCAACCTAAGTATAATTAGGTATATATAGGAGGTTGTAAGTCTTATTTCAACATCATATTGTGAAGGGTGTTCTCATTGGAGATATTTGGAGGTTGCCCTCTTGAAGTGGCCTATTACTATCAGTTATTATCAAGTATTTATATAATATTTCATATTATTTCTTCTATTGTGCAAGTTATTTCATTACAAGTGGTATCAGAGCATGATCTTGGCACCATAGAGGCAAGATTTTTTCTCAACATTGGGGTGATTTTGGGAGAGAATAACTTTTAGATTTTAGAGAATTTTTCAAATAATTTAAAAGGGTTTTTGAAGACCATATTAGAGAAGCTATAGTCCAAAATTTGGAGGAAATGGAGCAAATTTGAGAAAATTATTACAGAATTACTATTTCTACACAATTTATTGAGATCTTCATATCTTTCACATCTTGCCAAATTGGAGTATAACTTGTATTGGGTTTCTAAATACATATTAGAGGAGCCTAGATTGAAAATCTTGGAGAAATTGAAAAAAAAAGCAAGATATTACAAAATCAAGAAAATTCTCTCTTAAGGTGACAAATTTGCTAATTTTATTGCGATTGCTTTTTTGAGTAAGGGTATCTTGGCTCTAGTAAGTTAGAGTAAAAAAAATAAAATAAAAATAAGAGAATTTATATTTAATTTGTGTGATTTATTTCAAAAATATTAGTTTCCATCATGATGGGGCCTTCAATAAGAGGTAAAAAGAATGCTACCACACTGGAGAAATCCTTTGATCAAGATTGGGAAGCAACAAAGGATAGTAATTCCAATGAGGAACTTAGTAAGTTCAAGGAAGAGGTTAAGAGGGATATGTGTGACTTATGAGGAGATATGTCAGATATACGAAGCATGTTAAACACCTATATGAATGAAACAAGGAAGGAGCTCTCAAGAAATCAAGGTGAAACCTTCAAGTCGATTAATAATAACACAAATTTTATTAATCCTACAGGATCTAGGAATTTTTTTTCCAAAGGTGGTGTATGCAAGAAAACCTGCCTATTGGGAACAAGAGTAAACAAGCAAACATTAGCTACAATAGAATCTATCAAGTATTCAAAATAAAATGAAGCATAACTAACACTTGCTTGAGTTTTGCAACTCAAAGCAACCAAAAGACAAAGTCCTCATGCAACCTTAAGCAACTCAACAAAAGCACCCATGAGAAGCCCTGTTGGTGTGCTCTTTCAAAACACAACTACGGCGAATCCCTTGATAGGAAATGAAAACATGAGAATGAAACTATGCTAAATGAGTGAAGAATACTTCAAACAATGGCTATGGAAGCAATCATGTTTAAGAGCATTCAAAGGATATGTATGTGACATGCAATAAAACAAACTAATCTAACAATGCAAGATGAAATGAAAGCTATTAACTACCAAGAGTTAGTAACAATGCAACTATGAAAATCACTAAGAGCTCTAGCAACAAACTAGCATGATAACAATGCATATGAGGGAGATGAAAATGCTTGAGACAAGGGCTCTATTTATAGGGTTGAGAGAGGCCCTAGTGAGGTGGAATCTATGTAGCATCCACATAGGTTCCACAAGGGAGACATGTAAGCAAGCCATGCAAGTGGTCAACATTCAAAGTTTGCTCACACATGTGTGAGAAAACTTAAAGAAAAGAGTGGGGGACAAAGGTGTAAGAGGTGTGGAAGGCATGAGGGGTGTGAAAAGTGTGAGTGTTTCTCACACATGTGTGAGCACACACTTAGGATTAAAAGGGGGTTTAGCAAGGTGTTTAGGGTAATGAAGCGGGATTAAGTAGTGGGTAGGCTTGGAAGGATGAAAGTGATGGTTGTAGACTAGGGTTTAGGCTAGGTTTAAGATTAAATTAAATATGATTTAATTGAATCATAGGTTTAGAGAAATTAATGGAGACGGAGGAAATTAAATAAATAGAATTTATTTAGAAGGGGATTTATGGAGAATCATATATTAAATAAATTTAACACATTAGGGATGGAGATATTTAAATTAAATTTAAATACATAAGGAAAGTGAACTTATTTAATTAAATAAATTTAATTAAATAAGTAGAGAATATGATCAATATAATTAATTAATTATAATGTCAAGAGAAATATTAAATAAATTAATATAGTATTTGAGATGATTTTAAGCGTCTACATTTTGTCCCTCTTTGATGTGATGTTGGGACAAAATTATATCAAAGAAAAGAAAATATAGGTTGCCCCAGAAGGGATAGAAGTCCTAGGAGTGGTGTCAAAGTGACGATAGAGGAGGAGGGTGCCCCCTCACAAAAATTGTGCAAAAAATAAATTTTGGGTAATTTTCACAAAAAGGTCTTTAGAAGAAAGGAAATGAGAGGAGAAGGGGATAAATGAAGACTTTGCATGACTCGCAGGTAAAAACAGGGGACTAACATGGCTCAGAAGGGACACAGGCTCAAAAAGGGGTCCTGGAGGGCCTATACAAGCCTCGAAGAGGCTCAAGGAAGAGTCATTTGCATACCTAAAGAGCATGGAACCAGAGCAAGGATGGATCCCATCGAGAGATTACATCTTGGCGAGCACATCTAGGAGCACCAGAGACCTGCAGAGATGGGCCCACCAATGAGTTGACTAACTAAGTTCGTCGATGTTTCATTTTGGTAGGCTAGGTAGCATTTATTGCCCCTTAAATAGGGAAAAAATGCAGTCAGAGTGGAGACGACAGTCTCTGCCCTGTCATGTGTACAAACGATAAAATAATAACTAGGACATCTATGGAGACAACAAGATCTGTCTTGTCATCTATGTAGACAACAAAAGGGGGATGAGAGGTCCATGGAGATGACATGATACATCCTATCATTTGCACAGACAATAAAGGGGTGAAAAAAGGAAGCGAAGATGACAGTCAGCATGTTGTCATCTTTGCAAACAACCAACTGGTAGCCGCCCGCATGAAATTGACATTTGTGTAGCTGTCAGAGAGGTCGAAATGGCATCTCTACTGATTGTCATCTGCGCTGATCAACATCTACATCGATTGGGAAAAATTGATAGAAAATAGGGGAAGATTCCCCATACAAGAGGATGACATAAGACAAGGGAAACTGACCATCTACATGTTTGTACTTTAGGAGGAGATAGTGGTATTCTAGTCGAGGGAGCATTATCCTTTGACCATGGTGCTAGAGGAGAGGTTGATAGAGGCAGAGTGGGAACACGTGCACCTATGCAAACTAGAGCATGTACTCAAATGGCTTGATCTGAGAGCCCATTCAGTGCTTATTGAGCGATGACACATCCTAACATCCAACTTCCATCTACCTACTAGAGAGGCTATGATTACATTGCTTGATGTGTGGAGGATATTACGAGTGCCCATCCATAGGATGTATCCCAAGTACATGCTGGAGGGCACAAATCCCTTTCTACGAGAGTGCTTTGGGAGGTAACAACAGAGACTTCCCATTCAGAGATCATGGCTGACATGGCAGGAGGCGCTAGAGCAAAGGTTGCCCTGCCATATACCTGGCATCTCTTATATGGAGGATGGTGCCAAACCATGTTGGGCATGGTTTTCCTATTGGATGGACATGGGTGCTCAGCACCCTACTATAGGATGATGGTGTAGTTTATTGCTGGGGCCAAACCATTCTGGTGGAGTTGTATCATGATTTACACATGTGCGCCTATAGGGCATAGAGGACCATGGGGTTGGGGCTGACACTGCTGATGGTATGGTCCTGGGAGCACATCATCATCACATGACCAATCATGAGATGAGAGACTAGACAACTGTGAGAGTCATTCACATGCAGGTATAGGTCACCCATTTAGTACACATCTATAGAGTTTGTGAGATTTTGGCGCCAATGCATCAATGATATAATCATGTTTGAGTGGACATCATATGATGGTGTAGAGTGATGGGGTAGCATACTAGTAGCTAGTGGAGAGGATGACTCAGAGGATCAGAGGTATCTCCCATATACACAGACAGATTGCTAGCTCATTGGGAGGTCCATGCACATCATTATGAGATATATGCCCTCTAGGGTGCAGAGACAGTTTGACAAGGTGTAGGATGTGGTTCTTAATAGATTTCTATACCCTGTAGTGTCATGAGAGTATGACAGGTTATGGGGTCATGGGAGAAACCTACCATTAGCACAAATTTCTTAGTGATCCATGCAGCCAGTGCCCTGGGTCCATGGGTAGGATACAGGTGATGTAGGCATGACACCAACTTATGCATAGTGGTGGGCAACACATCAACCCATCAGTTGATAATGCATGGAGCACCACTACCAACAGAGCAAGCATAGGGAGAGGGGGACAATGTAGGAGATTGGGGGCAGGCAATGATGATGCCATTGCCAACACAGGCGGCACAGGAGGGGCCACAGGGGCACAAATCTCGAGCAAGGAGGGCACCAACATAGGGGCCACCACATGGGCCATAGGTATAGATGCCGGCAGGGCCACAGGTACAGGTGCCACTAGGGCCGCAGGTATAGGGGCCACCAAGGCTAGAGGATGAAAACATGGTGAGGGCAAAGTGAGATAGTCTTCATACAAAGGTTTCCTGACTCTAGGGTGTGGTATAGGTTGAGTAGGATTGAGCAGAAAGTGCATAGCAGGCCTTAGCAGCACTTCAGGCAGAGGTGCAGGTACAAAGGGCTAGGGTGGATAGTGCACATGAGGCTTTAGCAACCCTACAAGCATGGGTTTATGCCAGCGAGTTTGCCAATTTTCAAATGGGGGAGGATGTCAAGGACCACACAAAGATAGAGGCCATCCAACAAGAGATAGTGACACTACAAGCAGAGCGGGACACCCATCAAGCATGAATAGATGAGTACTGCTAGCAGTGGGACATAGCCAGGTAGGTAGTGTAGCCTGGGGCAGCTATGATAGTCATGTAGGAGGTGATGGCGGCTGGCTGAGAAGAGACACAAATAGTCTGAAAGGCAACCTATTACAGGTCATTATATCATGATGTCGTGCCTGTCGACTAGCAGTAACTAGATTTTCAGGCAGCCTCGAGCTCATGGACTACTAGAGGCAGAGATAGATCAGAGTAGTCCATGGGACAACACCGACCTCCATGAGGTGGGGGTACAGGGGGGGTTGGGCCCTCATAGCTTAGCTTCTGGATTTTTTACAGTGACCAGTTTTGACAGAGATGTAGATGCAGCAAGTTTTTGATGATGCATTTGTACACGATGATACTATATGATTCTTTTGTATACAGACTGTACAAATATTTATTCTTTGATATATATATGACATGATTCAATGGGCCTATGTGTACATGTATGATTATGATTATGATTATGATTATGCATATGATATCTATGATGTGGATACTAACATTTGTGATGCAATATGTGTGTGATATATATATATATATATATATATATATATATATATATATATATATATATATATATATATATATATATATATATATATATATATATATGATGCCTAACGTGTGTATGATACAGGTTTGCTGGCAACTATGAGATTTATGCATTGTGTTACTTTTACATGTATGGATGCACTATATGTATTATGAGATGTTTTTATGATGTATATGCCACTAGATATGATCTTTAGAATGGATGCATGTAAAGAATTAATGTGATGAACTAATGATGCAATCTAATAATGAAACAAAATGCCTAATGAAAGATGACAATGAAATGTATCCTAAAATGTTAGTAACTAATAAATGCAAAGTGAAATGATCAAACCTAATATGAAAATGTAACATGAATGAACCTAATGAATGGACATGTGTCAAAATGTCTCACTTGTAAGAACCAAGTAGCATAGCATAGGAGGGGGGAAATAAACAGGACCCTTGTCTCAAGCAAGGCTCAATGAAACCCTATACTACATGAACCCTAACTACATGATACCAAGAGATTTAGTTGTGTTTATATGAAAGAGAACACCTTAGTTTGATTTTGCAAAAGAGTTTATGCATGTTATGCTATAGAAGCATAAATGACATGGCTCTTTTGCGTGGATTAGAGACTTTAGAACAATATGTGTAAGTTGCATAGTTATGATGGAACAAATGTCATATACACCTTGGAGAGGTCTAGGTACACCCAAAGTCTTTTTAGGGATCTTTGGTGGAAAGTGTACTAACTTGTTGCCCCCATTGCGCAATACATAAACATAACCTAAAAATGACACATATGTAGTAAAGTCTCAAAAATATATCATACCACAAACAACATGTGTAGTCAATGAGAATGATTTAGGTATGACCAAAATTGTTTGCTGGGAAGGGCTATGAAAAGAACAAGTTTCATGAATCATTAAGTCTCAAAGGTGATTTTGTTTAAGTCCTATTGTGGAAAAAGCTCAGTGTAATGGGATTTGAACAAGCACTCGACCGAAAAATGGCTTGCAAACTAGAGGTCTTTTGAAAAATGTGAGTGAAGTGAAGCCTCACAAACAAGAGGTTTTTTTATTGGATGCACGAAAAGAATAAGTTAGATAAGACTTTTGCACAAAAAGAAAGATGAAATGGTGGAACGGGGGGAAGCAAACCTTATAGATAATGGACCAAAATGCTTTTTTCAGAAACTTTTTTTTCTTTTTAGTCTTTTTTTAAGGAATATTTTATGATTTTTTGAATTTTTTTGTATTTTTGTGGGACTATAACAACACTGTATAGGAACTACAAGACTCAAGTGTAAAACTGCTTGAGATGTTGGATATTTATAGGCTCAGGGAGTAGATCTCCCTCTAGAGTGGCAATCTGATATGCCCCAAAACCATATTTGGCTATAATGATAAACAAACTAAGCCAATTAGCTTCAAATTTTCCTTTCTTTTCATGGTTCTATAAATTCTTCATGTTATGCTGCAAAACTAAGTCACCCACCTCAAATTTCCATGGCTTGACTTTTTTGTGATACTGAAGCTAAAGATGATTTTGATACACACAAAGGTGGTTTAGGGCATTGAGGCATCTCTCATCGAGGAGTTGCAGCTCTTGCAAGTGAGCAACTTGGTATTCTTTTTCAGACGTTAGATTCTTGAGAGATATTCTGAGGGAAGGAAGCTCAATTTCGATGGGTAAGATAGCTTCAAAACCATAAGCAAGGGAAAATGGAGTGGCTCTTGTGGGGGTACAGATGGAGGTATGGTAGGCCCAAAGGGCGGGAGCAATTTGGAGGTGCCAGTTACAACCAGCTACATTAAAAATTTTCTTTAGGATTTTCAAAATGGTTTCATTAGTAGCTTCAACTTGGTCATTACCTTGGGGGTAGTATTTGGTAGAAAAATGCTGGGTGATTCTGAATTTCCTACACAATGTGGCAACTTCCTAATTTTTGAAAGGTGTTCTATTATCAGTCCTGCTATCTTGAGTTATACCAAAATGACAAATAATGTAGTTCAAGATGAACTTCAAAATCTATTTTTTGATGGTGTAGGTTAATGGGATAGCCTCAACCCACTTTGTGAAGTACTTAGTGGTGCCAATAATATACTTGTGGCCACTTGCAAAATTTGGGTATACTTGACCAAAAAGATCAAATCCCCAGTAGGAAAAGGGCCATGGGGCAATGGTGGGTTGGAGGTCTTGGGTGGGAGTGTGTATCAAATTGCCATGCTGCTAACAAGGAACACATATCTTCACAAAATGATAGGTGTCTGCTTCCATAGTAGGTCAATAGTAACTCATTTTGAGGAGCTTTTTTGCTAACGTAAGGCCACTAGAATGGGCACCAAAAATTCCTTGGTGGACCTCTTCTAACATTGTTCTAGCTTCATCTAAACTGAGACATCTGAGGAGGGTTCCATTATAGTGTTTTCGAAAAAGTGTATCACCTAGTATAGTATATTGGGTAGTGCGACGGATGAATGTTTTGCTTTGATTTGGGGTGAGGGTTATGGGAACAATTTTGTGATGGAGATAGGAAAAAATGTCAGCATACCATGGAGACAGGACTGAAAATCTCACACACCAGCTCTAAATCATTTTTCTCATAAGCAGGAATAAAAAGATTCTCAACAAGAAACTCACATTTAGGACTATATTCAGGAATGGCAATCATGGAGGCAATGGTAGCCATAACATCTACTGCTTTGTTATTAGCCCTTGGGATCTACTAAAAGACTATCTCTATGAAGTATTGTTTAAGATCCTCAACTATCCTGCAATATGGCAACAACTTCTCATCCTTGGTGTGGTATTCATCTGTAACTTGTTTAATGACCAATTGTGAGTCTCCAAAGATGAGAAGGCTTTTGATATCCATCTAATAGCTTGATGCAACCCTATGACTAATCCTTCATAATCAGCTATATTATTTGTGCAAGGGAATGAAATTTTATAAGACTTAGGAATGAGGTCTCCTTATAGTGTAACAAACAAAATTCTTGCCCCCAATCCCTTTTGTGTGAAGGAACCATCAAAAAATAGCTTCCATTGTGTACTTGGGGTAACAGTCATAATCGTGTCATCTGGAAAGTCTACTATAATGGGATGGTCTCCTTGAAGAGGAGCTTCAACAAGCTGATCTGTAATTAGTTGTCCCTTAATGGCCTTATGCTCTTTATAAACAATGTCAAATTCACTTAAAATCAAGACCCATTTTGCAGCTCAACCAGTGAGGGAGGCTTTTGATAGCAAATATTTGAGTGGATCTATTTTGGCAATGAGATGTGTAGTATGATTAAGCATATAATGACGTAGTTTCTGCGTGCAAAAGACTATGGCCAAACAAGCTCCCTCAATAGTAGTGCAATTCAACTTATAGCCAACTAATGTTTGACTAAGATAGTATATAGCTTGCTCATTACCATTTTCATCTAATTGTGCCAAAAGGGCACCTAGGGCAACTCAAGTGGCTAAAATGTATAGGATCAATGGCCCTCCTACAATTGGAGCGACTAGAACTGGAGGATTAGCCAAGTATGCCTTAATTTGTTCAAATGCTTTCTAACATAGGAAATCCCATTGAAACTTGGTGTCTTTGTGAAGCAAATATTGAAGTGGATGGACCTTATCTGCTAATTGGGACACAAATCATCTAATAGATTGTAACTTTTGTTGCAAACTGCGAAGTTGTTTCAATGTGGTAGGTGGAGGCATTTCCATGATGGCTTTTACTTTGGCGAGATCTACCTCAATACCTCTTCTTGACATAATGTAGCCTAATAACTTGCCTGATTTGACCCCAAAAACACATTTCTTAGGATTTAGGTGCACTTTATATTTGTCCAATCTTTCAAAAATGGTAGTGAGCACATCAATGTGGGAATCACATGTCTTTGATTTTCCTAGGATGTCATCAACATAGTCCTCCATTATGACATGTAGAAGATCATGGAATATTATAGTCATTGTGCGTTGATAAGTGGCGTTGGCATTCTTCAAGCCAAAAGGCATGACTTGATAACAAAAGGTTCCCCATGGGGTGTTAAATGACATTTTATGTTGATCTTCTTTTGGAATTTTGATTTGGTTGTAACTAGAGAAACCATCCATCAAAGACAACATCTCATGTCCAACAGTCAAATCCACTATGATGTCTATGTTAGGAAGTGGAAAATCATCCTTAGGACATGCGAGATTTAAATCTTGAAAATCTAAACAAATGTGGATGCCCCTAGATGCTTTTCCTACAGGAACAATGTTGGAGACCCACTCAAGATAATCAATAGGGCAGATAAACTTTGCCTCTAACATTTTCTGCAATTATGCTTTGACTAAAAGTGCTACCTTAGGATGCATTTTGCACAACTTTTGCTTCACTGGCTTAATCTTGGGATCTACTGTCAAGTGAATGCACAACCAAATCTATGTCTAAGCTAGGCATGTCTTTTTATGTCCATGCAAAATTTATTTTACCCTTTTTCAAGAATTTAGTGTTTAGGACTTAAGGTAGCTGCAATATATGTGATTTCTGGATTATCCTTTGTACCCAAGTTGACTAGAATTGTGTTCCCATTCAAAATAGATGACTTTTTTGTGGCAAAGATCTAAATGGCAAGTCAACCTCTCCCTCTTCTGGCGCCTCTAGGAGGATTTCGCCAGAAGATGTGTCCTTTATTTTATCTTTTTCTTCATCCAAAAGTTCCCTAAAAGAGTTTTCACTAGAGGATGTTTCTTTTATTTTCGATTTTTATTTTCTTTTTCACTTTTGTGACTAAGAGAGTTGACTTGGCTACCAAAGTAGGCTTCCTCATTGTATTAGATATTATGTTCATAATCTTGGAGATTCTTAAGGCCAAAGAGTTCCATTACTGCTGCATCAGAGTTACAAATATCGAGAGCTAGTGGTGTGTCCTAAAGGTCCTAGTCTATCATGTCAGGGTTGGTGAAAGGTAGGTTGGTGGATGAAAGATTAGCTATGATAATGGCATGGACATGGGTATCTAGGTCATCTTCAATGTATTGGAAGGGTACTTCAAAGAATTCCTCCTCTTTAGTCTCAGAATCAGATTCAACCATACAATAGTTGTCAGCAAAGGACACTTTGGGTTTAATGGAGCCCAAACCACATCCTTTAGGATAGCTATTAGCCTCAAGGGGTTGTTTGATTCCATCTTCTTTAGGTCCAAGGCTGGTACCATGATATCCCATGTTTTTGACAATTGGAGGGGCCTTAACATATTTATCATTGGGGAATTCCACAGGTTTATCATTTCCATCAAAATACAACCAATCTAGGATATTGGATTCCATATGTTCATCACTAAGTGAACCCCAATGTTCAAATATTGTTTTGTTAACTTGCATAGTATCCTTATTTGTGGAAGGTGGTAATTGTGAAGGCTTTCCAAAGGAACGAGGGGAGAGTGGTCATTGTCCAACACATAAGGCATTTTTGAACTTATACTCTCCCATTCCTAAATCAACAAAAGTAACCTTCTTTCCTATAGTATTGACCTTAGTATCTTCCACCTTTTCTTTTCCTTTACAAGAATGAGAATCATTATTGGATAACTCTGGCACTATTGTGGAAGGTGATTTTGTTATGGTGAGAGGTTTAGGTATAACCTTAGCAAACTCATTGGTAGGAAAAATAATTGCTAGTGCACCTTCCAGTCTTTTATAAATGGCAAAAGGCATAGGATCACCTAGAATTGTGACCTCTCTTCCTTGGTGAGGAAATTTCAAGCATTGGTGATATGTGGATGGTACTACTTTGAGTGCGTGTATGCATGGTCGACCAAGCAAAATTTTATAGGGAAAATCCAAGTCTTAGACATGGCATTCAGTATTTATGATAGCTGGCCCAACCTTTAGTAGTAACATAATAATTCCTTTTGATTCTCTTTCATCATATGCTTTGATTGTTATCCTTTTATTGATATCTAAGAGGTCCTTTGGAAGTCCCAAGAAATGAATCATCTTTAATGTACAAAGGTTCAAACTGGATCCATTATCTATAAGGACTCTTTTTATCTTATGTTGTTGTATAAGGACTTCAATGTGGAGCAACAAATTGTGGTGTTGGTTAGGACCTTGGAAATCTTTGTTTGTGAAGACAAGGTGTTATTGTACAACAAGGTTTCCAATCATGGTGATGAATTGAGAGGCATTAATATTTTCAGGAACACAAGACTCTAAAAGAGTAGTCTCCAAAATCTCTTTGTGGATGGGTGATGTAGTTAGGATCTCTATAATGGATATTTGTGCAGGAGTCTTACCTAACTGGGACAACACATCATAGCGAGAAGTGGGCCTTTGTGAAGTGGATGGCTCAACAAGTGCATGTGGAACAAATGGATTAGTGGGGTTGGGAGTGGTAGCTTGCAAAGTAAGTGTTCCCCATCAAGTGGTTACATCACAATCTACTGCTTGTAGGACAAAGGTATTCACATGAGTGTCTACCTCTTCAATGTGACCACAGATGGAGTTAAAACCACATATATCGTTGGTTTCTATTTTACCACACAAGGAGTCAAACCCTGATATGTGGTTAGTATAATTTTCATAAGGTAATGCATTTTATGTGGAAGCTCAATTTGTATTGTTCGTATTATTATTTCCATTTTCATTGTTGTGGTCTGAAAATGGCTTTTGAAATATCTTTAGTTTAGCATTTTTAGAGGATGGTCATCCTTCTACCTTAATTTCTCCATCATCGACAAGATTTTAAATGAAGACTTTGAGTTTTATACACTTGTTTGTGTTGTGTCCTTTGATGCGGTGATATTTGCAATATTCATTTTCCCTATACCATTTCAATTTGGGTTGATTTTCATCAAAGGGACATGTGTTGGGAAATACCGTCAAATTGTGATCCCCTAGTTTTTGGAATACGGCTTCCAAGGGTTCACAAAAGTTAGTGAACTTCCTGTTGTGATCATAGTCACAGTTGTAATTGCTATTGGTATTGTTGTTGTTGCAAGGGAAAAATTGCATTTGATTGTGAGATTGCTGATTGTTTTGATTCTAATTGTCATGGTTTGAATTGTTGTTGTTTCGGTTGCGATAGTTGTTATTTCCTCCTTGAAGGTTTTGTACACTTTTAACATCAATGACACCATTGTGTGTGACACCTTTGTTTTTGGATTAGAATTTGGGTTTGCTATTGTTGTTTGTATCATTTTTTGAGGATGATGAGCTATAATGCTTAATGGTACCTTTGTCTAAAAGTCCATTTTCAATGTTCTTGCCTCTCTTGACTAATGTAGCAAAGTCTTTAGGACTACACATCTTCATTTTTAAAGACATTTCTGGTATCAAATTCTTGATAAATATATCCACAAAGAGGGAATCCTAAATTTTATAGGGCATGTGATTAGCAAGATGCCTCCACCTTTGTAGAAAGTTGGCAAATGTTTCACCATTTCGTTGTTTGGTATTGCACAAATCACTTAATGAGGCATGATGTTCCATGTTGTAAGAGTATTGTGCTACAAACTTCCCTATTAAATCATTGAAATAAGTAATGGAACCCTTGGGTAAGTTCATTATCCACTCTAGTGTGGGGCCTCCAAGACTTTGTGTGAAGAGCCTCTTAAGATAATTCTCACTATAGACTACTTCTTGACACAAAATTGAGAATTCCTTGAGGTGTGTAATAGGACATGTTTCTCCCATGTATTTGTCAAATTTAGGAATCTCAAAGTTTGGTGGGAATGGTATCATATTAATGGATCTTTCAAATGGAAAGGAAAAAATTTCCTCAAAAGAGAAATCCTTCACCCCTTTGTTGCTCATGGTATGGACCAAGTTTCGAAGTTCATGCAACTGCTAGGCTAGATCTTGGTTTGGTTGCATTTGTGACTGTTGGGAATTCATAAATCCACTTCCCAAGTTATAAGGAGTTCCAAATGTAGTTTGAGGTGGTGGAAGAACTCCACTTTGGCCAATGTATTGATATGCAGTTGTTGGAATTGGTACAGATGTTTTCACCATACTTGTTGGAATTTACAGATAAGAGGAATACATTGGTTGCATTGGAATTGCCATCTATTGAGTAGATACTTGCCCAATTTTTAAGCATCCTATAGTTGGACCTATCAAGGTGGACTATGAAACACTAGCATGCATAGTAGTGGTGGGCATAGCACTAACGATTTATTGGATGTGTTCTGCACTTAATTGGAATGTGAAATGTCCCTTTTCTGATTTTTCATGATATTTTCAACCTCTAATCAGATCTTTAAAATCAAACAGCTAATATCCCAAAGATCCACCAAATTCCTCAAGAAACCCCAAATCGGGTATGTTGAAAATAGTGCTAAAAGCTTCACAACTTCACAAATTATTAATGAATCTGAAAATGGAAATTTTTACAGAATTTTCAGCAGCATAACAGCCTACAAATTGACACTTCTAGATCTGTATAGCCTTTACACAACAGCTCAAAAATGTAGGACCAAAACTATGCTCATCGGGCTCCCGAAATAGCACAAAATATGCCCGGAAACACCACAAGAACACTAATAATCTATCTTAGAAGTTTAATCACGTCCCAATATATATATTCAGCTCTATTTTAACAGCTTAAAGTCTAAAATACAGCAGCAACCAAAACTGATATGAAATACTCAACCGGAAACACCAAACTCTTACAAAAATACACCCGAAAACTCACAAATCCGCACTGTTCAGCACAAAGGCAAACTCTGTATGAGCATGCACATGGAATGGCTTCAAACTCCCATCCTTAGCCTTCCTAGAAACCTACAAACTCCCGTTCTTGGGTCTCCCTGGAAACCTGCAAACTCCCGTTCTTGGGTCTCCTTCTCCACAGGTTTGGCAGCCTCTGAAGAATAACAAAGAATGAGCAAAAATCAAGTCTGGAATCCCCCCAAAATGCCTCCAAACCTCTTTAAAAAGGGCATAACTGTAACTCACGTCCAAGAGAGGTTAATGAAACATATTTTAATAATAATTATCATTTATTAGTCCAACGGTTTCCAAAGATTAACTCCCTTTTTCCGAAACTTCACTTTCTTGGGCCTGCCTGCCTTAGCAAAGATTTTCTTTTTTTTTTAATTATTTGAAAAGGGGACATGACAAGTCCTCCCCTCCCAATCATTGCTTGTCCTCAAGCAATGGCTGAACAATAAACCAATCAATCCACCTGGATCCCAAATGTAGTCATGAACTATACTACTACCAATTAACATAGGCTCCTGCAATATCCTTTGCAATATGACCAAGAGGAATCCATAATCAAATTGACAATTATAGCTCAACCAAACTCCGAAATCACCACTACCACAAACAAAAACCCATGAGGCACAAACTCTTAGAACATCAAAACCCAAGTAAAGTGGACTACCAACATAGTAAATACCATCAATGCATTCCACTGGCCTATATGGAATGTACAATCCAACTCTGCAACAATGGTGAATGCTCTCAAATGAAACTATACCAAGTATGGAGAATCCACACACTATACAACTCCTGCAGTCAACACAACTCTGTAGATCATTGGCCACTGTCTCATAACCATAACTCCCATGCACCCCTGATGGTGAAAAGCCATCACAAGATAAACAACAAGAAATGGAACCCAAACCAAATTTTCCTGCCATCAACTCCTCAGCATAAGGATCAATTGTTAACTGATGTACATACCCTGCACTATAATGTTGATTAAAAAGACTAACCTCAGTCAATAGCTCACCATGAACAAGTGATACAACCCACTGTGACTGATCACTAGCTAAGTCAGGAGATGTCATAGCCAAAGGAGTAGAATCAATAACAACACTTGCTGAAGCATCACTCCAAAAATCCTGCTCTAAGTCATGTATTATCAAGCTATCAACTACAGAACCTGTCGCCATGTCATGCCCATCACAACTCTCATCTCGAGGCATCAAACTATTCCATAACTGATGATAAGCACTAGGAACCAAAGTACATCTCTGTATCATAATCTCATCAACATGGTCATCAAAGGTAAATTGATGAGCGTACCTCATAGTGTAATGCCGATAGAATGCGCCAATCTCAGTCAGTGGCTCAAACTGTAATCCAGATGAAACTAACTGCAATTGATCATCAACCATGTTAAAACTAACTACTACCTCCAAAGATATCACCAAGGGAGTAGTATTACTAGCAGGAACCATGCCAACTGTTGACTCACCAACATCACACATGACCTTTGATACATCTCTAGTCTTTGTGCCTTCAGTACTAGAGGCCACCACCCTGTCAGGCATACAATAATCTGCTACAATACCCAACTCAACTAAACCTGACTCTAGTGGGAATGAACCTGATATGCCAATGTTAGTATCAAGGATGGATGCATTCCCATCTCCACTGTCTTTGACAATCTCAGCCATGGACATCCTCGAATCACCAAACACCATAGCTTGTGACTGTATAGAATCAGATAAAGACTGTAGTCGCTCTAACTCCATGGTCACCTTAGCCAAATGAAACTGTGACTCCTTGAAAGCCAACTGTGTACTCTCAAGAATCTCAGAAATCACCTCAAGCTGCTCAGTAAGCTCACTCACCTCATCTTCCTTGGCCAACAATGCATCATATGCTATACTACCCCACTCCATAAGATAATCTCTGTCAGCTACCAACTGCATATAATTCTGTCTCAAAATTTGAATAGCCTCCCATAAAGAGTGGATCTCTGTCAAGGAAAGATAACTTCCTTCCTGCTCATCACTAGTAGGAGAACCCCATCCATAAACTGCTAATAATTGACGAGCAGCATCAAAATGTTGGCAAGTGATAGCAATGTCACGGTCACTAACTCTCAACTGATTAGACACATGATGGCATTGGCCTGACTGTCTCCTACAAACCTCCTTTGATGCACTGTCTAAAGGAGTATCCTCAAAGTTACTAGTCTCTAGAGTATTACCATCCATGTCCCGTGAATCAACTCTAAAGCTCATATCAACATACAAAGTATCAAAAACTGTAGCACTGCTGTCCAACTCCTCTGTACCCAAAGAAACTAAGTCTTCAAAATTGCCCACTACATCCTCCTGGATGTCATCAATGCCAATATGATCCTGGGACTCATCTGTACACACTGCCAAATATGAAAGATCATCAACACATTCCAGCAAGTATGGTCGACTGGATATATGAACAAAGCCCAACACCGGTGTATAAAAACTAATACCAACATCAGACAAGATACTGGCACAAGAAAAGACAACACCGTGTAATCTGCTAATCAAATCCATGATAGCACCCAAACAAACATTGCTACCAAAAAGTGTTAAAGATCTCCAGTCAACTAAATCCCAAACACCAATATAACAATCTCGAGTCCATATCCGTAAACTAGAATCAACTGGTAACTCAAGCAAACTCCTCACCTGAGTAATATGACCAATACCAACTAACTCCACATACCTGTCATGATGAGGTAATGAAGTCACATTACTATCTTCACTCACCTTCAGCTGGCGGGATAAATCATGTGAAGTACTACCTGCCTCAACCTCATGTGATGAAGCATCTAACTGCGCCTGGTACTCTTTCTCAGCAAAGTCATGAATGCTCAATGTCTGCTCATCTCTACCAGGTATCTCACCATCTTGCACAACAACATCCTCATAATCATCATCTGAACCCACTACACTGTAGTCACTGCCTGTTGTAACTATACCATCCTGAATACCTGTGGCATCACCCTTTGACGACCTGTAAACAATTGTCTTAATTTGAGTATCAAGTTGACTGTTACTATCAATCTGTGTAATATCCTTTCCCACCACCTCCTGTGGCAGAGTAGAATCTGAGACCTCTACCTGGCTATCAGCTAGTTTCTCAAACTCCTCATGCAAGTTCTTGGGAATTGTGTCATCTGTCCTGTGAGAAAATCTGCCAAATAGAAATCCAGTCAACTTATCCACCTTAGCTGGGTCAGATAACATGTCATTTATACGGTGGTGCTCAACCAACTGTTTAGACATGTCATGGCTTATTTTCATAAGTTTATCTCGAATGTCTAAATAACCATCCTTTCTATTATTTTGACTCTGGCTATCAATTGTCCAAGATTGTTCCCTCTGAGACTCTGTACTATACCTGTCCATTCTGGATAAAGTAGAGTGTAACCCCAATAGGATATAACTTCTTCAAACACCAAGAACTAACATGCAAATGATTAGAAGTAGCATGCAACCATAGATTTGGACATGCAACTGATTAGAAGCAACATGCAACCACCAAATTATGACATGCAAGATCTGGGTAGTTGTCAAAACTGAAATGAAAACTTCTACAACCACCAAATTCACCAAGAACTAACATGCAAATGATTATAAGTAGCATGAAACTATAGATTTGGACATGCAACTGATTAGAAGCATGCAACCACCAAATTATGACATGCAAGATCTGGGTAGTTGTCAAAACTGATATGCAAGATCTGGGTACTTGTCAAAACTGAAATGCAAACTTCTACAACCACCAAATTCACCAAGAACTAACATGAAAATGATTAGAAGTAGCATGCAACCATAAATTTTGACATGCAACTTATTAGAAGCAACATGCAATCATAAATTATGACATGCAAGATTTGGGTAGTTCTCAAAACTGAAATGCAAGATCTGGGTAGTTGTCAAAACTGACCTGCAACTTCTAAAAACCCTCAGGCTGGCAAGATCATGGCTCTGATACCACTGAAATGTCCCTTTTCTGATTTTTCATGATATTTTCAACCTCTAATCAGATCTTTAAAATCAAACAGCTAATATCCCAAAGATCCACCAAATTCCTCAAGAAACCCCAAATCGGGTATGTTGAAAATAGTGCTAAAAGCTTCACAACTTCACAAATTATTAATGAATCTGAAAATGGAAATTTTTACAGAATTTTCAGCAGCATAACAGCCTACAAATTGACACTTCCAGATCTGTATAGCCTTTACACAACAGCTCAAAAATGTAGGACCAAAACTATGCTCATCGGGCTCCCGAAATAGCACAAAATATGCCCGGAAACACCACAAGAACACTAATAATCTATCTTAGAAGTTTAATCATGTCCCAATATATATATTCAGCTCTATTTTAACAGCTTAAAGTCTAAAATACAGCAGCAACCAAAACTGATATGAAATACTCAACCGGAAACACCAAACTCTTACAAAAATACACCCGAAAACTCACAAATCCGCACTGTTCAGCACAAAGGCAAACTCTGTATGAGCATGCACATGGAATGGCTTCAAAATCCCATCCTTAGCCTTCCTAGAAACCTACAAACTCCCGTTCTTGGGTCTCCCTGGAAACCTGCAAACTCCCGTTCTTGGGTCTCCTTCTCCACAGGTTTGGCAGCCTCTGAAGAATAACAAAGAATGAGCAAAAATCAAGTCTGGAATCCCCCCAAAATGCCTCCAAACCTCTTTAAAAAGGGCATAACTGTAACTCACGTCCAAGAGAGGTTAATGAAACATATTTTAATAATAATTATCATTTATTAGTCCAACGGTTTCCAAAGATTAACTCCCTTTTTCCGAAACTTCACTTTCTTGGGCCTGCCTGCCTTAGCAAAGATTTTCTTTTTTTTTAAATTATTTGAAAAGGGGACATGACAGAATGCTAGTTGTGTGGTGCCACTTGATGTAGATGTAGCACTAGTTGTCACTGTGGGTCCTTTGCTAGATGCTTGGGTTGTGTTTGGCAATACAGGAGCACCACCCTTTGTCTAAACAAGGTGGTCTCATCAAAACTCGTAGGGACATTAACACCATCTTTAACCAAGTTTAGGAAGATCTTAGTCTTATTTTCCCTAGTAGATTTTTCCATCATTTCAACATTGTATGGATCTGCAAGGAATGTTTAGACATCATTAGGGATATTGTTGTTGTCAATAGGGTCTTCCTCTTGGTATACTTCTTCATCATGATTGCTCAGAGTTGTGTTGCAGAAAGGATCTTCTGGTTCTTGTGTGGATGTTAGGCTAGGCATGTCAAAGTTTGAACTAGAGGGAAATGCATCCCCCAATGAGGTTGGTAGTGGATGAAAAGGATTCTCCATCTCTTTTTTCCTTAGTGATTCCAACAAATGAGACATGGGGTTAAACGTGAATCTGCTGGATTGTGTATGTCCCATACAATAGTGACCAAACCAATGGATGGAAGCTAATGGAAGAAAGAGAGGAATGTGAGGGAGAACTGCTGAACCTTACATGATGAAAGGGGCCAAAAACCTAAATGTAAACAAAAGACCTTGATTTAGCAAACAAAGTGTGATTATAGGCTAAAAGTATCTTTCTCCTACCAAAGATGGTCAAGTGATCTTTAGGAAAGATAGGACACTATATTGACTACCCACTATTTGGAGATGTGCTTGTGATCCCAAATGAGTGATAGATGTTTGCTTATGGATAAAAGGTCTGGTGCTGTGATCTCATAAGGTGTTCTTATGCCAAAGTCTCTAGGTTCAAATGATCGAGCTCTCTTAGAGGAAATTTTGCAAATGGAAGACTAGAAATTTGGGAAAAATGGGGTTGATGTGGAAAATGAAGGTGTTATGGTCACGTGTATGGTTAACTCAATCCTCGCTTATTGGAAACAAAAATCTTGGGTTTACTCCAGGGAAGGTAGACCAATTTTGAAGTTTTGCATTATACTCAATTCTATCATAATGGTCTTCTTTAATTTCTTCTTTTTGGATGTCTTTGATAGCGTATCAGAATTGTTTATCACAGTGTGTTAGGTTTTATCTTTCCTTGTAGGCAAATGGTTTGGACAATTTCACCTTCTTATGTTTGACTTTGTTGGTCATGGTAGGAACTGAAAAAAATCTAGTTTCAAGTATAAACTGTAACTAGACTCAACCAATTTCAAATGCTAGACTCAATATAGAACTTATGAAAATAACCGTGAGTCAAGAGGACCCACTTACCACTATTTTACTCACTGAAAGTTTAGCTCACAATTTCACTCATTTTTGCACTTGTTTGATGTTTTGGTGTTGGTTTTGAATGTTTAAACAATCAGGCACACATAACACATGAACAATCCTAATAAGGCTACCATTAGGATGTACAAGGATTATCTAGAGGGCATCCTCAATATACGCAAGGTATGTGAGGCCCAAATCTATAGATGAAAAAAAATAATGCCACACACTTGGGGGGAGACAGTGACTCAAATCTCCACCTTCACTTCCCAAAGGTATAAAGTTCTTTGGGGCTTAGCCAAGAGTAACAAGATTTTACTTCTAAGAGAGGTATCTTTTGATTCACCTCCCAATTCTTATACTCCGCCAGAACACTGGAGTTGAGGTCATCCCAAGGGGTGATGAAATCCCCAATTAGGCCTCCTAAAAAAAAACAAGACCACTTATTTCTTGTGCACTCAAGATCACCCAAAGGTGCTAGAGGAGAGAATACATAAGTGGCCTCGGGGTTAAAAGACACTTGTTCTTTCCTAGTGAAGCTTTAAGTTTTGTAATCTACTCTTGAAGACACTCATGTTTAAGCATGCTTTGTTATTTCCAACTTGAAAATGTTGTCAACATAAATAAAAAGTGTAGATTCATCAACAAAAAGTAAATCGAGTGAGTGTATAAGCAAATTGCTAAAAATGAAACCAATTTCTTTTAAGTCATTCAAGAGTGTGTGAATTCATTTTAAGCACCAAACCCAAATATTTCATTGCAAGTTTTATTAACCTTAGGCATTCAAGATTGTGTTTGCTATCCTAAACATTCATTCCAATGAAAGCATGTCAATTTCCTTAAGGCATTCAAGATTAAATTTGCTATCCTAAACATTCATTCCAATGAAAAGCATGTCAATTTTATTAAGGCATTCAAGATTGAGTTTGACTATTCTAAACATGTATTCCAATGAAAATATTGTTCATTCCTTTAATGACATTCAAGAGTGTATTTTCTACCTAAAAATCCATTCCAATGAAATGTGAGTAAATTTTCCTTAAGGCATTCAAGATTGGATGTAATTTTTTCCCTTAAAACATTCAAGAGTGTGTTTGGATTTTACATTTTAATTTGCAACATAGATTCAAGGACAAATGGTTATTGCATACAAATTCATTAACTCTTTAATCCTACAAGTGATAAAAATCACTATGAGTTTGTTTTTAAGTCTTCCAAGGTTTGTTTCCTATAATGCAAATTTGTTAGAAATCTCTACAAGACAACCAACCGGTGAATAATGTGTTTGAAACTTAATAAATTTGTCAAAAAGTGTAGATGACATATGACAAGCGCAGATGCTAAAATGCACAGACAAAAAAGTGTAGGGTGTATGTTTTTTTAGGCACGTGGCAACTTTGTCAGGCGTAGACGATAATTATGGTTCAAAGATGCTAAAACACACAAATGACAAAAGGTACCCAACACACAATGTAGACAACAAAATAAGGATCGCAGATGACAAAATTATGCGTCATAGACGACAGAAGTATGGTCACAGATAATAAAGTACACTACGTAGATGACAGTTGGGTTTTTAGCAAGTTCAGGTCCACCCATAATGAAGATGACAATGTATGTAACGCAGATGACAATCAAGCTTTTTAATAAGTTCAGATCCACCCACCACGTAGATGACAGATTAAGTTGAGCAGACACCAAAACTAGGTTTTAATATAGGATAGGTGGGCTTAAAGCTGTAAGGCAGAGATGCTGATCTGCATAGACTCTGGTCTACGAAGATGATAGAACACAAATGACATTGAGTGTTGCGTAGATGACAATGCACAGATTTTGGTGACAAGTTGCAATTTTTTGACAGATTTTTGAAAGGAAAACAAGGACATGGGTCCCACCGAGCATGTCAAAATGTATGCAAAAAAAATGCCTATTGGGAACAAGAGTAAACAAACAAATGTTAGCTACAATAGAATTTATCAAGTATTTAAAATAAAATGAAGCATAACTAACACTTGCTTGAGTTTTGCAACTCAAAGCAACCAAAAGACCAAGTCCTCATGCAACCTCAAACAACTCAACAAAGACACCCATGAGAGGCCCTGTTGGTGTATTTTTTATTGGAGGGATGTTGGTGTGCTCTCCCAAGACACAACTATGGTGAATCCCTTGATAGGAAATGCAAACATGAGAATGAAACTATGCTAAATGAGTGAAGAATACTTCAAAAAATGGCTATGGAAGCAGCCATGTTTGAGAGCATTCAAAGGATATGGATGTGGCATGCAATAAAACAAACTAATCTAATAATGAAAGATGAAATGAAAGCTATTAACTACCAAGAGTTAGTAACAATGCAACTATGAAAATCACTAAGAGCTCTAGCAACAAACTAGCATGATAATAATGCATATGAGGGAGATGAAAATGCTTGAGATAAGGGCTCTATTTATAGGGTTGAGAGAGACCCTGGTGAGGTGGAATCTATGTGACATCCACATAGGTGCCACAAGGGAGACATGTAAGCAAGCCATGAAAGTGGTTAACATTCAAAGTTTGCTCACACGTGTGAGAAAACTTGAAGAAAGGAGTGGGGGACAAAGGTGTAAGAGGTGTGGAAGGCATGAGGGGTGTGAAAAGTGTGAGTGTTCTTCACACATGTGTGAGCACACACTTAGGATTAAAAGGGGGTTTAACAAGGTGTTTAGGGTAATCAAGTGGGATTAAGTAGGGGGTAGGCTTAGAAGGATGAAAGTGATGGTTGTAGACTAGGTTTTAGGCTAGGTTTAAGATTAAATTAAATATGATTTAATTTAATCATAGGTTTAGAGAAATTAATGGAGATGGAAGAAATTAAATAAATAGAATTTATTTAGAAGGGGATTTATGGAGAATCATGTATTAAATAAATTTAACACATTAGGGATGGAGATATTTAAATTAAATTTAAATACATAAGGAAAGTGAACTTATTTAATTAAATAAGTAGAAGAATATGATCAATATAATTAATTAATAAATAATTAATTATAATGTCAAGGGAAATATTAAATAAATTAATATAGTGTTTGGGACAATTTTAAGCATCTACAAGTGGATATGCACAATTTTGATGGCAAGAATCCTCTAACATGGATAAATCAAATGGAGATTTTTTTTGAAGTATAGAAAATCCCATATGGACAAAAGGTCACAATGGCTTCCTTATATCTAGAACTAGATCAATTCATTTGGTATCATTGGCTTTGTACTCATAGGAGGAAAAATGTTCTCACTATATCATGGTTAATTTTTACAAAAGAACTCCAAGCACAATATAACAATAGTGTGACAAAAAACTTTAGCCAACTTGATAACATTCAACAAATAGGATCAGTTAAGGATTATATTAAAAAATATATCCTTAAGTATGGATGCAAATACAAAGGAGAACTTGAATGCTTTATTCTTGGGTGGTATTAAGGATCACATTCAACATGAGGTACGCATGTTTTGTCCTAGCTCAGTAAATGAGTCTTTTATATTGGCACATAGGGTAGAGGAGAAGTTCTTGATTCCTAGAAAGCAAGGGGCTAATGTAACAAGAGAAAAAGGATATTCAACATCTTCTCTTCCTTAACCTACTAGGTTGACTCCACAACAAATTGAGGAGAAAAGAGCAAAAGGGTTGTGTTTCAATTGTGATAGCAAATATAGTCAAGGACATAAATGTAGTGAAAAGAAATTATTCTATATTGAAGGTCCAAGTGAGGAAGAAGAGGATGAGCCCATATAAGAGGAGGATAGGGAGTCAGGTGAGGAATCACATGATTCTCAACCAATCATTTCTTGTCATGCACTTTAAGGTTTTAATGAACCACAAACTCTCAAGGTAGTGGGTTTATTAAAGAAGTAAAAAGTAACAATGTTGATTGAATCAGGTAGTACCCATAATTTCATCAACAAAAAGTTGGCAACTCTTAAAATTGTTTTATATATCTAGCCCTAGAGTTTAAAGTTTTGATCATAGATGGGGGCACAATTAGTTGTTCAAGGAAGTATTATAGCATCAAATTATCCATGAGAGATTATCAACTCAATAAACCAATGTATGCAATATCCATGGGTGTAGCGGATATTATTTCGAGAGTACAATAGCTTACTACATTGGGAACAATTGAGATGAACTTCCAAGAACTATTCATGTGATTTCATTCAAAAGGAAATGTAGTGGAGCTAAGGGGATTGAAGGAAAAATTCACATAGATGGTAAGCTCTCATCAAATGTAAAAGTTTCTTAAGAAAGATGTGGATGGATTTATTTCCCAGCTATGTTGATTAGAAGTCTCTTAATCTAATGTTCTTACTCATCTAGATTCACAAGAAATAATTGATTATCACTTAGTGGTTCTTGGAGATATGCCTAAAGAATGTCCTCCTAAGAGGGATGATGACCATGCCATACAACTAGTTCCAAGGAGCCAACCACCAAACATTAGGCCTTATAGGTACCCACACATACAAAAAAGTGAGATAGGAAAAATTGTTGAGGAAATTCTAGAAGCAAGAATTATCAGGAATAGTCAAAGTGCTTACTCCTCACCTATTGTAATGGTGCATAAGAAGGATAAAACTTGGTGCATGTGTCCAGATTATAGAGTGCTCAACAAGTACACCATTAAAGATAAGATTCCTATTCTAGTCATCGATGATCTTCTAGATGAATTAAATGGAGCTATGCATTTTACCAAGTTAGATCTTAAATAAGGTTATCACCAAATTTGGATTAAGGAGGAAGATATTTGTAAGACAAAAGTTCGAACTCACAAGGGTAATTATGAATTTTTGGTGATGTCATTCGGTCTTATCAATGCACCGTCTACATTCCAAATTCTGATGAATTCCATTTTTAAGAAGTTCTTGAGAAAGTTTGTGATAGTGTTTTTTGATGATACATTAATTTATAGCAAGACTTGGGAAGAAAATTTGCAACATGTAGATCAAGCATTACAATTACTTGAAGATCATAATCTCTAGGCTAAGCCATTCAAGTGTTCTTTTGGTCTTAAGGAGGTGGAGTATTTGGGACATATAGTTTCACATGGAGGAGTAAAGGTAGACCTTAACAAAATTAAGGCTATCCTGGAATGGCTAATTCCAAAAACTATTAAGAAGTTGAAGGGTTTCTTGGGATTAACATGACACTATAGAAGATTTGTGAAGAATTATGGTTGTATAGTAGCACCCTTTACCACTCTATTGAAGAAGGATTATTTTCATTAGAATCAATTTGCTAATGTTGTTGGAAATAATCAAGACTAGCTAGGTTACTAAGAAGGGAGGGGTGAATCAGTAACCTCAAAACTTTTAACAAATTCAACACTTGTCAACTTAATCCATTCACCATTAACTGATCTAATCTACTGCATGCATAAGAAACTAAAAGATAAATATTCATTGCACATGAACACAATATTTGGTGACCCAAAAACCTTCCAAATAGAAAGTAAAACTAGGGTGGGGATGATACCCACTAAATTCAATATTGCAGTATAAAGTTGGCCTATTAAGGCTTACAATGATCACTTATGATGATCTACCCTATTAGGAGCAATTGGATTGCTAGGTCTACCTTGTTAGAGGTTTTACAAACATACAATGAAGTATGCACTCTGTTAAGAGATTTAAAGAAAAGACTGTTAAGTCTACTCTATTAAAGGATTTGAATTTGATTCACTTGTTAGGATGAAACAATATATCTAATTTACAACTAATTTGCTAATTAGATCTTTGAAATGCAAATTACCTCTTTGTGATAGATGTAATTTGATTGCTCCTTATAGACCTTGTTGAATATTTTGCTCTCTGCTGTTGACTTGCATTCACTCTTCTCAAAACATTACTTCTTCCTCTTATATATATTTTTAGAAATGATACAATACATTACATATATATCATCCTAATTCTCATAATTACAAGGTCAACCAAAACACAAGTTAACACAAATATTACTAAGTTGGCCCAAATGTACAAATTCAGGTTCTGAAAGCTGACTAGGTGACCTTCTGATACTCAATGTCCACTACATTACTCGGCATTGTCATGCATTTGGTAAAAGTAGAGGCTCGGTCCATACTAATCACTCAATGTAGCTTTGAACTTGGTGAACATAGGAGACTTGGTAGATATAGTGTAACTCGGTAAGAACTGTATACTATGTTTACCTTGCTTACACTTGGTAAACACTGCTCATCCCATCACTCGGTCTTCACATCATAGAAACTAATAACTTGATGAATACTACAAAGCTTAGTGACCACTAACTGCTCAGTGATAATTGCTGGACTTTACACTGCTTGTTTTTACTCGGTAACCTCTGGAATGCTCGGTGTGAACTACTGAACTGTTGAACTCACTTGGCAATCACTGAATGCTTAGTGAACAGTAGAAATTGAATGATGTACTAGGTAACCATATAGAATTATGAATAAGTGTTGTCACTAATTACAAACATAGCTTAATGCCAACAATCTCCCCCTTTGTCATTAGTGAGAAAAACACTTATTGGCCAAAACTTATGTATAGTGACATGTTGATTTTGATTTTTTTAAATTTGTCTTTGTAATTTTGCTGTATATACATTTGCACATATCTCCCCCATACAATATACATATTATATCATAATATCATGTAGAGTGTATATACAAATATCTCTTTTCCTTTACAAGCCTCTCCCTTTTTATTATGTACTGTACATATGTCTCTCCACAAATATCTCTTTCTCTCCCTCTCCCTCTTTTTGACAATAATGCCAAAAATTTATACATGTCATACTTATACAGAGACATTCAAATGGGAAAGAAAATCAGAATGTACCTTGAGAATAAGAGCTAATGTCTTATCCCAGTTCTCTTGCAAACTTTTGCAGGTGTGAAGTGCCACTTGAATTTCTATTGAAAGTTCAATCATATGATCTATAATTGAAAATTTGTTATCATGGATCAATGTTTTTGAATATACAATATGTTTCTACATTGTGTCCATGATTGGCAAGATCATGTTTTGGATGTCTATTAATGTGGACCTGATCCTTGCTTCCTCTCTCAACTATTCTGCCTGCATATCAGATAAAAATATGACCTTTATGTGATGTGCAAAGCTTGAACTAGGGTTAAGCTACAACTTTTGGGTGTTGGCCTTCAGATCCTCATCTATCTTAGTCAATTTATCTTTTATTTCCTTAGTGTACTCAGTAACATCACATAGTTTGGCAAAAAGAGATGTTACATTTGTAAAATAATTTTCAAGATTAGCCAGAATTGAGGAAAGCTCTACCTAATTAATAGCAATGTGCTGAGCAATGTGCTCAAGCACCTTATTGTCAAACTTATTGTCAGATTTTTCTAACAACTTTTCTTAACCAGTAGAGTCCTCATTGAATTTATTCACTAATTCCTCTAACTATAACAAAATTTGTTAAGATGAATCAACATCTACACCTATAGCCTCTATCAAAATGTTCTTTGCATTTTTAATGATTCTAAACTCTCTGTACCTTTCCTCTCTTAACTATTTTTGTTTAGTCTTCTATTCCAGAAGTTGGCTAACCAATCTCATTTGTTCCATAGTAACATTATCAAGATCCAACTTAGGAATTGTAATCTCTTTGTCCAAGTCAATATCTTCATCAATTTCTTTTCCAATAATCAAAAGTTTAAGGGGTGTCCTTGGTTCTACTTTTGATATTATTGCTTTAGACTTAGAAATAGAAATAATTGTAGAAATAGTAGGGTTTGCTGTGAAAACTTGAATAAGGCTTACTGACTAGAGTGCTAACATAATCCAAAATTGATGTGCTACCCAAAATTGAAGTGATTATAGTTGGAACACTGACTAAAGTACATACAACAGGAGTATTGGTAGAAGTATTTACAAATGAAATACTTACAGGAGCATGTATAATTGAAGTAGACAAAATTGTAGAACTTGACGCTGAACTCACTGCTAATGTCCTAGACTTGGGAGCTCAAGAAGAGGAGGGCTGCAACTCGGTGGATGAAGTGGTAGACACTTCCATTACTAATACTTGGAGCTGAGAGATAGCAAATAGTGATTGAGTAGATGATGTATCTGTTGTAGTTGCAATCACACTTGCTAAAGCTATCTCCATGCTAGATGATGTAGTAGTCTTTGGTGGACAATGAGGAAAGGAGGCTATAACTTGTGTAGCTATCCTTACTAGATCATTCTCTTCTTCTTCTCCTTCCTTATCTTCCTCTTCAACTTCTTCCTCTTTCTCTTCTTCACCATTCTTCATCACTGCCCAATAATCCTTAGCATCAATAGTGACACAAGGTGTATTATCTTCTTCGTCATTATCACTATCATCATCATTTATTTCCATTGGATCCTCACTTGGCTTGTGCAAATGATAAATTTTTTTCCACATAGCAGTAGCATCTTTAACTACATGCTCAATATCTTTGACCAAAATCAAATAGGTATGAAATCTGATCATCATCTTACCTTTATTATCCTTCATTGCTACCTTAACCTTGGCATTGGTAAGATTCGGTAGCAACTGTCTCAAAGATTGCTCATATATATCCTTTGCTATTTGTAAAATTGATTCCCATCTAGGTGTTGGCATAAAGTTATTTACCATTAGTGACAATACTCACAGTTCAAATCGAGTAATACAATGCAGATCGAATGATGGCAACACAGTTCGAACCGAGCACTGGCAACACAGTTCAAACGGAGCACTGAAGACACAGTTCAAACCGAGCACTGAAGACACAGTTCAAACCGAGCATCAAAGACTCAGTTTTAATCGAGTGAAGTTGCACTTAGTGTCAACTGAGTAAAGATGCACTCAGTATTAACCGAGTGAAGTTGCACTTAGTGTCAACCGAGTAAAGATGCACTCAGTATTAATCAAGTGAAGTTGTACTTGGTGTCAACCGAGTAAAGATGCACTCAGTATTAACCGAGTGAGGAAGCACTTAGTGATAACCAAGCTCAGGAGGTTAACGAAGAAGTTAGTTTCTACCGAGTGAAACTATATCTACCGAGTCACCAATGGTTACCGAGTTCCAAGAAATGTTGTATGACTAGTATGAACCGAGCCCCTACCTCTACCGAGTGCATGACGATGTCAAGTAACATAGTGGATGCCGTGTATCAGAAGGTCATCAAGTTTGTTTGAAGAACCCATGTTTATTTTACTATTTGGCCGACTCAGTTATATTTTGTTTACTTGTGTTTGGCCAACCTTGCATGAATAATTATTGGAATGGTATATATATGTAATTTATTATATCATTCAATATAGATATATAAGAGATAGATAGATACAAGAAAGACATACAAGATATAGAATATTGCAAAAAGGAGGGACATAAGATATGATATGCGAATTCATCAGCAGAAAAGAATACTCAGCAAGGTCTACCAGGAGCGGAAATGATTTCATCAATCACAGAAGGTGATCTACAATAAAGAACTCAGTCAAGTTGTAAGTTGATCTGTTGGTTCATCCTAATAGGTGAATCATTCTTGTAAATCCTTTAACAGGGTAGACTTAACCGTCTTTATTCAAATCTCCTAACAGAGTGCATACTTGTAAAGTATGTTTGTAAATCCTCTAACAAGGTGGATCTAGCAATCCTCTGTGCTCCTAACAGGGCAGATCACCAGAAGTGATCATTGTAAGCCGTAATCGGCGAACTTCATACTGCAGTAACGAAGCTTTGTGGGTATCATCTCCACCCCATTTTTACTTTCTATTTTGGAAGGTTTCTGGGTCACCAAATCTCTGTGCATATATGGTTTAATTATTTAATAGTTTTTTTTTATGCAACAGGATAGAGCGAATGTTGTGTATGGTTATTCCAAATTAACTTAAAAAGTTTTATTGTTATTGATTCACCCCTCCCCTCTCAGTAATCTATAATATCTTGAATATTTCCAACAATTGGTATCAGAGCCTTTTGGTTCTTAGGACAAAGTTTGACAGCTTGAGCAAAGATCTAAGTTATGGATATATTCAGATTGGAGAAAGTTATTGAAAATGAAAAGATAGATCTAGAAATGGCCATGGTTCAAATCAAAGAAGCAAAGGAGCATCTTTCTCAATCCCTAAAAAGAAGAAAGGAACTTGCAAGACAAATGAATGACCATCACTATGTTGAAGAAAAGATTGAAGATTTGTTACCATCAAGTAGTTCAGAAGAAGCTGACAAGGCAATCAAAGAACTTCTAGAAAAGAATGGATCTCTACAAGAAGAGGTAAGAAAGCTTAAAAGAGAGCAAGAAATATAGTCAATTAGGCTATGTGAAGTTTTGGAACAAAGAAACAAAGCACAAGAAGAACTGGAAGATAAAAGCCATAATCAATCCCATCAGCATGAAGACCTTATAAACCAACTCTCTAATGCCAATGAAGAAATCAGGATTCTCAGAGTACAAAATGAAAGTCTACAAAAAGATTTAAGAACTGAGAGACAAATCAATGAAAGCTTGGAAAATGATCTAATCTCTGAAAGGCAAGTCAATGAAAGAATGATGAAATCCCAAGCAGATATGAATCAATTAAATCAACAAAATATGGAAAATCTTTATAGACATAAAGGTAAAGCTGGTCTTGGATACAAGAAAGAAGGTGAATCCTCCAAACAAGGTGAACAAAGGAATAAAAAACCCACTTGTAATTACTGTGGCAAGTTAGGTCATACATCAAACAAATGCTGGAGCAATGGAAAAGCAAAATTCAATGGTAAATGCTTCAATTGCAATCAGCATGGTCACAAAGCAAATGAGTGCAAGGAAAAACCAAAATTTGAAGGCAACTGTCACAAATGCAAAAAACATGGTCAGAAGACATTCCAATGTAGATCCAAATCATTTAATCCAGCTGAACAACTTGTCAAAGCCATATTTGGATGGGACTACAACACCTGGTGTAGATGTCACTATTGTGGAGAATATGGACATACTGACATAAATTGTGCTAGACATCACCTAAGGAAGAAGGACACTATTGTAAGGTGCTACACATGTACAAAACTTGGTCATATAGTTAGAAATTGCATGAATATAGAAAAATTTGAAAATGAGAAGAAAATCAAAGCAGACAACATTCGGAAGCAAATGAAGCAACAGTGGATTCCAAAATCTACCGAACAAGATAAGTTAAGTAATGGCAATATCACTCAAGAAATGAGTGATTCCACCATTTCCAATTAATATTCATAAAAGAAAGTATGGAACTGCATCCTCCAAGAATTATCCTAAATAGTTCCACAAGAAGAAAGATGATCATAACAGTATTCAGATACACTTTGATCCTAGTCTTAACCGAGTTCGGTCGAGTGCAATAAAGTTTCATTTACCGAGTTATATCAATCGAGCAAGGTAGGTTCGCAACCTTACCAAGTTAAGTCGGTACATCAATGTTTTTCTTTGATCACCGAGTTGATAGTATCTACTGAGCAAGTGGATGACAACCTATCATTTCATCTACCGTCATACCAAGCATTTATGATGAATGTTTCGTCAAAAAGGGAAAAAATTTGATCTCATTCTTCACTACAAACTTTGAGCTAAGTTATCTTCTATGATTCCAGAGCAAGCTTAAAGCAATTTCAAGCAAATTTTAAAGGGCGGAAGAATCTATTCAGAATTTCTCTTCACTTACCAAGCAACAATGGCATCTAGAAGTAGCAGCTCCAAGGCAAAGAGAGGCTCAGAAATGCTGGTTAAAGGTGTGGAATGGAAGGCGCCGAACTTCAAATTGGCACTAGAAATTGCAAAATCGCTTGACCCTAACGGTGCTCAGTCTCAAATTCCTCCAAAGGTACTCCTTATAAATGAAATTCACTCTCATTTCAAATGTTCCATTCAAGAACTTGGAAACCTAGAAATTGATAATGCCCTAGGAGAAATGTGCGTAGATGGAAATTTGAAACTCGAGCATAAGCATCTTGAAACAAAAGGGTTAACCCACATTTCACATTTGCCAAGAAATTTTCAAATTAAATGGGTTAGGTATGTACTCAGTCGAGTTCACAATGGGCAATTGTGGTTAGAGCAACCAATGCTTACCACAAAGAAAATGATTAACCAGATTACTGGCCTTCTCATATTAAGCAAAGCTAAGACTACCAAAACCCTAGGTCGGGAAGAATTGCAAAGGCTAACCCAAGCAGAATGGGATGGTAGAGGACTTAAGCTTAGTACAGTAGCTAATGCTGAATTAAGATTTGGTATTCATGTCATTGCTCATAAAATTTACAGTTCCAGTCGTCCAAACAGTGTACCTTGCGAAGTAGTAGATTTAGCATATAAGGTAGTAAAGAAGAATCTTGAGTTTGATCTGTCTGAATTGCTTTTGTCTAAATTTAATAAAAATATGGAAAGCATAAGGACTTCAAAGAACAATTCCTGCAAATTTGGTTCACTTTTGATCTGTTTATTTTTCTATGTTCAAAAGTCTTTTCCATCAAAAGGATCAATAGTATGGAGAAAAGATATTCCCGTTCTTTATCAAATAAATGAGTTCATTGCAGAGTTAGGTGAAAATTTTGACAGTGTTTTGGATAATTAATTTGAAGATTTTAAGCAAAGAATGAACAATAGGTTCCAAATTCTACCTAAACTGGTTGAGGAATATAAAGATGATGTATGCTTTATGGTAGATTGTGACAAAGTATACATATAGGCAGTCAGGCCCCGAGTTGCATGGGTGAAACCTCTTCCTTATGAGGTTAATATTGATGAAACCAGAGATATCATAGAAGCACTGGTGAATGAACTAGTATACCCAAAGCAACCAGTCTTTGGAACTTATGATGAAGCTAAAGCCAAAATTGAGCTTTCAATCAAAATCCCTCAGGTCATTAGCAAAGGAAAGAGGAAGATTGCAAAGATAAAAATAGAACTTGGTCCTCTGATGATTACTAAAGGGAAAGGAGAAGATGATGAAGAAGAAGAGGAAACCGAGTCAGAAAAAGAAGAGGAGCCTCAATGGAAAAAAGGTAAGGTGATTATCACCAAACCTAAAAAGCAAGCTACTGCAGTCTTCTCTAGGAGAACAAGATAGGGGAAGAAGGAACCTGTATTTGTCAAGCCTCCACTCACATTTGAGGCAAGGTTGAAGCAATTAGAAGAAGGTACTAGCTTCACAAACTTCAAAGCATTGAAGTTTGAGACAAAAATAGAACAAGAGAAAATGCAGATTGAGGAGTTGGTATTGAATAAAATGGGAAAATGAAAATACTCTCCAGATGAGATTGCCTCTCAGATCCCTAAAGAACTATTGGAGAGGTTGCAACCAAGATGGGAAATTGCAACCAAAACTATCAAAGACATCTTTGAGCAAACCCTAAAAAATCTCCTGCCGAGTCTCACTGATGCAGAAGTGAAGAAATCACTGAAAGATCATGAAGGTAATATGATGATTAGATTCCACACTTGTTTGATACTAATCAAAGATATTGAGCATGTTGTCAATGATGCAACAAACATGTGGAAACATGTCTATCATCTACATAAATCCAGTGAGGATATTGTTGAAATCAAGGACAATGACAACAGTGATGATAATGATATTGAAGATATTCCAGGGGAACTGCATTCAATGATGATAAATGTGGAGGAAGAAGACAAGGAAGATGAAATGGAGGAAGAAGACAAGGAAGATGAAATAAAGGAAGAAGAAGTTGAACAAGCCAAGGAGGAAGATGATCCTGCAAAAATTGCAGCCAAAGTCATTGCATCTCTTCCTCACTCTCCACCTAAAGCAGCTACATCAACTGTGGAGATAGCCCCTACTAGTGAGATTGTGTGCACAACAACTTCATCAATTGCTCAATCTTCACCTATCTCCTCTCAGCTCTGGGCACCATCTATGCTAGTGTCTACCACTTCATTAACTGAGCTGCAACCATCTTCATTGATCGAGGCATCATCAGCTACAGTAGTAAGTTCATCAGGCATATCAACTTCTACTGCAGAGTATATAGTAAGTGTACCCACTAGTACTTAAATTTTGACAACTTCATCTGCTCCAATTTTTGTATCTGTTAGTTCTCCCATACCAACCTGTACATCAATCTTGGGAAGAACATCAATTTTTGATACTGTTAGCACTTCTCTTAGTTTTCCTCTAGCTAGTCCTATTCTAGTTTTGTTAGCCAGTCTAGCCTCATCAACTATTGTTTCAGATTCAAAGGGAAAAGGTGAAGTAACTACAGGAAAAGCAAAAAGATACATGATTTCCAGCAAGGCAGTGGATGAGGAAATAGACTTGGATAAGGACATTTTCATTCCTAAGATAGATCTGGATAATGCATATGTTGATGAAATGAGAATGGCCAGTCAACTATTAGATCAGAAGGCAAGGCAAAAAAAACTGAGGCATGAGAGAGACTAGGAATATAGTATTATTGAAAGTGCTAAGAATATTCTAACAGAGGCTATAGGTGTTGAAGTAGATTCTACTCAACACATTTTGATTCAGTTAGAAGAGGCTATATATAAATTCAATGAGGATACCTTCGGCCAAGAAAAATTGATTGAAAAAGCAGAAAAGAAATTTGACAATAAGGTGCTTGAGCACATTGCTCAGCATATTGCATTAAAATAGGTAGAACTGTCTACAATTTTGAGTAATTTTGAACATTCTTTTAATAATGTAACTTCACTTTTTGGCAAACTGTGTGATGTTACCGAGTATACTAAGGAAATCAAAAAAAAGTTGAATAAAATTGATGAGGATATGAAGGTCAGTGCACAAATGTTGCAGCTTGACCACAGTTCAAGTTCATCCCATCATCTCAGAATAAGATTTTTGTCAGAGAAACAGGCATAATTGTTGAGAGAGGAAGCAAGGATCAGGTGTACTCTGATTGACATCCAAAATATGATCCTTCCTATCATGGACACAATGCAGAAGCATATTTCCCATTCCAAAACATTGATTCATGAAAAAAACTTCTCAATTGCAGATCATATGATTGAACTCTTTGTAGAAGTTCAAATAGCACTCTCCACCAGCAATATTTTGCAAGAAAATTGGGATAAGACATTGGCTCTTATTCTCAAGGTACATTCTGAGTTTATCTCTCATTTTGGACTCTCTGTGTAAATACATATTGTTTAATTTGGCATTATTGTCAAAAAGGGGGAGATCGCACACTCCAAGAGATAAAGAAATAATTGTGCAAGAAATATGTGTAATGACTTGTAAATATTGTGCATATTGTATGGGGCAGATACATGTAAGAAAAATATGTGTAAATAAGACTTGCAAAGAGAAATTTTGAAAATTCAAAACTGTATATTTTTTTTTGCACATAAACTTTGAATCATAATTGTTTTTGTCACTAATGCCAAAGGGGGATATTGTTGGCATAAAGTTATTTTCCATTAGTGACAATACTCATAGTTCAAACCAAGTAATACAATGCAGACCGAATGATGGCAACATAGTTCAAACCGAGCATTGGCAACACAACATAGTTCAAACCGAGCACTAAAGACACAGTTCAAACCGAGCACTGAAGACACAGTTCAAACCGAGCATCAAAGACTCAGTTTTAACCCAGTGAAGTTGTACTTAGTGTCAATCGAGTAAAGATGCACTCAGTATTAACCGAGTGAAGTTATACTTAGTGTCAACTGCGTAAAGATGCACTCAGTATTAATCGAGTGAAGTTGCACTTAGTGTCAACCGAGTAAAGATGCACTCAGTATTAATCGAGTGAGGAAGCACTTAGTGATAACCGAGCTCAGGAGGTTAACGAAGAAGTTAGTTTCTACCAAGTGACACTATATCTACTGAGTCACCAATGGTTACCGAGTTCCAGGAAATGTTGTATGACTAGTATGAATTGAGCCCCTACCTCTACCGAGTGCATGATGATGCCGAGTAACGTAGTGGATGTCGCGTATCAGAAGGTCATCAAGTTTGTCTAAAGAACCTGAGTTTATTTTACTATTTGGCTGACTCAGTTATATTTTGTTTACTTGTGTTTGGCTAACCTTGCATGAATAATTTTTGGAATGGTATATATATGTAATGTATTATATCATTCAATATAGATATATAAGAGATAGATAGATACAAGAAAGACATACAAGATATAGAATATTGCAAAAAGGAGGGACATAAGATATGATATGCGAATTCATCAGCAGAAAAGAATACTCAACAAGGTCTACCAGGAGTGGAAATGATTTCATCAATCATAGAAGGTGATCTACAATAAAGAACTTAGTCAAGTTGTAAGTTGATCTGTTGGTTCATCCTAATAGGTGAATCATTCTTGTAAATCCTTTAACAGGGTAGACTTAACCGTCTTTATTCAAATCTCCTAATAGAGTGCATACTTGTAAAGTATGTTTGTAAATCCTCTAACAAGGTGGATCTAGCAATCCTCTGTGCTCCTAACAGGGCATATCACCATAAGTGATCATTGTAAGCCTTAATCGACCAACTTCATACTGCAGTAACAAAGCTTTGTGGGTATCATCCCCACCCCAGTTTTACTTTCTATTTTGGAAGGTTTCTGGGTCACCAAATCTCTGTGCATATATGGTTTAATTGTTTAATAGTTTTTTTTTATGCAGCAGGATAGAGTGAATGTTGTGTATGGTTATTCCAAATTAACTTAAAAAGTTTTATTGTTACTGATTCACCCCTCCCCTCTCAGTAACCTATTATATCTTGAATATTTCCAACACTAGGTCATAACCTTGACATTAATTCATTGGAAATCTAAGGGGCAATTTGGTCAGGGGAATATTTCCATTTTCCCATCTTAGTCAGCACTAGCTCCTCAATCTGCATTTTCTCTACTTCGGTTCTTGTTTCATACTTTAAAGCTTTGAAATTTGTGATACTTGCAGCTTCTTCTAATTGATTCAATCTCTCTTGGAAGGTGAGTGGGGGCTTACTGAATACAATTTCACTACCTCCTTTCTTCTTGGATCTTCTTGTAAACACAACTGTAGAGGCCTTGGGTGGCTTGGTGATAATCACCTTGCCTTTCTTTTTCACAGGCTCTTCCTCCTTTTCTGATTCTTGCTCTTCTTTTTTAGATTCTTCATCATCTTCTCCTTTGCCCTTAGTAAGCATAAGAGGGGCACTTTTAGTTTTCAGCTTTGCTATCTTCCTCTTACCTTTACTTACCACCTGTGTGAGCTTGATCTCAAGCTCTATCTTGACCTTTGCATCATCATATGTTCCCAAGATAGGTAACTTTGGATCTATTGACTCATTCACTAGGGCTTCAATTATCTCTTTGGTTTCATCAATATTAACCTCGTAGGGAAGAGGTTTCACCCATACAATTCTAGGCCTTACCACCTGAATGTATACCTTGTCACAGTCAATCATGAAATAGACATCATCCTTGTAGTCTTCAACAAGTCTTTATGGAATTCAAAACCTGTTATTCATCTTCTCCTTAAAGGCTTCAAAATAGTTATCCATTATACTGTCAAAATTCTCATCCATTTCTGTAATAAACTCATTAATTTGGTACAAAATTGGAGTATCCTTTATCCATACCATTGATCCTTTGGATGGGAAAAAATTTTGTACATAAAAGAAAAAACAAGTTAACAAAGACCCAAATTTACATGGATTATTCTTTGATGTCCTGATTCTTTTCATGTTCTTATTCAACTGTTTCAACATTAAGTCTGCCAAATCATATTCCAAATTCTTCTTTACAACTTTGTAAGCTAAGTCCATAGCCTCACATGACACATTGTTTAGATGACTGGAGCTATATATCTTATGTGCAATGATATGAATACCAAACCTATGTTCCATGTTAGATACATTGCTGATCTTCAGACCTCTACCATCCCACTCGACTAGGGTTTTCTTTTGTAGCTCATCTTGACCTAGGGTTTTGGTAACCTTGACCTTATTGAGCATAGGGAGACCCATGATTTTGTGAATCATCTTCTTTTTTATCAAGACTGGTTGTTCTAACCACAACTAACCATTATGCACATGACTCAAAATATACCTAATCCATTTGATTTGGAAGTTTCTTAGTAGATGATGAATGTGGGTCAGACCTTTCTCCTCTAAGTGTTTATGCTCAAGTTTGAGGGTTCCATCCACACACAATTCTCCTAGGGCACTGTCCATTTCTAGGGTTCTAATTTCTTGCACAACACATTTGAAATGAGTACAAATATAATTTATAAGAAGTACCTTTGGAAAAATTTGAGACTGAGCTCTATTAGGGTTGAGTGATTTCATAATTATTGGCACCAGCTTGAAGTTTGGAGCCTTCCATTCGACACCTCACACCAACATCTCAAAACCTTTCTTCACCTTGCTATTGCTACTAGTGGATGCCATGATCACTCGGTAGACTTATGAATTTTTCTTCAAAATTTTTGCTACAAACTATGCTCAAGATCGCCTGGATGCTTTGAAAATTGTACTGCTATGGATAGACTAAATTTATGGTGAAAATGATGTCAAAATTATGCCCTTTTGATGAAAACCTTCAATTAATGCTCGGTACAAAGAGAGCCATAATGACATAGTGCTTGATAGGCTATCATCCACTATCTATCCAAATAACTCAGTAGAACCTTGTAACTCACCGACCAAACAAAACTTTGTTACTCTCGACCTCGCTCGGTATGAACTAGTGTCACTCGATGAATACTGATGCTAAACTTCTATGATCTCTCTATATTTGAAATACTAATCTGGATCTTTCCTTACATTTATTGGAACTACTTAAGATGTAATCCTGAGTGTACAGTTCCATTTCTTCCTTTAAGAACTTAATTGGAAATGGTGGAGTCACCCACTTCTTGAGTGACATGACCATCATCACTTGAACTGGCTTGCTCGATAGATTTGGGAATCCATTGTTGTATCATCTGCTTCCTGATGTTATCAACTTTAGCTTTCTTTTCATCTTCAACTCTACCTATATTCATGCAATTCTTAGCTATATGGCCAAGTTCAGTACATGTATAACATCTTATTGTAGTATCCTTCTTTTTTAAGTGATGCCTTGCACAGTTTATGCCAATGTGTCCATATTCTCCACAATAATGACATCTACACCAAGTATTGTAGTCCCAACCAAATATTAACTTTACAAACTATTTAGCTAGATTGAATGGTTTAGATTTGCATTCAGATGCCTTGTGACCTTGTTTCTTGCATTTGTAACATTTACCTTCAACCTTTGGTTTCTCCTTGCATTCATTAGCTTTATGACCATGCTAACTGCAATTGTAGCATTTTCCATTGAATTTTGCCTTTCCATTGTTCCAACATTTTTTTGATGTATGACCTATCTTAACACAATGATTGCAAGTAGGTCTTTGATTCCTTTAAGTGCCTTGTTTGGAAGATTCACATTCTTCTTTGTATCGAAGTCCTTCTTTACCCTTTTGCCTATAAATATTCTACTCACTTTGCTGATTGAGTTGATCCATGTCTTCTTGGGATTTCATTATTCTTTCATTGAGTCACTTCTTAGAATTTAGATCAACTTTCAATATTTCATTGATTTTCCTTTCAGTGTTTAAATCATTCCTTAACCTTTCATTTTCAGATCTTAGACTCATGATTTCCTCATTTTCATTGGAGATTTGATTGATAAGACTTTCTTGCTGAAGGGATTGATTTTGAGTTTCATTGTCCCTTGCCTCCAAGTCTTTACTTACCTTATTTCTCTGTTCCAAAATTTTACACAATCTTATTGACTAAATTTCTTGTTCTCTTTTCAACTTTCTTACCTCTTCTTGTAGGGAACCATTCTTTTCTAGGAATTCTTTGGTTGCCTTATTTGCTTCATCTAAACTACTTGAAGGGAAAAGGTCTTCAATCTTTTCTTCAACATACTAGAGATCATTCATCTGCTTTGCAAGTTACTTCCTTCTTTTTAGGGATTGGGAAAGATGCTCTTTTGCTTCCTTGAATTGAGCTATGGTCATCTCTAGATCTAGCTTCTCATTGTCAATAGCTTTTTTAAGTATGAATATCTCCATTGTCCTTGATCTTTTCTCAAGCTATCAAACTTTATCCTGAGAACCACAAAGCTCTGATACCAATTGTTGGAAATAATCAAAACTAGCTAGGTTACTGAGAGGGGAGGGGTGAATCAGTAACCTCAAAAATTTTAATAGATTTAGCACTTATCAACTTAATCCATTCACCATTAACTGATCTAATCTACTACATGCATAAAAAATTGAAAGATAAACATTCATGGCACATGAACACAATATTTGGTGACCCATAAACCTTCCAAATAGAAAGTAAAATTGGGGTGGGGATGATACCCACACAACTTCAATACTGCATTATAAAGTTGGCCTGTTAAGGATTACAATGATCACTTCTAATGATTTGCCCTATTAGGAGCAATTAGGACTGCTAGGTCCACCTTGTTAGAGGTTTTACAAACATACAATGAAGTATGCACTCTGTTAAGAGATTTAAAGAAAAGACTATTAAGTCTACCCTGTTAAAGGATTTGAATATGATTCACCTATTAGGATGAAACAATAGATTTGACTTACAACAAATTTTCTAATTAGATCTTGAAATGCTAATAACCTCTTTGTGATAGATGTAACTTGACTGCTCCTTATAAACCTTGTTGAATATTTTGCTCTGCTGCTGATTCACATTCAATCTTCTCAAAACATACTTCTTCCTCTTATATATTTTTTAAGAAATGATACAATAAATTACATATATATCATCCCAATTCTCATAATTACAAGGTCGGCCAAAACAAAAGTTAACAAAAATATTACTAAGTTGGCCCAAATGTACAAACTCGGGTTCTGAAAGCTGACTAGGTGACCTTCTGATACTAAGCATCCATTGCATTACTTAGCATCATCATGTATTTAGTAGAAGTAGAGGCTCAGTCCATACTAATCACTCAATGCAAATTTAAACTTAGTGAACATAAGAGACTTGGTAGATATAGTGTAACTTGATAAGAACTAAATACTATGTTTAGCCCCCTTACACTCGGTAAACACTGTTTATCCCATCACTTAATTGACACTAGCTTCACAACATAGAAACTGATGACTCAATGAATACTACAAAGCTCAGTGACTGCTAACTACTGGATTTCACATTGCCTATTTTCACTCGGTAACCTCAGGAATGCTCGATGTGAACTACCAAACTGCTGAACTCACTTGGCAATTATTGAATGCTCGGTGAACACTGGAAACTGAATGATGAACTCGGAAACCATACAAAATTATGAATAAGTGTTTTCACTAATGAAAAACATAGCTTAATGCCAACAAATGTATCATTTGAGCAATTGAAGAAGGCTATGTGTACAACTCTAGTGATTGCCACTGCAAACTTCACCAAGGAATTCATTGTGGAATGTGATGCTTCTAGAAATGAGATAGGAGTAGTTCTCATACAACAAGGTCGACTGATTTCTTTTGAGAGTCATTAATTAAAAGGTAAAAATCAACTCAAACCTATTTATGAGAAGGAAATGCTAGAAATCCTTCATGTAGTTAAAAAATGGAGGTCTTATTTAATGGGTCAACACTTAAAGGTTAAGACATATCATGATAGCCTAAAATATTTTTTGAAACAAAGACTATCATTAGAAGAGCAAAAAAAATGAGTCACTAAGATGTTAGGATATGAATTTGAAATTGTATACAAGAAAGGGAAGGAAAATATTACGGTTGATGCACTTTCTAGGAAGGATGAAAAATATGAAGCCTTATTGTGTGCCCTTTCAATATTACAAGAAAATTGGGTGGTAAAAGCCAAAGAAGAGTGGAAAAATGATGTTGCAACAAGTAATCTCATCCAAAAAAAAAAAAATGATCCTAGCAGTTCAAATAAGTTTTATTTAAAGGGGGATATTCTTTGGTATAAAGAGTGCTTTTATCTCTACAAGAATTCCACTCTTAAACACAAGATTCTCAAAGAACTACATGAGTTCCCAATTGGTGTTCATTTAGGATTTTTGAAGACATATCATCGGGTCGAGTAAGATTTTCTTTGGGAAGGGCTAAAAGGTGATGTTCAAAATTTTGTTGCTGAATGTTTGGTTTATCAAAGAAATAAGGGGGAAACAATTAAGACACTAGGTCTCTTGTAGCCTTTATCTATTCCTAGCTAATGTTGGGAAGAGGTATCCATGGACTTCATCATAGGGCTTCCCAAATCTAAAGGTCATAATGTCATCATGGTAGTAGTTGATTGCGTCACTAAATATACACATTTCATTCCATTATCACATCTTTTTACAAGAAGTATAGTGGAAAAAGCCTTCTTGGAGAATATCCAAAAGCTACATGGTACACTTATGATCCTATCTTTACTAGTCACTTTTGGAAAGATTTATTCTCATGTTTGGGTACTTAATTGGCTCATAGTTCTTCATACCATCCTTAATCAGATGAGAAATCTGTGGTCATTAATAAATGTTTTGAAGGATATCTACATTGTTTCACTTCAAAAAAATAATCTTAATGGGTAGATTGGCTACCTCTTGCAGAATGGTTGTACAATACTTCTTTTCACAGCTCATAAAAAATGTCTCCATTTTTGGCACTTTATGGATATCATCCTCCTTCCATCACATCATCATTAAAGGTGTCATTAAGAGTTCAATTATTACATGACCACTTGCTTCATCAACAATAGGTACTTTCAGGACTCAAGGAAAATTTAGCTATAGCACAAAATAAAATGAAACAACAAGCGGACCAACATAGTAGTGAAAGAAATTTTTAACTTGGGGATAATGTCTTCTGGAGATTGTAGCCTTATAAAAAAATCTCCAAGAAGCAACCAAAAAAAGAATAATAAGTTGTCTCCAAGATATTATGGACCATACCAAATCATGCAAAATATTGGTAGTGTTGCCTACAAGATTGAGTTGCCACCAACAACAAAGATACATCCAATTTTTCATGTCTCTTATTTGAAGAAGGTAATTAGGTAGAATATCCCTACTCAAATAGTACTACCAAAACTTGATGAAGAAGGAAGAATAATTTTGGAACTAGAGTGCATTCTTCAAACATGCACAAAGAAGATGAGGAATAGAACCTTGACTCAATATGTCATCCAATGGAAGAACCTACTAGTTGAAGAGGCCACATGGGAGGATGAGGGGTTCATTCAAAAGAATCCATAGTTGGTTAGCATTGAGGACAATGCTTCTTTCAAGAGAGGGGTCATGCTATGCCCTTAATATTGGTGTATATAGGGTCATGAATAGTCAACTTTTGGCTATCTTTATCCTTAATTAAGTCATGTTATCATTCTTATATTATTATTTAGGTAGGTAGGTTTGCTTAGGTGTTATGTAGGGTTGTGTCTATTCAACCTAAGCATAATTAGGTATATATAGGAGGTTGTAGTCTTATTTCAAAATCGTATTGTGAACTGTGTTCTCATTGAAGATATTTGGAGGTTGCTGCCTCAAAGTGGCCTATCACTCTCAGTTATTATCAAGTATTTATATAATGTTTCATATTATTTCTTCTATTGTGTAGGTTATTTCATTTTAGATCATTACATTCCTTATCACTCGTTACATTGATACATAAGTATACTCCCCCTTACATATAAATTACAATCATACACTTTTCCTTACATATAAATACTCACCCTTTGACATCAATGGAAAAGATGTCAAAAAATTGTATACAAAAATTGGGTGGCCTACTATTGATCAATTTGATATTCTGGAAAAGTAATATGCATATACAAGTTTTAGTCTTTCCACTTCTTCTATTTCTCCTTCACTATATTAGAAATACTGATTAGTGCACAAAGTGCATATGATGCCATTTCAACTGTGCTCAAGTCAGTATAAGCAAACTTATCATAGGAAGTCTTTGCTGCAAGACATTCCTCTAGTTGTCTCTACAAAATGCTGATCTTAGGTGACAAAATTTCTCTAAGAGTAGAGAACCTCTTTACAACCTTTTCTTTATCATACTCTAAACCTTTGATCACATTATGGATCTTCTCCACTTCTATTCCACAATCTTCAATGCTGGCTTTAGGTAGCTGTATCTTTACAGTGAGTGTGTAAAGAACACTAAACTAACCCTTTATCTGATTCTTAAAATCTACTAGGTACTTGGATGATAGTGCACACTATCCATACAACTTCTTACCTTCACTAATGTGTTTTCTCAACTCCTTGATGCATACATCAAGTGCCTTTAAGTCATTCCTTACTTTTGTGCACATTGTATCAAAAAGTGTTGCATCATGCTTCGCTTATGCTTGCATTGAAGCTACCTCAGATAATGTTGTGAATTCCTCATCAAAGATCTTCACCAATTCCTTGGCCTTTTACTGCAAGTCTAGATTAACTATAGTTGTAGTAACTATCTTTTGCATCCACTCCAAGATTTCAATTAGAGTCTTTTCTAAAGACTTTGACAGATTTTCTCTTCTTAAACAATTTGCTCAATGAGCTCATCAATCCTTTCTAATCATCATCATCATTAGATAATATTGACAATACTTTAATTGTTGATGATGAGCTAGCTATTGATGCTACAACAAGTATAATTACTAGGGCTACATAAGGTATGTCAGCCTCATGTTGAAACACTACATGCCCAAGGTCTAACTCCACATGTTTCAGATTGGGCAAGAATGTTGATTCTTGCATTACAATCTTCCACTTCTACTTAAGTTTAGAAAATCCTTCCATTTTCTTCCTCCTTTCCTCTTCCTCTTGCCTCTTCTTTCTTCTTTTCCTCAACCTATTTCTTCTTCATCATCAGAGCTTGAGCAAGCTTTGATATTACTAATAATATACCCCGCAAAAGGGTTCTCCTTTATATCCATTGTTATATGTGTACTATCCACTTGCATGGATTCAATACCCATAACTATGTGCAGTGGTGGGGGTACCTACTATGTCTCCTCAACTTCTTTCGCATCACTAGAAGGTGTGCTCACTTGCACATACATTGGGCTCTCAAGTTTAGACTAAACAATCTCCTTTGTTACTATAGGTATTGAAGTCATGTATTTCACAATGGCCTCCTCTATTTCCTTCCTCACATCTTCATAATTGCCTCCCATCAGAAGAATTTCTCTTCTTTTGTTCCTCAACAAGGTCTCAATACCCTTCAAAATTTTGTCCAAGTCCTCCTTAGAGTTCACTTCACATAATTTACTGATCATTGTTTACCTCAACTTGGCATATTCCTCTGTTACTCTTCTCTTTCTATCAGTAACCTTTTATATATAGGTCCTCTAGAATCTTATTTTGAATGTTATCAAATCTCTTATTCTGCAAAATCATATCCCTCACTATGGAATTTTCTAGTTGCCTTCTATCCACTCATTGGTTACACTTGCGCAACTATTGCATAAGGTGCCTGCGCACTTGGTTCAGTAATAGTTACACCTACGAAATGTGCCGTAATAGAAATAGGTGTTTCTTCTATTACCTCAAATTTTCCACTTTCCTTCATTTCAAGTGCAATTCCTTTGACTTCATTAAATTATTCTTGAGTCATGCCTCACCCTTTAAGGATGGATCCTATCACTTTCTCCACTTTCTTCTTGCTTTCTTTGCTGTGAAGTTTAGAATTAACTTCTCTCACTTTCTCATCATAGGTACCCTATCCAGGGCACTCAATATCCCTTTTTGATTGGAGTATGATCTTCACATACCGTTCAATGAGTTCTTCACTCATTTTATAACCTATCAACTCAATAAACTTTACCCTTGGTTCAATTGCCTCCATGCATGTGTTATCTATTTCCACCATGAAATATGAATCTTCTTTATTTAGCCTTGTAGCACTGATTTACAATCTTCATTGTGTACTCATTAACTTCCCAATTTGTCATCCCTGGGAACTTCCTTGATGCATATAAAAACAAATGAGTTAATAAAGACTCAAATCTAAATATTTCATTCTTGGTCTTCTTTAGTTTTGCAATGGTATCTAGCAATTGTAATATGATTATCTCACATAGATTCACTTTTCTTCCCTTAACTGCCATTACATAAGTTGTGTGTAAGAATCCAACTGGTACTAAGTTAACCCTTCAACCATGATTAAACTTGTATCCTAAAATATTACTCAATAACTTTACTCCTTTGTCCTGAATTGTATCAACCTTCATGTTTCTTCCATCAAATCTAGTATTTAGGTTTGTTTCAACCATCTTTCTTACATTCTTTTCATTTATAGGGTTACATACCTCATTACTTAGTCTCATGACCTTGTGAAATAGGTTATTATCAATTGCGACATACACATCTACTAACCAAAACATTTCATTATGAACCCTACTCTGAATGATTTGGGTCCAATCATGGTTGTCAAACTTAGTATAAAACATATACTTCACTAGGCTCAACTTGTTCAGGTGCATATACTCAAACTTCAAAGTTAGGTCATTATTACACATGAATCCTAAGACCTTGTGTATATCTTCATCTCCTATACTTTCAATCTTGTTGTGGATACAACTTTTAATGTCTTCTATGCGAAACATATTCTGCGGGACTTGCAAAAATGTGCCTAACAGATCATCCACAAGAGAAACAAATGGATGTTTCTTGAATACATATCTTTGCCTTTCACTAACATCATAAATTGATTGTCTATCCATTGTATCTCTAATTGTATGCACTAAAAGCTTAATTTGAGCTTTGTAGAATACCTTAAAAGTTGTGTTTAGTGCTTCTATAACTTCACACTTGAAGAACTTCTTTTTGCACTCCAAATTGTTGTCAAATCTCTCTTCAATTCAATCTAGATACTTGACATGATCAAATCATACTCACAATATTGTTTGCGATCCTTAAATCATTTCAAATTTCACTTCACATTAAATGCATATCTACCACAAATTCAAAAACTATCTCTATTTAATAGTAACTTTGTTTTCTTTCTCAAATCTTCCTGAGATCATATATTTGCTTGATTGACCTTATTTTGATAATTCAGTAGTTGCGCTTGATTCTACCTTACTCAGATCAAATTCTTCAGGGGATTCAACAATCGGATCTAGTTCTCTTCTAATTTAAACTTTCTTGATTAATTTCTCTCCAATATGATATCCAAGTCCTATCTTATCATAATGAGGTCTCTAGTGAAATATCTGTTCATCAATCTTCTCACTACTTTTATAAAGCTTTTCTAACTGTTACTTTTCTTGTGTTAGTTCTCCTTTCAAAATGATATTGTATTTTTCTAATTCTGCATGCTCAATATTAATAGAATCTAATTTAGATGTTACTTAACTTAACTAGGATCTAAGATCGACATTCTCAGATTTCAGATCAGGTTCACTCTTACTATCAAACTTCTTCACATCTTGTGACAACTGAGGCTAAAAATAAGGTTCACTAATAATGGCCATGGTATTAACTTGACCAAGGTATCCTACCATCCCCCATCTATGTTTCTCTTTTATCAAGTTCTCCCTCATGGAACCCCTCATAATGCACAACTAAATCCCTTTGAATAACATACCATCTTGGATCATGTAGTCTGGCCACCTTGTCCTATCTAGAGTAACAAATTCATTGCAATCCTATCAAGCCTCTACAAAGTCAGGGTCCTTGGCATATCGAGTCTTGAGTTCATTAAACCCAACCACCTCAACATACATTTTTGGTAGTAATAGTTTTCTCCTACTTAATGCATCTGCAACCTATTAGGTTCTTCACTTCTGTGTTTCAATACAAAAGTATATCTCTACAAATACTCCACCCATCTCAAGTGCCTTTTATTTAATCTACCCTAGCTATTTATGTATTTTAATGTTTGATGATCAGTATACAAAACAAATTCTTTTGGAAAAAATAACACCTCCATTTCTTTAATGCGTAAACTATTCACAGAACTTTCAATCATAAACATAATACTTCTTCTTTTCATCATTTAATTTCTCATTGAAATATACAATAGGCTTATCTTCTTGGATTAATACAACTCCAATGATACTACTACTAGCATCACAATCCACTTGGAACACCTTGTTGAAATGAGGAAGTGCTAACACAAGTTTCTCTATCTCCTTCTTCTTTAACAACTCATAACTCCTTGCAACTCATGTAGTCCAATTGAACTATTTTCTACTCCCCATCATTGTTTCAGTTAGGGGTGCACAAATATTACTGAAATTTATAATGAACTTCCTCTAGAAACTAGCTAAACCATGGAAAGACCTTTCCTCAATGGTAGACCTTAGGGTAGGACATTTTTAGATGAACTTTACCTTCTTTGGGTCCACTTTGAGACCATCAGGTAAGACAACAAACCCTAAATAGGCTAACTCCCTTTTGATAAAGTTAAACTTCTTTAAATTAATCAAAACTTTATCTTCCCTTAGCTTCTCAAATACTCTATAAATATGCAACAAATGTTCATCTCGAGCCTTATTGAAAATCAAAATATCATCTGAAAAACCAACAACAAAATTTCCAATAAATTTCTTCAATGCCTCATTGATGAAGTGTGCTCCCCTAATACCATAAACACATAACAAAAACAAAGAAACAATAGTAATTGAAAGAACAAAATAGAGGCTTTTTATTATCATCACAAATGCAGAATTACATAATTCATAATTACAATATGCTAACCCACATGGGTGCCTTCATTACAATAATCTACAAGACAAGCTGTGAACTATCACCTAGAGCAGTCCTAGACAATGTTTGGGAATTTCTTAAATAGGAAATTTTATGCCATCCAGGAAGGTTCTAGATGTTCAAACTTAATACCTAGGGCTGATAAACCCTAACAATACATATAAAGTTGGCCAAATACATTTTTAACATTTATTTTGGACATTTTCATCAACCCAACTTTGGAAGACCATAACTCTTAAACCGTTGCTCTGATTGGCTATTATAACCACTTTTTAGAAACCCCAACTCCTGATCTAGAGGCTTGGATGCACACAAGTGCCCATCTGTCAAGTTTTTAGACCTCATTGAGGCACTCTAAGGCCTCCAACAGTTAGCCTAAAGTTTATATACCAAAATTGGAAACCAAAAATCCATAATAAATCCATGAATACACATGATATGCATTGAGCCTCAACTAGTAGGTTGATATATCCAAGATGAATATCCACCTCTAAAATTAGGACATTTCAAGCTCATGTGACAAACTTACTAAAAATAGTAAGTTCCAAGAAATAGTAACCCCCTGTCTACTAGTCCTTATTAGAATAGAAAAAGGCTAAAAATAAAAATATTTTTTGGTGATGCAAGATAGCCCTTACACCCAGGATGCTCCTACATCAGACACTCAGGGTAATTTGAGAAGTGACTCCATCATGTCTTAGGATTTTAGAGGAAAATCAAGATAGTTAACCTCCTCCTTGCTAGCCATGATGAATCCTCTACCAGCCTCCCTTTCCATTTGACCAGGTATTCTTCATAAGTTCTATTCCTTGTACTTTTTCCAATATGATTGTCTAGTATCTCCTCAATCTCTTTGTAGGCGAACTCGCTGCCGGAATACTCCACTACACTTCTACAACTTCATCTCCATCACCTCCTTTATAATATGTTTTCAAATCTAAAATGTTAAATATTAGTGAAATATTAGATTCAACAGACAACTCCATTTCATAGGCATTTCCAAAATCATGCCTTTTCACTATCTTGCATGGTCCAAACTTCTTCACCTTTAGCTTATTATATGTACCAATTGGAAAATGCACTTTTCTCAAATGAACCATGATTTCACCTCCAATATGAAATTACTTATACCTCATTTTCACATTTGCCTTAGCTTTATATTATGCATTCATCTTTATAATGTGCTTCCTCACCTCCTTATGGATGCTCTTCATATGTTCAACAAATTCTTCTACTTCAACACTACTTATCTCTCCTTTATCCAACTATCGCAATTCATAAGCATTTTTGGGACTACTCCAATATACAATCTGGAATGATGATTTATGAGAAATCCTATTGATAGAATTATTATATGCAAATTCTACCTATGGTAAAATCATATCCCATCCTTTTGGCTTGTCTCTAACCAAACATCTCAAAAAATTTCTCAGATAATGATTCACAACTTCTATTTGTCCATTAGTCTATGGATGATGGGATGAACTAGACTTCAAATCTATCTTTAATCTCTTCCACAATGATCGCTAGATATACCCAACAAATTTGGTATCTTGATCTCAAACTATACTCTTTGGCAAACCATGTAGTCTCACCACTTCTTTGAAAAATAATTCTGCTACATGAACAACATTAGTAGTCTTCTTGCAAGGATTGAAATATGCCATCTTTGAAAACCTGTCAACCACCATAAAATAGAATCATGCCTATTCTATGTGCACAATAATCCAACAACAAAATTCATGCTGACATCCTCCCATAGCTTCTCCAGTACAAGTAATGGCTGATACAACCCTATATTCTGCTTCACTCCTTTTGTCATCTAACATAATCTGCAACTCTATATAAAATTATTCATATCTTGCTATAGCTGTGGCCAATAATAATTCTCAACAACCAAATCAATGGTCTTATCTCTCCCAAAGTGTCCAACTAATCCTCCACTATGCTTCTCCTTGATGAGACTCTTGGAATGCACAACTAGCTTCCTTTGAACAACATACCATATTGTATTATGAAATCCAACTACTTGGTCCTATCAAGAGTAACAAGTTCTATACAAGCCTTCCATGCTTCACCAAAATCAGGATCCTCTGGTTACAAATTACTAAGTTCCTTGAACCTAACCACCTCAATCTGTACTTCTGTCAGCAAAAGTTATCTTCTACTAAGAACATCTACAACTCTATTAGACTTCTCACTTCTGTGTTCAAAAAGAATGTATAACTCTTCAAAAAATCAATCCACTTCAAATTTCATTGGTTTAATTTTCTTTGACTATTCAAATATTGCAAAGCTTGATGATTAGTATACAAAATAAACTCCTTAGGAAGAAGATAGTGTCACCACTTCTTTAATGCTTGAACTATAACATAAAATTCTTAATCATAAACATAATATTTTCTTTTTGCATCATTCTATTTCTCACTAAAATAAGTAATAGGTTTACCTTCTTGACTCAAAATAACTCCTATTGCAGTACCGTTAGCATTACAGTCGACATGAAACACCTTGTTAAAATCTAGAAGTGCTAAAATAGGTTGCTCTATAATTTTCTATTTCAAAAAATTAAAACTCTTATATGCTCCTATAGTCCACTTACTTTTTTTCCTATCCCCTCTCATTCTTTCAGTCAAGGGTCCACAAATACTACTAAAGCCTCTTATGAAATTTCTATAAAAACTAGCCAATCTAGGAAAATATATTACCTCTGTAGTACTCTTTGGAGTAGACCATTCAAGGATAGCCTTCACTTTCTCTAGGTCCATTTTCAAACCTTCTACTAAGACTACAAATCCTAGGTACACTAACTCCTTTACAAAAATGTACTTCTTTAGGTTTATTAATAAATTTTTTTCCCTCAACTTTTCATATGGATCAAATGCTCCTCCAACATCTTACTAACGATCAAAATATCATCTAGGTAAACAATGATAAACTTACCTAGAAACTCCTTTAGTACTTCATTCATGAGCCTCATGAAAGTGCTTGGTGTATTGGTTAGCCCAAAAGGCATGAATAAGCACTCATACAGTCCTTCCCTTATCTTGAAAGAAATCTTCCACTCATCACCTTCTCTGATAAAAATATGATGGTATCCAATCTTCCTATCTTTGTGGAATACTCAGCCACACTTAAACAATCCATAATATGATCCATCCTTGGCAATGGAAATTTGTACTTGATTGTGATCTTGTTAATAGCATGAGAATCTATGCACATCCTCAATTTTCCATTCTTCTTTGATGCTAATACTTTTGGTACAAATCACAGACTCAGACTCTCTTGAATTATCCCCTCTTGCAACAACTCATGAACTTGTTTTCTCAACTCTTCACTTTATGTTGGCATCATTTTGTGTGTTTCCTTGTTTGGCAAACTAGCTTCTTGAATCAAATCCACCTGGTGACTAATCTTCCTCATTGGGGGTAATCCACCAGGTACATTATCTGACACAATATCAAAAAAATCTCCCAACATATTTGTAACTTCTATAGATGCCTCTTCTACTTCTTCTTTACTATCTTTTGGAATTATAAAAAACACATATGCTCATGCTTCATACCTTGTAAAAACTCTTTTCCATCATTGAAACATATTCTAGCAGCACTACATAACTTTTCTTCTTTCTCCTTCAAAGACTTAAACTTATATTTCACACCATCCTTTCTTAGAGTGTAGGTATTTGCTTTCCCATTATGTCCATAGGTATGATATCACATAGTACCTCATCTTGGTAGCTTCCGATCTTAAACTTCACTAGGCATTGCTCACTGACCATGACCTTATGGTCATCTGCACCCAAGCAATATGGTAAGGATGCGAGTGTTTCTATCTCTTCATCTTCAAATTTGTGACCATCATTTTAGACATCATATTGTTAATACTTCCACCATCAATGATCACATCACAACACTTATCTTCACAATTTCAACTAGTATGAAACAAAATCCTCCTTTGATTAAGTTCATTCTCACCACTCAATAGGACTCTTCCATTAATTAGGACTTCTCCTCTTTCAGCATCTTTGGAATGTGTTCATCAACACGGGCAACTCTAGCCTAGCCTTCTATTCTTCAATATGTCCTTCCTTGACATTGAGAACATTCAAATGCTCTATGCCCTTCTTTGTAGTGAAAAAATTTCCCACTAAAGCCTCCTCTTTTAGATCCTTATCCTCTACCTCTTCCTTTCTGATCTCTATTGTTCTTGTCATTTAAATGATTGGAACTATTTCCCTTGTAGTTCTAACGACTAGTTCTAGCCTCATCCTTGTTCTTTTGATCATCATTTCAGCCTCCATAAGATCATTTGCCATATTTTCCACCATGATATCTTCTACTATTCTTGTTATCAAAATTTTTTCTTAGTTTTTCCTCAACTCTTAGGACATATTGATATGCCTCCTCAATACTGGTCATGTGAACTAAACTCAGCTTGTCCTGAATGCTTGGCCTTAACCCATTAAGATAATGGACCACTTTCTCCTTATCAAATTCTACATGGATGATTCTAATGAGAACTCGATAAAACTCTTCGGTATACTCTTGAACAAATTTTCCCGCTTGCTTCAACCCTTGCATTTTCTTAAATAGATCAAGCTCATAATATATGGGAATGAACTATTACTTCATTTTAGCTACCATCAAATCCTATATTTTGTCCTCTGCTCTTTTATTTCAATCCAACTAGATCTTCTGCCACTAGATCTTCACATGATCCCTTAGTTTGGCCGTCACAAACTTGACCCTATCTGAATCTTCAATATCTTCATATTCAAAGTACTCTTCTAGTTTATTGATCTAGTGGATCAATTCCTCTAGGTTGAGATTTCTCAAAAATGTGGGAACATCAAACTTATGTCTTTTTCTAATACTGGAAATGGCCTTAAAAAGCTTCACCTCCTTTGTGTTAAGAACCTCCTCTACTATTTCTAGGTCCACATTTCCTTCTTCTTCTCTTTCATTCCTCTGTGCATCTATTCTTGCATTTCTTTCATTTTCCTCTAGAGGGTTCTAAAATCCTCAGGTGTATCACCTTCAAATCTTTGGCCACCACACTCTCTTTGTGGAGGCATTTTTGTGCTTCCCCTAAAACCTTAGTGCAAATTGCCTCACAATTAATGATCTATCTATACACTTAGCCCAAACCACTATCCTGGTGTAAACTGCCTCACAGTTGACAATTTGTCCACACACTCAAGAAATCTAGCTATGATAACACTTGATGAAGGGTGCTCCCCTTAATACCATAAACACATAATAGAAAAAAAGAAATAATAGTAATTATAAGAACAAAAATAGGGGCTTCTTATTATCACCACAAATGTGGAATTAAAGAATTCACAGTTACAATAATTTGCAAGACAAGCTGTGAACTATCACCTAGAGTTGTCTTAGACAATGTTCAAGCATTTCTTAAATATGAAATTATATGCTGCTTAGGAAGGTTCTAGACATTCAAACTTAATACCTAGGGTCAAACAACCCTAACAATACATATAAAGTCAGCCAAATACATTTTTGACATTTCTTTTGTACTTTTTGGTCGGCCCAACTTTGGAAGACCATAACTCTCGAACCATTGCACCAATTGGCTATTATAACCACTTTTCAAAAACTGTAGCTTCCAATCTACAGGTTGGGATCTATGCAAGAATTCATCATCTATGAAAGTGCCCATTCGTTGAGTTTTTAGACCTTATCTATTGGGCCTCCAACAGTGAGCCTGAAGTTTATATACCAAAATTACAAACCAAAAATTCACAATAAATCCATGGATGCACATGATATAGCACTGAGCCTCAATTGGTAGGTTGATATATCCAAGATGAATATCCACCTCTTAAGTTAGGACATTTTGAGCTTATATGAAAAACTTACTAAAAATAGTAATTTCCCATAAATAGTAACCCCCATGTCTACTAGTCCTTATTAAAATAGAAAAGGCTGAAAATTAAAATATTTTTGGGTGATGCAAGATTTCCCTCACACCCAAGAGTGCTCCTGCATCACTCATTCATAAGTTTCATGAAGGTGCTTGATGCATTAGTTAGTCCAAAGAGCATGACCAATCACTTAGAAAAGCCTTATTTCTCTTAAATGCACTCTTCCATTCATCAACCTCTCTAATTTGTATCTTGTGTGAGCTTGTGATGAACTCCATCCGTTGTTAGAGAATAGGTGTTTGCATAACCATCTTGTACAACATGCTTGTTGTACTACGATGACCTTCCCAATAGCATATTGAATGCATCCATTGGCATGATATCAAAAAGTACCTTGTCATGGTAGCTACTAATCTTGAACTTCCCAAGTATTATTCATTAAGTAGGACCTTGTGGTCATCATGTACCTAGGCAATCTAGTATAGTTATAGGTTTTTTCACTCTCTCTTAAGCTTAAGCTTTATGACCATCTCTATTGACACCAAGTTGTCAGTGATCCCACCATAAATAATCACATCACAAAATTTACCCTCACACTTGCACCTAGTATAAAACATACTCCTCCTTTGTTTAGGTTCATTCTCTCCACTCAATAAGAATCTTCTATTAACTAGTAATTCTCCTCTTTTTGCATCTTCCAAATGTGATGACTTGGAATATTCATCCACATGCACAACCCTTGTCTAGCCTTCAACTCTTGTATATGTTTGCCCTTGGCATTGAGGGAATTCATAAGCCTGATGACCTTCTTCTCCACAATGAAAACATGATCCATGAAAGCCTCTTCTCCTTGTTCCTTTTTCTCTCCTCATGGTCTCCATATCTTTTATCACAAGAGCATTTAAAACTCCCATTCCTATGGTTTTGGCCAGTTTCCACATCCTCATTTTTCTTCTAGTCCTCATTTAGGCTTCCAAAAGACCTATCATTGCCTCTTCCTTCTTCGCCTCACCCTCTTTGATTTCCATCAAACCTTTTTTTTTCTTCTCCTCAACCCTTAAGGAAAACTAGTATTCCTCTTCTATGTTGTTCATTTTAACTAGACTTATTTCCTCCTCAATGCTTGGTCTTAACCCATTAAGGTAAAATGAGACCTTCTCCTTGTTATCTTCTGCATGCCCTGTCCTAATGAGAACTTAGTAGAAATCCTTTGCATATTCATAGATAGACTTTCTTGCTTGCTTTAACCCTTTCATCTTCTTGAAAAAATCAAGCTCATACTCAATAGGAATGAGTTGCTTCTTTAGTTTGTCCACTATTTGAGCCCACCTTGTGATTTTCTCCTTTTCTCTTCTATTTCTCTGCAACTGAATCTCTTGCCTCCATTTTTTTGCATGATCCTTCAATCTAGCCTTTTCAAACTTTACCCTATAAGGATCCTCAATATCTTTATACTCAAAGTATTCTTCTAATTCATTGCTTCAGATGATCAACTTCTATAGGTTAAGATTTCCCAAAAATGTGGGAACCTCAATCTTAGGTATTTTTCCAATCTTGTAAAGGGCCTTAAAAATCCTTTCCCCCTCTTGGTTTAGGACTTCTCCTTCTCCTTTCTGCTCAACATTTCCTTCCTCTTCATTTTCATCCTCACTTTCATCTCTTATGACAATATTCATTCCTCTATGAATCTCTTCTTGTAATGCTCACACTTGCCTCTAGAGGGCTCTAACTTAGGTGATACTCCTCTTGCTCTATATATTCCATCACAATAGCTTTATGGAGATATTTTTCCACTATCTCACAACCACAACCATAGTCCTAGTGCAAATTGCCTCATAGTTGGTGATTTGTCTATACACTCAGGAACTCCTATTCTAATATCACTCGATAAAGACACAACTTGAGAAAAAATCAACACAATATAAAAGGAGATTATATATCTAAATAAGAAGCTACTACATGCATTACAACAAAAAAAGACCCAACTACATGTCCTATTAGCTATAGTATTATCAAATTCTAGAGAAAAACCCTTCTCATAATACTGTCTCCCCGACTCCACCAAAAGCTACCTTTACACATCAAGAATGGGCCTAAGTAGCCTATCTTAAGTTTATGCTACGGAATATTTTTTTAATTTTGACATTTAAAAGTTGACACCAAAACAAAGTTTCTAGAATTCAAGTTAGAAGTTGTTGCAAAAATAGAAGGTACTAGAAAAAGTAGTCCGACTTCCAAGAGGCATAACTTTTGATCTAGGACTCTGATTAACGAACCATTTATATGTTCAAAAAGATCTCTAAGACCTCTATTTAACTATAAGTTCCTATAATTTCCATCCATTTTTTATGGTCATACGAGGTTGCTTAGTGCCTCAAATCTGACTCCAAAGCATTTCTAGGAGATCTTTGAGCAACTTAAAATTGTAATAACTTTCAAATAGTGAGATCTTTTGGCCCAATTTTTTTTTGGAGTTCTTGAAATTTCAATTACAACCTTCTCTCTAGCTCATACCTTATAATTCTTTATAACTATGTCTCTATAAAAAAAACACATTTTCTACATTTGCACATATCGTAAGGTGTGCTAAAATAGCAACCCAAAAAAATAATAGAGGAAATTTGAGAGTCAGAATCTCTAATTTTCCCAAATGGGTAACTATAAATAAAAAAATATCAAATATAAACTACCATTAAACATATTTTTAGGTGATATAGGATTTCCTTGACACTATTGGATGCTCTCATATTAGAAAATGGAGAAATAAATTAAAAATAAGAATCCTTATATCAAGATTTGGCAAAAAGCTGAAATGGATTGTACATAAACACTATCCATTGCACAAAAATAAAACTCTCTATAAACTGTAGCAATACCACCACAATTCAAACAAGCCACTACCCACAAAGATTGGATGTTAGGATAATTCTCAAAGAGCAAAAGAGTGAATTTATCCAAAGTGAATGGATCAAATTCTCAAAAATCCAAAAGGGAGAAGTGAGAAAAAATAACTCAACTTCTAAATTATAAAGCCTTTTTTTTAACAAAAGTAATTTCCTAATTAAATTATTCCAATGAAATAAATCATACAAAACTAAACGAAAATTCCCAAAATCCCAGAGGATAAATAAATTGACTCCAACATAAGGGTTATGCCCAAGTATAATTTGTTGATAATTTTAGCAATACATTATAAAATAATATAAAATAACATAAAATAATATATAATATGACTAAGACCACTACAAATTTCTTAAATGTATAAACATCCATTGTTTGAAACACAATACATAAAATCTAGGCTTATGCATATGCAAAGACTAGAAGATAACAATGCACATTAGGTACATCAATTTATCTAGGAATTATATTGGTTCAATATACAAAATGACCAATGTGACTATGAAATTTAACCATTTATAGAGATAATACACACCCAAATTTTTAGCTTAGGAATAGATAGTGTTGAGTACTTACAAATTAAAACACGTAACCTTGCTAGATGACCACTAATTTCATTTTCTTTGAGCATGACCAGTATGGAAATTGATTAACATTCATGATTCCTAATAAATTAGTGCCTAGAAAGGAAGCTCCTCAACCTACCAAAGGATGAGATCCAACTAAAATAACATATAAAGATATTATCCAAATCAATCAACAACAAGTTTTCACAACAAATGTAAAAAATGGAGACAACAATGGTTACTAGAATCTATTCTGCAATCTTCAAAACTTCAAGGTGGATGCTCCTCCATGGTAAAATTTTGATTATTTCTAGAAGCCCAAATGGGTAGAGCTTCCTTGTTACTTTGACCTAATCAATAATCATTGAAGTATTGAGACTTTAAGAGCATGGACCTAGAATAATATTAGTACTAATCCTACAGTTCCTCTTAGAGAATTTATCCTCAAAGCCTTAAATAAAATGACATGATTAGCTAGAAAGGCATATAATAGATTGAATATTCAATATAAAGAAGATTTTTTGGTCACAAGATTAAATGCAGTATGTAATAAACTTATTATCATGTTTGTTGGTCACACAGATGCCATCCAATACATTGCATACAATAATTTCATGAAGGCAAAATATTGTGATCTCATACAATTTTATAAGTATTTTAATGAACAATATAAAGAAATTACTATTGTAAGAATGAAAAAAATCATGATACAATGTACTTTACATTCTTCAAAAGCATTGATAATAAGCTTGGAAATTAAATACTATTTGCAAAAGTGTCTCAAACATTTAGTCCTCATAAATCGCACTATGGCAAATAATTTTTTTCCCCAAGTTTATAATTTTTTTACTAAAATTAATAGGGAAATTTTTTGAGATTAAAAATAAGAAAAATAGAAAGAAAGGTTGAGGCATGTCATTTCTAAATGAGTTTGTAATAAGTTATTTCCTGACTATGGATGTTGGAATTTTTAAATTTCACATGGGAAAAGTTGGAGAATTCACAAACATTCTATGCATTGTTCTTGGAAAGGTTCTGTATGTGGGGCATCCAAAAAATCAAAGGGATTTTTTTGAAAAAAAAACTTATCAAAAAGAAATGGGACTGGTGCTCTACCTGCTACATCTATAAAGGCCCTCATTATGCTAACAAGTGCCTAGATAGGAAAAGAAAGAAAATAAAGGTTAGCTTCAATCAGGTCCATCAACTTGTATTTTCTGATGAATATGAATATGTTAATTACTACCCATTATAACCTTTTGATGAGTATGGTAAAGAATGAAGATCTTCTAAATCTTCATATTTACAAGTTTCACTCTTTTGTGGTTGATATCTTCAACATCATACTATCAATCAAAATATAGTGGCTTGACTGATATCATAGAGGAAATTATAGTAATAGAAAGGGAGTAAAATATAATGCCAATCCCTCAAGGAACTTGGAAGTGCAATAAACAATGACTTGCTAATATCTACCTCCAAATGTAAAGTTTGGGTAATAACATTGAATCTCTAAACAATGAATTTCCTCTATGAAAATAACAACCTCTTTAAAAAAAAAACTTAGGTTCTTACATAGGGAAAAGCTCTCACCAAGTACGACACAATGAGCATTGTGAATTTTTACACAAGGTTATTTATTAAGCATTGATGAATTGGAGCACCTAGAGAAAGAAGTTGTACAAGCTAAAATGTCTCAAGATAAGCTCTCTTGCTATATTTTAGAAGAAGAAAGGCAACCAAATTTAGCCTCTGATAGTCATGTTGAAACCCAAGGGTTATATCATGATGATGATTACTCTATAAGGAACAAAATTATTCTCCTCTATTAGAAAAATCTCTAAAATTTGAGGTATTAGATGAAACAGATTCAAAAGGAAAGATGCATAATTACTTTCTCGATGTACTTCTCATCAATCAAGCCATACACTATTCCCTTTTTTCTTAGTAATAGTGTAGATGTTAATATATTATGTTTATTCTTTCCAAAAGATTTTTGGTAGAGCACCCAAACTAAGTTATGTTTTCATAATGGTAATCATACTTCTTTTTTGGTTTGTAGTTACCCTGTGCCCTTTCTACAAATCATGTTGAGTATGCCAATTTTCTACAATTTGAACTTGATGATTATGACAACCTTATTAGAAGTCTTACACTAGCTACATGGGAACCATTTACTTTTACTAAGATTCTTTCTAGTTTAAAGGAGTCTTTGTACCTTGACTTACTTAGGTCAAATGTAGCACTACAAAAAAAAACTAAATTATTTCAAAAGAAGTGACCTAATAACTATATCTAGTTTTCTAGAAAATTTGATTCATTTCAATCTCAGTTTCATGAAATCTAGGAAACGTTTCAAGAAAATGTTTTCTCTAAAGATATCACTGAGCTTAAAAGAAATCTTGAATGCTCTTTGCCCCTAAATTAGATGATAGTGGTGAGGAAATTATGCCTCAAGGGCATGCCAATTACTTTCTACTGAGAAGATTAGAACATGAATTGTGCAAAGAAGAGATCAAAGATTTATTATCCAAAGGTCTCATCAAGCCTTCATCCTCACCATTTTCATGCTACACTATGTACATCCCAAAAAAGGATGAACATGGGAATGAGCTATTGAAAATAGGTTAGTGATTAATCGTAAGCCCTTGAATGCATGCTTGCTAGATAATCAATATCCTTTTCCTTATAAAGAGTACATATGGAAATGTATTTTTTGTGCTAACATCTATTCAAAGTTTGACCTATCAAAAGGTTTTTTGCAAATAAATTTGAGGGAAGATGTGTTAGGAATAAGGTGTCTCAACCTTGGATAATTCCTATTCTTATTATTTGTTTTGTAAAATGTATTTCCTGAAAATAATTTTCATGTGTCGGCATCTTGAATTGTGTATAAGGAGATCATCGCTAAAATGGTTAGGATGGATTCCTATGACACGTAAGAGCTATGTTAGGAAGATTCAATGATAGATGAAGAAATGTGGCAACTGATAAATTTGAGTACTGTACATAAATTTTTTTTGGGGTTCCTATTTTCTTGGAGAATGGTAAAACCCTAATAGGGTTATCTTTGGGAGTAGCCCTAAAGTGAAGCACATGTTATAAGTGTTTTTAGGGTTGCAAAGAGGATGTATGCAAGAAAGTGTATTGTTGGTACTATGAGTTGCTACTGGAGTCTTCTGTTGTCACTGTTGAACTTGTATTGCAAGTGTATTGTAACCTTGTGTTGAAGATAATACATTGTGCAGGTTCTGGAGGGGTGGGGTTGTTTTACCGAAAGGTTTTTCCCCATCAAAAAATATTTGAGTTATGTGTTTCTTTCTCTATCTATTTTCTTTATGCTTGCTTGGCTGAAATATTGTTGTTTACATGATATTGGATCTGTAAGTGTAAAATATTTTAATAGGATTTGCACCATACTTCTCTTAAGAGATTAGTGTAGGAAGCTGTTTCCACACCTGAGTTTCCTTACAAGTGGTATCAGAGCTTGATCAACTTTTGATCCTAGTTGTTGGGTAGGGTTTTTTGAGCTAATCTCAAGTTGAGTGGGAGTCTTATGCAGAGCATTCTGAATCTTATTTGCAGATTGAGATGGTGAGTTCATCATATGGAAGAATGGAGGTGAAGAAATTTAATGGCACTAATTTTGAGTTGTGGAAACTCAAGATGGAAGACATGTTGGAAGATCGTGAGCTATGGGAAGAGACTTCAAATGCCACAAGACCAGCAACTGTAACTCAAGAAGATTGGGATATCAAAGACTGTAAAGCTAAGGGTCTCATATGACTTTGTTCAACTGATGTAATTCTTCTGAATGTTCTAGATGAGAAAACCGCATATAGTTCGTGGGAAAGAATTGGGGCCGTGTATCAGGCCAAATCTTTGGTGAACAAGTTGTTCCTAAGGAAGAAGTTGTACTCTCTGTGAATGGAGGAAGGTGGATCCTTAACGGATCATTTAAATGCATTTAATCTATTGGCTACACAGTTGACATTAGTTGGTGTCAAGTTAGAGGAGGAGGATCGTTGCTACACACTTTTGTGTTCTTTACCGAATTCATGGGACCATCTTGTGATGGCTCTCAAAAGCACGTTAGTCACTTTCAAAATGGATGATGTGGTATCAGAGGAGATGCAGAGAAATGCTTCCATTTTGAAAAAAGAAGCCCTTGGTGTTCATGGGAGATCCACGAAAAGAGGGAAGAAAAATGACAATAAGTCTAACAATAAGGGTAGATCCAAATCTCGTGGGAAGTCAAAGACTTCCAATAAGTCCAAGGAAAAATGTTGGAACTGTGATAAACTGGGGCACTTCCATAAATATTGCAAAGAGCCGAAGAAGAAGAAGAAAGGTTCAGATTCAGCTTTAGAAAGATCTCAAGAAGATGGCAATACATTCATCGTAGCTTTGGTAGCCCATGCATTTGATGATGTGTGGTTGGTTGACTCAGGTTCATCTTTTCACATGACCTCTCATCAAAACTGGTTCTCAAAATATGAAGAGTTCGATGGTGGAAAGGTGTACTTGGGTGATGATTCTCACCTAAAGATAGTTGGACAAGGAAGGGTCACTATCAAATTTCTTGATGGACGATTAAAGGGAATCAATGGAGTTATGCACATTCCAGGTTTGGCACGAAACCTATTAGCTATAAGTATGTTGAATGATGTGGGTGTGCAAGTTTTTTTTTCAAAAGAAGGATGCAAGATGAGAGGATCGATAGTGCTTGCAAGGGGTACTAGGAGAGGTACCTTATTTCAGCTAGATGCATGTATTCCTCTATGTAATAGTTCTTCATCCTCACCATCTGAATGAGTAGTGAAGAATTCTATGGTTATTGGTTTTGATGGCAATGCAAACACCTTGGAAGGTAAGCTTCCTACAGAAAAGACGATGTTGTGGCATTTGAGATTTGGTCATATTGGTGAAAAGGGTCTCAGAACCCTGAAAAATAAAAATCTCATTGATGGGTTAAATGATTGCAATCTCGAGTTTGACTTCTATGAACACTGTGTCTATGATAAACAAAATCGTGTTCAATTTTACTCTAGTTCTCACAAATCTTCTGATGTTTTGGATCTTATTCATTTTGATGTATTTGGTCCTGTAAAAGTTCCTTCAATCTCCAAGTTTGTATTTTTTTGTATCTTTCACAGATGATTACATTAGAAGGATATGGATTTATTTCATTAAAAGTAAGACACAAGTCTTTAGTCAATTCAAGGAATTTAAAGCCCTTGTAGAGAATCAGACTAGTAAGAAGATTAAGTGTGTGAGAACTAACAATGGTGGTGAGTTTTGCTTAGCAGAGTTTGAACAACTCTGTAAAGAACAAGGTATCGAGAGGCATAAGACAACTCCTTATACCCCACAAAAAAATGGAGTTGTAGAGAGAATGAACAGGACATGATGGAGAAGGCTAGGAGTATGCTTAGTGGAGCTAGTTTAGAACAAAGGTTTTGGGCTGAAGTTGTGGCCACTACTTGCTATCTAGTTAATAGATCTCCTACATTAGCCCTTGTTGGTAAGACACCTATGGAGGTGTGGTCTAGTAATAAGCCTTCAATTATACATCTTCATGTTTTTGGTTGTGAAGCTTATGCACATGTTCCAAAGGAGAAGAGATCTAAGTTGGAAAACAAAGCTGTTAAATGTATTTTCATTGGGTACAGTGCTGGTGTGAAAGGATACAAGCTTTGGGATCCTATGACTAGTAAGGTGTTGTATAGTAGAAATTTTATTTTTAGAGAGCTAACATCTTCTCCTATTGTGCTACAACCAGAAGAAAAAGAAAAGGAAAAAGATGTTGTTCAGTTGCCTCCTACCCCTGAGAAGATTGAACAGAGAGACCATGTTGGGTCTAATGATGAGGAGAGCTCTAGCAGCTTTGGTAGTTTAGACGAAGAGGAAGAACAACCTCAACCACAGCCCTTGAGGAGATCCATGAGAGAAAGAAAGCAACCAAAAAGGTTTGGTTATTCTATGTTAGATTCCAGTTGTGCTTTTGCTTTGATTACTAACACTGATGAGCCTAGATCTATGAAAGAAGCTTTGGGCATGGAAGATGCAGGTTCTTGGATTGAGACTATGGATGATGAGATGGCTTCATTAGAGAAAAACAAAACTTGGGACCTTGTACCTTTGCCTAAAGGGAGAAAATTTGTTGGCTATAAATGGGTGTTCAAGAAGAAATTCTGTGCAGATGGCAGTGTTGAAAGCTACAAAGCTAGATTGGTTGCAAAGGGGTATTCACAGGTAGAGGGAATAGATTATGGTGAAATATTCTCTCCTGTTGCATAGTTGACATCCATTAGATTTCTGTTATCTCTTGCTGCATCATATGATTTAGAGATAGAATAGATAGATGTGAAGATAGCTTTCCTTCATGGTGATTTGGAGGAAGAGATTTATATGTCACAGCCTGAGCACTACATTGTTAAAGGTAAAAAATCCTTAGTTTGCAAATTAAAGAAATCTCTATATGGTTTGAAGCAATCTCCTAGGATGTGGTACCTTAAATTTGATGCCTTTGTGTTGTCAATTAGATTTGTAAGATTGAAATTAGATCATTTTGTTTATTTCAAAGTTGAAAATGATTGCCTTCTTATTGTTGCATTATATGTTGATGATATTTTTCTGTTTGGGAAGGGTAAGGGTATGATTTCTGATTTTAAATCTTAGTTGTTAGCACAGTTTGAGATGAAAGATCTTGGGGCAGCTAGGTACATCTTGGGTATGGAAATCAGTAGAGACAGGTCTAACAGAAAAATTTGGTTGAGTCAGAGTAAGTATGTGAAGTCTGTGTTGGATAGGTTCAACATGGCAGATTATAGATCACTATGTGTTCCTATTCCTGTGGGAACAAAGTTATTTGTAGATGATTGTCCAAAATATCCTAGTGAGATGGAGGGCATGAGTAGAGTACCTTATGCTAGTGCAGTTGGTAGTCTTATGTATGCTATGGTCTGTACTAGACCAGACATTGCCCAAGAAGTGGGAGTCTTGAGTTAGTTTATGGCTAATCCTGGACAGGTACATTGGGATGTAGTTAAGCGAGTATTCAGATATTTGAGGGGTACATCAGATTACTCCATATGTTATCATGGTAACTCTTCTAGATCTCCGCATTCAATTTGTATTCATGGGTTTGTGGATTCAGATTGGGCAGGTGATATTGACTGCAAGAGATCCATCAGTGCTTATGTGTTCACTATGTTTGGTGGTGCCATCAGTTGGATGAGCATGCAACAACCTGTGGTTGCTTTGTCCACTACAAAAGCTGAGTACATGGCTGCTACTCATGCTTGTAAGGAATCCATTTGGCTTAAGATATTGTGTTTTGATGTTGGTTTTGATGTAGAACAGATTACTATTTGGTGTGATAGTCAGAGCGCTATTTGCCTTGCAAAGAATCCAACTTTCCATGCGAGAACGAAGCACATTGATGTGTAGTTTCACTTTGTGAGAGATATGGTGGAAGATGGAAAGGTAAATTTTGAGAAGGTAGATACTATGAAGAATGTTATAGATGCATTAATGAAACCAGTGGGCACTGAGAAGTTTAGATGGTGTTCAGAGTCTATGGGCCTTTTGGTCGATAGTAGTTAGTTCTTGTTATGTTCCTATTGCTCTTACAAGGTGTTTGACAAGTGGGATAATGTTAGGAATAAGGTGTCTCAACCTTGGATAATTCCTATTCTTATTATTTGTTTTGTGAAATGTATTTCTTGCAAATAATGTTGATGTGTCGGCATATTGAATTGTGTATAAGGAGATCATTGCTAAAATGGTTATGACGGATTCTTATGACACGTAAGAGCTATGTTAGGAAGATTCAATGACAAGTGAATACATGTGGCAACTGATAAATTTGAGTACTATACACTCTACCCCAAAGAATGGTAAAACCCTAATATGGTTATCTTTGGGAGTAGCCCTAAAGTGAAGCACATGTTATAAGCATTTTTAGGGTTACGAAGAGGATGTATGCGAGAAAGTATATTGTTGGTACTATGAGTTGCTACTGGAGTCTTTTGTTGTCACTGTTGAACTTGCATTGCAAGTGTATTGTAACTTTGTGTTGAAGATAATACATTGTGCAGGTTCTGGAGGGGTGGAGTTGTTTTATCGAAAGGTTTTTCCCCACCGGCAAATCTTTGAGTTATGTGTTTCTTTCTCTGTCTATTTTCTTTATGCTTGCTTGGCTGAAATATTGTTGTTCACATGATATTGGATCTATAAGTGTAAAATATTTTAATAGGATTTGCACCATACTTCTCTTAAGAGATTAGTGTAGGAAGCTATTTCCGCACCTGAGTTTCCTTACAAGATGATCAATTCAAAACCTTTTTTTTGTACCATAAGGGCTTTATCAATGGACTGTTCTCCCATATGGAATAAAAATTGCACTATCTACCTTAAAATACATGATGGATAATCTCATTCACCCATATTCTAAATTTTTGATCCCTTACATAGACAATTTTTGAATATTGTCTCAATATCCCAAGTCTTATGTTGAGCATTTCAAAATATTCCTTGATGTGTGCTTCAAGAATGAAATCATGTTAAATCATGATAAACGTTAGTTTTACACAAATAATATTATATTTATAGGAACCAAGTTCCTTCCCCATTTGAAAATGGAAGCTTAGAGTCATCTTATTTCTAGAATACAAAATCTCCAAATTTCCAATATCAAGGTGCTCTAAAGATTTTTGGGGTTAGTCAATTATGTCACTGGGTTTTACTAGAATATTGCCTCTAATAGAGAATTATTGAATAAATTCCTAAAAAAAAAACTTCCTAAATGAACCAATGAATATGATGAGGCCATCCACTATGTCAAGGAAAAGTGTGTTGAGATTCCTCCACCCTCGTTGCCCAATTCAAGCCCTAAAATTGTTGAAACTTATGCAAGTGTTTCCTCTTAGGGAGGAGGCCTTAAAGAAATTACTTCAATGGGAAAATAAGAAATTGCTAGATATATTTTTGGATCATTTAAGGGTGGCAAATTAAATTCCCATAATACACTTTGAAAAATTCTTGTTGTGGTTAATACCTTGCATTCCATATAATTTTGACTGATCAAATTTTTTTTTTGAGGACAAATTTACAAAATGTAATGAGGTTTTTCAAGAAAGAATTAAAAAATTAAGTGGCTCAAAGCAAGTTACTTCATTGGGCACAATTTTTAGACACTTTTGAATTTGACTATGTTCATTACATAGGAAAGAATAATCTATTGGATGACTTTCTTTCCCAATAAGGTTGCTACTCTAAAGATAAACATTGCAATATAGTGATGGAATCTTGTATTCACAACTTTTATGTCAATATCCAAACTAATGACCACAATTAGATAAAAGAAAACATCACAATAAATTTAGTTATAAATGAATTATGCAAGAAAAGGATTATATTTGCATAGAACCGCCTTCAAGTCTAAAAGGGAAATTTTATTGATCCTCATCTAGAGGAATTAATAGCTCCCAACTAGCAAGAACCATGTGATATGATCCCTTCTAATTTCTAGTTTTATGAGTTGGGAACTCCAGACTATTTTTGGATTTGCGATAGTATACTAGTATGGATTAGAGAATTTTTTTCATGTACTAGCTATGAACCAATACTATTCAGGAACAAGATATCATGGGAAATATTGGCACATCTAGTTTACAAACCCACAAGGACATAATGATTTTAACCACCAAATTATTGATGAATATGGAACCTAGGGTTTCTTTCCTACCAAACCATTCTATGAGAGCACCCCTATCATTATGAAGAACCAAGTTCCCACCTAGTTGTACACACTACATTACCTTCATAAAATTTTGGCATATGATGATAATCATCCTAAAGGAGAGCACATTTAATGACAATATCAAAGTGCAAAATATCCATATTGGTGGGATGACCTTAATCTAAAGAATGAGGTTTTTTCTATGATTTTGATGAATATAATTATGTTACTATTCAATGTAAAATCAAGGGAAAGAATTGGTATTGTTTACCATTTGGTATGATATTCCTCCTTGCCAATCAAAAATTATAATGACTAGCACAAAAGCTTGTTTGTGTCATGGGTAATATCCATGTTAAAGATCTGCATAACCACTTATGAGTGTTAAGTGGGTCGTTCTCTCATTGTGGTTATAACAAAAAGTGACAAAATAAATTATAGTATGAAATTAGGATATTTTAGTTTAAAATAAAAATAAAAATCATAAAAAAATTACACCTCCCAATTAACCATTACCATCTACCTTTCATATATTAACCACTTATCCTTATCTATATGTCACTTGTCATAATGCTCTCACCATCCTTATCTTATCTTATCCTTTCCTAAAGATATATTTTGTCCTTATCTAATTGTCATTTGTCCTAATAATATTAGAAGAAAATTCAATAAACACATTGAAAATTTTCTTACTCAAGGGGGGTCATTTTCTTATGATTATGAGAGAATAGGTGACATCGAGTTTCCATTGAGGTACTAACTTCTACAGAAATAATGGGTACCTAAGGAACTTCCTCCAATAAACTTTGATTTTTTTTTTTTGAGGAGAGGATATATTGCATAACACCATCATCATTACATGGTTTAGGAATATTTTCCATGGATGACATAAATGCTTGACAAAAATATGCTTAATTGATGGAGTTTGTCAAACCCTTGTACAATTACAAAAATTGACTACAACCTATTTGATAAAAAAAAACATGTGTAGGTATACACTGTCAACTAATGAACAAAGTAAAAGATTAAATATGTACATTAATAGAAGGAAAAAACCAACATGGAATATTTCATTTATCATAATAGTATGTGATACCACCCTAGTGACTTGATTTGAGATTTATTTTGAGACACTACATTTATTGCACATGTTTTATGCTTATGAACAATGTTTCACACGATCGGTTATTGAACTATATATCATGTGATAATTGTATACACTTTCTTTACTAAGTTAATGGATATTACTTCATTGTGTTATATGTATTTCTAGGATAACCTTACTGACCCATCATGTGTTCGTGTTATTGTGATGTGTTTTTATATGATCACTATTTTGTATATATGCATGTTTGTTGGTCGGTGATGCAAGTGTGTGAAAGAACAAGTACTAAAAGCCTATATACCATTTGTTGATTTGAAGATGAAACCATGATTCATTTAGGCACCCTAATCTTAGAGGTCCTAGTAGGGAATCAACTACCCAATTTGGGGGACTTGAGGATTTCCATTTTATTTATTGATTTTTTAAGTTATTATTATATTTATTTGCAATTGAATTGTGATTTCAATTTCATGATATGATGATTTATTTACTTTAAACATATTTATCTAAGTATATATGGGTGTGCACATATATGCCCAAATAAATATATGATTGTTGTAGGTGTGTGGTTTGAGTTTGATATATTAAGCTATTGTGTGCTTAGTTTTGTAAAATTCATGTAATTTAAAAAAAAAAAAGGTAAATGACCGAAGCCTTCAATTATATTAATTTAATAAAAATAAAAATACAACAGAGTATCTTTGTTCAAATGGGCACTGGTCGAAAAAAACAAAGAAGAAAACCTCTAGTCTTGCCCGAGACCTAAGTCCTTTATTATTACAAAATGAAAGGGGCATACCCCAGTTTAAAATTTGAAACTTATTACAATATAGCAGACATCAGTCCTATTCTACAAATATTCTAATCTACTTAGTTAGATTTAGATAGATTCTAGATCTGAGAGAGCCCCTCTAGTCATTGTATTAGCTTTTATGAACATCTCTTCTTTACTAAATTGTCTATATCACACATACCTTACTGATCTGCTAAAAAAAATAGATTTCTAAGAGGATATTGTTAGTATTCTTTAATGTGGAAAATATAATTGAGAACCTTGGAAAGATATTGCCATGCTTTGCACCGAAATTAAAAAGATAAATCATACCATAGATGATAAAAATTAGTCTAAATCTTGATAAAATTTTAATCCTAGCTTTCTTTTAATAAGTTTGAATATATTAAAAAACCTTCTAAGACTAGATTTTGAAATATCATTATGAAAATCACTGATGTATTAATGCAGAGCATTTTCACATGGAGGCTACCAAGCAGAATGCCTAAATCAAAGACTATTTTAAACAATGATCTCAATAGGAAAGATACTTAACACTTAGAGACTAGTCCTAATGTGAGAAGAACTTTAGAATAATTGCTGTCCTAAGTATAGTCATGAGCTTGAATTCTATCTCAAGCAAGGATCTTTCCTGCTTTGAACTCACAGTGCTACATCCTACAGAGTAATAACTTTGCTTTGGACCATATAGGAATTAATTAGGGCTTCTTTGCTTTCTATTTTACTAGGATTTGCTTAACTTAAATTAAAAGTAAATAAAGAAACTATAGACATTTTGAAACATTTAGCAATTATTGGCAGCTGAGCTCTTTATCTCTGTTAGACTAAAAACTAGTAGCCAGTTGTTTGTAGAATGAAAGTACAGAACCTTATCATCAATAGAGATTGATAGAGACCAATAAATTGAGAAAACAGAACCAGAAGCAAAATCCTTCCAAGCTATATTTTAAGCTAAATACAAAAGGAAGGAGAGAGGGAGAGAAAAAAAATTGACCCAACAAAACTAAGACTAACAACCCATTGACCAGATAAAAAAGGAGAAAGAAACAAACATACAACTAAAGAGAAAATAGGGAGCAAAAATAGGGGAAGCCCACATCCAACCTAGTATAAGAAGGCACAACACCACACTTGGGAGTCCACCTACTTACAATAAAGCATGATGATCTCTAAGATATTATTGTCCTTCTCTAGCTAGAAGAAAGGCAAAAATTCAAGCTCTTTCTTCTCCTTGCTACACTTCTCCATGTTTGGAGTGCAAAAATTTAAGGTCTTAATATTATCCAAAGTCACCCTTAGTTGGATATAGGCATTGAAAATATTGAGGTAGTCCCTCAGCCAATATTTGCTATCATCTTCAATAATCCCTCTCCATTGGAGGAGGAATTGCAAGCTAGCCTCCATTCTTGGCCATTCCTTGTAGAAGGCCAAGTTTTCATGGATAATTAGAGAAGGACACCAATAAGCTACCTCCAATTTTAGACTGCCTGGTGAATGTGACAAGTATTTTTCTCAAAGGGGGATCCTTAGTTTTTTATCAATGCTATGAATAGCTTCTTCCAACCTTGTCCACAATACTGGGTTGAAGATCTTACAACAAAGTTGGATCATAGACCATGACTCCACCTTGACTCTGGCAAAACAACTGATAAAAGTCCCAATAATGTCACTGTTGGTCTGCCATGTATAATCATAGTTGAAAGAGCCTTCATCGATGGCCTGACTAACTACTATCTTAGTCATGTTGTCAATAGGCTTCAATACTCCACTCCATATTTTTGGCTTAACATTACCCCGAAAAAGCCATTGTCCTCACCTCTGAGGTATGAAAGAGACAGATGTTTGAATCCATCTCAAAAGGAAATTGCTCAGACTATCAGGAAAGGAAAAAAATAGTTGATTAAAGGGTGAATGCAGAAGGACCTAGAAGCACCTAGATGCAATGATATCATCCTAAGATGACATCACATTACAAAATCATGAATGGGGCCAGAGGCCATCAAATGATGAAAATTGAAGGGGATAATTAGCAAAGAAATCATGAGAAATAGTGCCAAAAGGCGCACATGGGTACAAAAAAAGGGGTTGATGACAAAGCCCATGGGACGAGCAAGGAAAAATAGAGGATAAAAAATATGAAGGATCATTAACTAGAAAAGACCACATAAATGACCCAATAATTAGAACACCCAACCTAAAAAGAACTAACCTACCAAGAGTTAAAATGGGAGGAAAAAGAAAAAAAAAAGAATACAAGTAGAACAAACTAAGAGAATTGAAGGTCAAGGAAGAAATCAATAGCTATACCATTGGAAGAAAATTAGGGAATTATTACCTATCTCTAAAAACCAAATAAGATTTTCTATTATGCCTCTCATTCACTAATACGTTAGCCTTCTTATTACCTTCCTAAAAAATATGCTAAATTTGAATATCTTCAAACTTGTCTAGAATATTAAGGACCTCTTATAATTTTGAGTTTAAGACCTAGTTGGGCGTGGCTCTCTTCCTAATAGCATTTAATACAATATGGGAATCTCCTTCAATGATAATTTTGGATAGTTTTAATACTTGGCATAGTTGAAACCCTCCTAGTAGAGCTTCAAGCTCTTCTAAGTTATTGGTAGTAGGATTTATGGATTTAGTCCTTTTACCTATTTAATTACTTGACTCATTATTAATAATGTAACTGATGCCTACTAAGCCCAGGCTGGCTCTGGAGGCTCCATCAAAATTTAATATAGACCATCCAGTTGGAGGGGGAATCCATCTACAATTTTTCCTTGCCTTCTTATTCTTCTTTTTATAAATGAGTGGGTGGTTGATGAGATTATCCCTAATTTCCTTGATGAATCCATATCAATAGGAGAATGATCCTACTTCTTTCTATGACTTCCTGAGGTGGGAATTTAATGTTTCAACTATACTTGCTTCTATCTTATTGACTATCTCTTCTGGTTGCATTTCTTGGTCCCTAAACAATCTTCTATTTCTTTCTTTCCAAACCTCCCATTTGAGGATAGATGGGAAAATATTCCAAATGTTTCTATACACCCCTCTACAAGTGTTAGTAGGCCAACTTTTAAGAAGATCCTCTAAAGAGTTCGACATAGGGGCATGTTCGCCTAGCATATATATAAGCCAATCCCAAAAAAGTTGGGAGAAAGGGAAACTAAATAAGATGTGATTTGTATCTTCACTATTTTGTCTACATAAGACACACCTGGATGGACCTTCATACCCTAATTTGTAGAATCTATCAACTGTAAGGATCCTATTTTGGTATGCCAACCATAAAAAGAATCCCACCTTTAGCATATAGGATGGGTCCTAGCACATATTGAGTGGGAGATCCACTTCAACCCAGTTTTGGGAGTTAATAAGAGATTTATATCCATTTTTGACACTATACTTTCCATCTTAAGATGTTGCCCAAATTAGTTTATTGTTCCTCTTTTCTTGTTTGTTCTTCCTTCTTTTGATGATCTTTTACTATTTCTCTTTTGCCGAGGGTTCCAAATCTATGTCACCCAAATATTTCCACACCCTTAGTATCATTTGTTGAGATCTTAGTAAATTATAATTATAGATCTTATGACCCCATAAGGAGATTAACTTCTCTTTGAGTTCTACAGGGAACTCCATGCTGTTTAAAGGGGACATCCATCCATGAGTCCTCCTAGAATAAAGCTTCATCTCCTTTTATAATATCCCACATGAGATATTTACTGATGAGGGATCTACACCTCACAGTGAAATTCCAACTCTTTGATCCTTGTTGGTACCCAATATGGACACAGTTTAAAAAAAAACTTTTAGTGTAGATTTTCAAACCTCTTTGAACTAAGGTTCAAAGTATTTCAAAGTGGTTCATCTTGCAATTTTTGCATGAAAGTCTAGTGATTCAAAAATAAAAGGTTCAAAGTTCAAGACTTGTGTTGGAGATTCAAGGTGTCAGATTTAAGATTGAGGTTCAAATTCCTTACATGCAAATGCAAGTATCATTTCAAAGTTCAACATAGTGTTGTGGTTCGAATTTGATGATTCAAAATGCAGATTTAATAGTCCAGATTTCAAATTTAGGACAATAGGTGCTCATGCTCATGATCATATTACTAATGCCAACTAAACTACAAGAGATAGGAATGTTAAGCTATTTATGATACATGGTCAAATTAGTTGAACACATAATTGTACAAATAGTTTGAAGGTGGGGTTATATTTTACATTTAAAAACCATGAGAATTCAATATTCAAGCATGGAATTTCAAATCTCTTTCCACTTAATACGTGGAGAGTTGAAGGAGACTTCCAACAATGAATGTAGATGATGTGATCAAAAAGTTGTTGCTATGAGAATTTTGAATCCTATTTGGGAAAACACTCTTCATGCCTCCATATCATGATATGGTGAAGGGTCCATCATATATTGTGGGTCTAGAGAATATCAATGTCAAAATTCCAAATATATGCATCAAGATATCATAAGTCAAATTCAGACCAAGTTGCAAATGTGGGTCAACATTGTTAATAGCTCGATCTCTATGCAGCTATGGTAATGAATGCCCAATTTGGGAGAATGGGTTGAAGGACTCGCAAGCACATATAGAGATTCATAAACATAGAAAGCCAAAAAAATGGAATATGTAGGCATGCCACATAAACTTGATAATTCATATGATCATTGCCCAAGACTATCACAGAGGTTGGAGCATAGACAATGTGAGCGAATTGTTTGATGGAATGCCCCAACACATGGTCTTTGTTTAGAAGCTAGATCAGTAAAAGTACACATGAGTAGTCAAATTATATGTATTAATATCCAAATCCAAGCCATCCCATACCCATGCATACATAAAGAAAAATATAGATGAACCTCCAAAGCTGCACCCTCGAGATTTCATTTATCTCAAATAGCCCATGCAAGTTTCTTTGATGTTGCATTTATCTCTAATGGTGTTTGTAGTTAATAATGTCAAGACACAAATACAAATATCATGCAGATGCTCAACACTAGATTGGGTCATCATTAGTATAAATATGCCAAGTTTAATCACAATGCACATGATTCCAAAATTACAATGACAATCACGATAAAGCTCGGGTTGTAGAAAGTATCTTAAAGTCATTTAATGGAATCCTAGTATGGATTCAAACAAGACAAAATTTGACAAGGAATAATATTGATATATATATTTTTTGCAGCATCATGCACTACAATTACTAGAAGTGATCGCTCAGTTTAGAATGAGGATTAAATCATTATCACATGAAGGCATCGGGAATGAGCACATTAGTCTAATATTGAATAGAAGGTGTAGATTCCCAATTAAATGAATAAAGAGATGAATTTGAAATGATTGATAAAATGTCTACTGTAGTTCTGGGACATTATAGATGACCACTTTGGTTATAGGAAATGCATGTCACTGTGATAGGAACTCTGAGTGTGTTATGCTAGCTCTGACAATTGGGAAGATCACATGTGCCCCCTGCCTCCTCTAAATGCCATGCAAACTCCAATGCTAGAGGTGCAAATATTGCATCATGCGTGTGCAAGGTGTGTGTTTTGTTTTAGAATTAGGATAGGGAAGTTGCATTCATGATTTAATGGACACCCAAGATCTAATATCTTTCAAAATGGGAAATAAGGCCCTATAGATGGTTTGATAGAAGGTCTTGACCTATGAGACACATGCAAAAATATAAGAAGCTCAACATCAAAATTGATCCTTGTAAACTATCAGAGAATGAAGAAAGACAGTGAATGGTGGATGGAATCCCACTCTTGTGTAAACTAAAGCACAAAGTAGAGACCTAATCAACAATAAAAGGTAAAAAGTGTTGATTGAACTCATTCTTCAACCCATGATTATGTTGAAAGATAAAGAATCATTCTAATTTTAGTTATAGACATAAAATTTTATATATGTTGATGTTATCTGGCAAACTCATTTACCTAAATGAATACACCATGAAGAAATGTGATAAATGATAGGTAGCCAAATAATTTGGGAAGAAATAATCTATTGATGTTTATTCCAAAACTAATCAAATCACATCCAAACATATGAAGTTAGGATAAGAAAGAAACTAAATCTCAATAATTAGTTATTTAGACTAAATGAGAAACCAATCTATCAAAGGAGTTAGATATACGAGAGAAAGAGAAATTAAGGGTTCCACTCTTTCCTAGAGATTGCAAATTGTGTGCTACAGTAAGAAGGGAAAGCTTTTTAACAATTTTTTTCTAGCTCTTGTGAAGGAGAGAAAGCAAAGATCGTATTATTCTAAACTGTATGTTGAAAAAGGGGGAAATCTTGTTTTTAAAATGTAATGGAGGGGAAGGAGTTTCAGTTTTCTTTAGATGGTGACTTTAATTGCAAATTTGTAATAGGGTCTTTGTTATCTTTTATGCTTTAGGGAAGGGAGATTTGAAAGATAATTGCATATCAAAATGTGGAGTTTGAGCAACTTTCTTTCCACTAATCATGATCTTTGTATCACTTTTAGTTTTCTCTAAAATGTACTTTAATGTCACTATTTCTTGTATATGTTTGATTGCAAGGTATCTTTAAAGCTTTGTTTCTTCACTTTCTCAAGAGAATGGAAAATGCGTTCCTTGATTTCATGCTCTTTATAATGCAACATCTAGGCAAATAGACTTTGTGTTATTTTCTATTCTTTTCTTTTCAGTCATTTAATTTTTGCATCTATTTCATGTTTACGAGTAGATGTTTGCAAACCTTTCATGATTTTTGGTTAAAAGCATACACATTTAATTCATTATGAATCATGTACGAAGTGCTATATCTGATAAAATTTAGAGGAAGGTTATCAATTCAATGATATCCTATCCAACTGTTAGTGCTGATTCAATCTTCCTATCTGGGCATTTAGAGTTAATTTGTATTTATTTCTCTGGAGGACAATCTATTCCCTAATAGATTTTTGGAAACTCTACTAGGGATCTTGAAGCAAAGATTTAAGTGCCTAATATTTGTTTCCTCAATTTTATGATTATCTCCATGTGTAGGAGATTGGTGACTCTATTATGACGATCATGCCGACTATGAAAGTCATGAGAAGATCTAGGCCATACCCTTCTCTCCTAGAACTTTATCAAATTGATGATAAAGTGTTACATGAATTAATGGACAACTTTAAAGAAAGTATTTCTCGGAGTATCTAGAATAATATAAGATTTGAAGATGATGCCTTGTCTGGGCTTCTATGGAAAAGCCTCTGCATGAGATTTCACAAGTTGAAAGACTTGCAAGAACTTGAGGAAAGAGTGTCTCATTTGAAAAAGCATTTGGAGGTGGATGATGATGAAGCTCCAGTTATCTTAGTTTCATCCATGTACTTTAATCACCTTGTCATGAATGACCAAGAAGTACAGCCAGAGTTACTCTAGCCTCATGCTGATCCACTTTCAACTGATAAGAATATATGTGACAACAATGGAGAAAGGGTAAGCAATAATGTTGAAATCTTGCCTCAAGATCCTTCTTCACCTCACGTAGAAATTTTTCCAGTTGAAGATCATGGCGATCATTCTTCTCTTAAGAATTCCATTGAAATTCTTTCTAGTAATGCTTTGTCAGAAGACAAATCTTTAAATATCATAAGAGATTGTGAGGAAATTGGGTATTTGAATGTGAATACTGAGAATAGCCCTATTCTAGAAACCTTTCACTTTGAAAATAATGTAGCAGTATATATTATTGATAATGCTAATTTTGATGATGGTGCCTCTAAATCTTTCTCTTCCCTGGCTTTAGAAAGTTTCAATTTTGAGAGTAATAATGGCCATCTTGTTTCAAAATCTTCTAATTATGAAAAATTAGACAACTTGCTGCCAAAATTTCAATCTTTTAGGTTTGATGAAATAGGTGAAAATGATATTGGTCATCTTTCTTTGAAGAGTCTTCTTGGTAAAATTTTTTAGAATAACCTAAAATCCGAGATTGAATCTTACACTTTCATGCATAATGGAAATGATTCCTCATGCTTGAAAATTCATAATCAACTCATAGGAAGATTTGATTGGTTTGAAGGTGAAATTTGTAATGGTAATGATGACAAGGTGAAAATATGTGTAGAAAATTTTTCTTCTCATGCTAAAAATTAGATTGAAGAAAGAGGTGCTGAAGTTATCACTCAGCCTGTAGATAACCTAGTTGAAACATGGAAAGGAACATTCTTTGATCAAGAAGATAGAATCATAAGAAAGTTTTTATTTTCTCTTCAACCAGAAGACCTTTCTTAGGTTAGTTCATTTGATGGCAATTTAATCCTTCATAGAGATAAGGTAGAGATGTCTTTGGATGAAAGTCTTCTTGCTAAAATTATTGTTGATAAAAGGATGTGTGAAGCAAACTTTCAACATAGTGGTGACTCCACTCTTCTCAATGAGGAAGAATAAATTATAGAAACATTCCTATCATCACTCAAGACAGAACATTTCTTTAATGATGACTCAGGTATTCATTCAAATCAAATTAAGAATGAAGCGTTCATTGATAATTTTTCTTCTCATTCATCTATATTTGATTTTGCTAATTTGGATAATGGGAGTAATGCTGAAACATGTGATGGTACTTTGGAAAAGGACAAAGATGGAATGTGTAACATCTTTGGTGATAGTCTGGTTCTTGAAAGAGATGAAGAAAACACATATTCAAGGGTTGATCTCATGTGGGATGAAGCATCTCTATGGCTGCAAGTTGACCATGACATTAAGGACCATGTGCAAGAATTGAACTTTGATGATAAAATTTCTGAGCATTGGGCATCATCTCTTGGTAAGGTTTCTACATTCTCTTTTATTAAGTTTGAAATGGAATCTAACCCTATGGATTTTTAAGATCAATTCTTGAGTGAAGAAGAATGTTATGATGAGTTATGGTTTTTTGGAAAAGAGTGTTGGATTAGTATATGCACGTGTGCTTTCAGTTTGAAGTCTAGCAATGAAAGATTTTTCATTAAGCAGTGGTATGGAGCTACTTTATTGAGACGTGGTTTGCTGATGTGGAAAGGCTCTTGCTTCTCCCAGTCGATAAATGGATTCACGTGATTCTTTTCTTTCTCTGGCTTTATGGTAGGTTCTCTTCTTACCTTTGTAAATATTGTAAATATGTTTTGGTGTGTGTAGTATTAGTTTGAATAATGTGCAAGCTTCGTGCTTGCTGGTAGTTTAGGTGTTTTGGTTAGTTGGCTTTGCCTTGCTCCCCTCTGTCCTCTCTACAAGAAACTTCTAGTTTTCTCTTCTTGGTGACTCTATTTGCCCACTAGATAAGGCACTCATCTTTTGCTAGAGATTGCTACAATTCTCTGATTCTGTATCAAAATTAGTCCCATAGTTAGAGCCTCTGTTGGTACCCAATATGGATACAGTTTAAAAAAAAACTTTTAGTGTAGATTTTTGAACCTCTTTGAACTAAGGTTCAAAGCAATTCAAAGTGGTTAATCTTGCAGTTTTGGCACAAAAGCCCAGTGATTCGAAAATCAAAGGTTCAAGACTTGTGTTGTAGATTTAAGGTGTGAGGTTCAAATTCCTTACATACAAATGTAAGTATCATTTCGAAGTTCAACACAGTGTTGTGGTTCAAATTTGATGATTCAAAATGCAGATTTAATAGTCTAGATTTCAAATTTAGGACAATAGGTGCTCATGCTCATGATCATATTACTAATTCCAACTAAGCTACAAGAGATAGGAACATTAAGCTATTTATGATACATGGTCCAATTAGTTGAACACATAACTATAGAAATAGTTTGAAGATGGGGTTATATTTTACATTTAAAAAGCATGAGAATTCAAAATTCAAGTGTGAAATTTTAAATCTCTTTCCACTTAATACATGGAGAGTTTAAGGAGACTTACAAAAATGAATGCAAATGATGTGATCATAAAGTTGTTGCTATGAGCATTTCAAATTCTATTTGGTAAAATACTCTTCGCGCCTCCATATCAAGATATGGTGAAGTGTCCATCAGATATTGTGGATCCAGAGAATATTAGTGTAGAAATGCAAAACATATGCATCAAGATATCATAAGTCAAATTCAGAACAAGTTGCAAATGTGGGTCAACATTGTTAATAGCTTGATCTCTATGCAGCTATGGTAATGAATACCCAATTTGGGAGAATGGGTTGAAGGACTCACAAACACATATAGAGATTCATAAACATGGAAATCCAACAAAATGGAATATGAAAGCATGCCACATAAACTTGATAATTCATATGATTGTGGCCCAAGACTATCACAGAGGTTGGAGCATAGATAGTGTGGGCAAACTGTTTGATGGAATGCCCTAGCACATGGTCTTTGTTTAGAAGCTAGATCAGTAAAAGTACACATGAGTAGTCAAATTATATGTATCAATATCCAAATCTGAGCCATCCCATACTGGTACATGCATAAAGACAAATATAGAGAAACCTCCAAAGCCACACCCTCAAGATTGCATTTATCTCAAATAGCCCATGCAAGTTTCTTTGATGTTGCATTTCTCTCTCATGGTGTTTGTAGTTAATAATGTCGAGACACAAATATAGATATCATGCAGATGCTCAAAACTAGATCGGGTCATCATTGGTATAAATATGCCAAGTTTAATCATGATGCACATGATTCCAAAATTACAATGTCAATCACGATAAAGCTCAGGTTGCAGAAAGTATCTTAAAGTCATTTAATGGAATCCTAATATGCATTCAAACAGGACAAAATTTGATAGGGAATAATATTGGCATTTTTTTTTTTGGCGGCATCATGCACTACAACTACCAGAAGTGATCACTCAGTTTGGAATGAGGATTAAGTCACTGTCACATGAAGGCATCAAGAATGAGCATGTTAGTCTAATATCGAACATAAGGTGTATACTCCCAATTAAATGAATAAAAAGATGCATTTGAAATGATTGATAAAATGCCTGTTGCAATTCTGGGACATTATAGATGACCACTTTGATTATAGGAAATGCATGTCATCATGATAGGAACTTTGAGTGTGTTATGCTAGCTCTGACAATTGAGAAGATCTCATGTGCCCCCTACCTCCTTCAAATGCCCTGCAAGCTCCAATTATAGAGGTGCAAATATTGCATCATGCACGTGCAAGGTTTATGTTCTATTTTAGAATCAGGATAGGGAAGTTGCATTCATGATTTGATGGACACCCAAGATCCAATATCTTTCAAAATGGGAAATAAGGCCCCGCAGATGGTTTGATAGAAGGTCTTGACCTGTAAGACATGAAAAAATATAAGAAACTCAATGTCAAAACTGATCCTTGTCAACCGTTAGAGCCTGAAGAAAGATAGTGAATGGTGGATAGAATGCCACTCTTGTGTAGACTGAAGCATGAAGTAGACTCCCAATCAAAAAGGAAAGGAAAGAAGTGTTGACCGAACTCATTCTTCAACCCATGATTATGTTGAAAGATAAAGAATCATTCTAATTTAGTTTATAGACATAAATTTTTATATGTGTTGATGTTATCTAGCAAAATCATGTACCTAAATGAATACACCATGAAGAAATGTGATAAATGATAGGTGGCCAGATAATTTGGGAAGAAATAATCTATCAATTTTTATTCCAAAATTAATCAAATCGTATCCAAACATATGAAGTTAGGATAAGAAAGAAACTAAATCTCAAGAATTAGTTATTTAAACTGAATGAGAAACTGATCCATCAAAGGAGTAAAATATATGAGAGAAAGAGAAATCAAGGGGTTCTACTCTTTCTTAGAGATTATAGACTATGTGCTATGGTAAGAAGGGGGAGCTTTTTCTAGAATTTTTCCTTCTCTTGTGAAGGGGAGAAAGTAGAGCTCATATTATTTTGAACTGTGTTGAAAATGGGGGAAATCTTGTTTTTAAAATGTAATGGAGGGGAAGGAGTTTCATTTTTCTTTAGATGGTGAATTTAATTGAAAATGTGTAATAGGGTCTTTGTTATCTTTTATGCTTTAGGGAAGGGAGATTTGAAAGATAATTGCATATCAAAATCTAGAGTTTGAGCAACTGTCTTTCCACTAATCATGATCTTTGTATCACTTTTAGTTTTCTCTAAAATGTACGTTAATGTCATTATTTCTTGTATATGTTTGATTGCAAGGTATCTTTAAAGCTTTGTTTCTTCACTTTCTCAAGAGAATGGAAAATTTGTTCCTTGATCTTATTCTCTTTATAATGTAGCATCCGAGAAAATAGACTTTGTGTTATTTGTTGTTCTTTTCTTTTCAATCATTTAATTTTTGCATCTATTTTGTGTTTATGAGTAGATGTTTGTAAACCTTTTGTGCTTTTTGGTTAAAAGAATCCACATTTAATTCATTTTAAATCATGTATGGGGAGCTATACATGATAAAATTTAGAGGAAGGTTATCAATTCAATGATAATGTATCCAACTGTTAGTGCTAATTCAATCTTCCTATTTGGGCATTTAAAGTTAATTTGTATTTATTTCTCTGGAGGACAATCTATTCACTAAAAATCCTTTAGGGAGAGTCTTCATCCTGAAGATGGAAAAGGGGTCCATAACATTAAGATACAATATATAATTTTAGCCCATTTTCTACTTCTTTCAATGAAGAGATGCCATATTAGTTTGGCCCAAAATGCTTCATTTTTCCAAAGTAAGTTTTTAATCCCTAAACCTCTAGAGTCATTAGGTTTGTAGATGTTGTCCCATATTATGAGTGTGAAATTATTAGAATCCTCATTTTTATTCCACAAGAAGCTTCTAAGAGGTGACTCAAACTTCTTATTGGTGCTTTTAGGGAGTGGGAGACAGGATAAAGGATAACTAGGAATGGTAGATAGAACAAATTTGATTTTGGCAATTTTGTCTACTTTTTAGAGCCATTTGTCCTTCCATCCACCTATCGTGGCCTCTAATCTATCCATAATATTATGCCATATCTTGCTATATTTGCTTTCTTTTTCTAGATCAATTCCCAAGTACTTGCACGAGAATTCACCCTTCTTATAGCCCATGATATGACAGATCTGCTTTTCTAATTTTGGATTTTTTTAAGGGAAGAAGATTTCAGATTTTTTTGCATTTACTTTTTGCCTCAAGGTTTCCATATATAAACAAATGATAGACATGATATTCAAAGCCTCCTTTGGGGTGCTTTTCCTAGGCAGAATAGTATCATTTGCAAATTGCTAATGAGTAATGCTAGGGATATTATCTATAACAATGATACCTTTAATATCTCCTTTATTGTAAGCATCGATGAGTACTCTCCCAAAGGCTTTTTCCATAATGATAAATAAGAATGGAGGAAGGGGATCTCCCTTCCTGATCCCTCTAGAAGTTTTGAAGAAGCCTTCTAGGGTGCCATTAACAAAGATGGAGAACTTAGTGGTGGAGATACATTGATAAATAAGGTTGATCCATTGGCAAGAGAAACCAAAAGCTTCAAGGGTTTTGCAAAGGAACCTCCAATCCACCATGTCATATGCCTTTTGGATATCTAATTTTATAAACATGCTTGCCCTTTTATTCTTGTATGCTGAGTGGATTGTTTCTTGTATTATAAGAATTCCATCTAGGATTGATCTTCCTGGAACAAACTCTATTTGTTCTTCTGAAATAATTTTTGGAAGAATTTGTTTAAGTCTATTTGCTAAAATTTTAATATTTATATATAGTATTTCATAAGGAAATTAGTTTGAAATCCCCTAGATTTTTAGGATCCTCTTTCTTGGGAATCAAAGTGAGAAAGGTGTGGTTAATTTCAGACAGCAGCAAGCCACCATTTCTAGAAGCTTTGATAGCTTTCTAGAGGTCTTCACCCAAGATATCCTAACATTTATAATAGAAAAAAGTATGGAAACCATTAGGACCTAGAGTTTTTTTAGGGTTCATATCAAATACTACTGATATGACTTCTTCCAAGGTGATGGGTTTATTCAATATTTTGTTGTCATTAGATGATACTACTTTAGGAATACGTTCCAACATTTTTGATTGGGCTGTCTTGTTGGAATAGTCATAGTTATTTAATAAATTCTTAAAGTGATTAACTAATATTTCCAATAGTTAACCAGATCCTCAGTGGTGTAGCCCAGGTGATCTTTAATTTTAACTATTTTTCTTTTAGCTCTATTAAGGAGAGTGGAGTTATGGAAGAACTTTGTGCTCCAATCTCCCTCATCAAGCCATTTTTTTGTTGACTTTTGTCTCCAAAAAATATCCTTCTTGGCCAATATACTTTCTTGTTTGGCGAGTAATTCTTTTTTCATCAGATAGCTCTCATTATTCATTCCTTTCATGATAACTTTTGTATTTAGTTCTTTCAGTTTTTCCTCAATTTCTAGTATTTCTTTAAAGATGTTATTAAAATGATTTTTGTTCCATTTGTGAATATTTTCTTTGAGCATTTTCATTTTTGAGACAAAGATATACATTTTAGATCCTTTGAAGCTACCTAGATTCCACCACTCTTTAATGTGTCCTAGAAAGTTGGAGTCTAAAGACCACTTTTTTTGCACTTAAATGGGTTTCTAGCTAGTTTAGAGGGTTTTGAGAGTACTAATATAACCAGAAAATGATCAAATCTAGCTATTGGTAGGATTGAAGAATGGATGTTAAAATTAATTCCACTTAGTTCACCTTTGAGGAAAAACTTGTCCAGCTTCTCAGAAATATACAAAAAGTCCTTTCTTTTATTTTTCCATGTATGATTTCCATTATTGAGTGGGATATCAATTAGATTATTGTTATCACACCAATATTTGAAGTCTCTAGAAGCTCAAGAGGCTTTTTGGATACCTCCTACTTTCTCATTGATGTTAAGGATGGTGTTAAAGTCTCCTCATAGAAGGATTAGATCATTCTTATGACTATAAAAGAATAAAGTGATTTCATCCCATAAGTGTCTCTTGTCTATATTATAGGTTGGACCATATACATTTACTAGAATAAATTGAAGGTTAGATTTGGTGCTTTTGACTCTATTTCTTAACCAATTGTTATTGGAGTTTAAAATTTCTAAAGAGACTCTCCTAGGGTTCCATATGAAAGCTAAACCTCTAGAAGCCCCTCTAGAGTCATGTAGCATGATATTCCAACTCCCTATCTCCTTTTTAAACTTGGTTCCTTTTTCCTTATTTAACTTAGTTTCCATAATTTGAATGATTTTAGATTTTAATAATTTTAAATTTTGTTTTAATAATATTTTCTTGCTAGGGGCATTTAAGCCCCTAACATTCCAAGTAGTTATCTTCATAGTTCCTTGGGAAGGATCTTCCCCTTCCCTATGTTAAATAGTTGACTAATCTTTTGCTACGCTCTGGCCTAACCATATGCTTCTCTAAGTTCCTTGAGGGATTTTTTGCCTCATTTAGATTTCACTTTGCCATAATTATGGGATTTAAGTCCTTCCTAATTCATTTGGATACCTAGTTGTTCTATATTCTTCTGTATACTTAAAATGATTTCAGAATGATTGCCTTCTTTACCAACCATTTCTTCACTTACCAGCTCTTGTAATAACTACTCTACAATGTTTAGGTGATCATTTATTGCTCTATCCTCTATAGATGTAAGCCTCTTGTTCTTAGTTTCCTCATAATCCTTTTCTTGCATAATCTCAGTAATAACATTGATTGGCTGTAAAGTTTCCTCATTTTTATCATCACCTTCTATCTTTAATAAGTCTCTTTTTAGATCTTCACATGTATAATTATCTCCTAATTTTAAAACTCTCTAAATCAAACTCTCCTTCTATGCTTCAGTACGCCTATCAATGTTCTCAAAGTTGAAGACTAAAATTAATTCCTCAATTAAGGATTCTAGATTGTCTACTTCAGTCTTGTCTAGGTGCAGATTATCCAGCTCTTCCTCCCTGATTGAGTTTCTGTGTAAAAAATCTTGGAAATATTGTGTTAGCCATCTTTCTATTTTAGATTGATCACTTCTCTTTTCCTTATAACTGTTGTCAAAATGAGCAACTAAATTTGATTTGGTTGGTGGCGTTTGCCAGAATTTGGAATACCTTTTGATTGGTTCTTTGTTGGTGATTACTGATTCTTCCCCCATGTTTATTATATGATCCTGGGAAGGGCCCTGATCCTCCTCTAATTTTGTAGAGATCTCATTTTCTAGTTCTATCCCACTGAATAGAATGATATTTTCTATTTCTTCTATGCTACTGACTTGAGATATTGGTGGCTTCTTAGTTGGCTATGTCACCAAATTCTCTAATGGTTCTTCCTCTGCAATTAAGGCATTTCTTTTCTTATTCTTCTCGGCTTCCCTTGGAGTCTTCCTGACTTTCCTATAGATACTTTTAGATCCACTTGGGTTCAAAATAATCATATCTTTTTGACTATTTCTACCATCTGTATTGACAACTTTGGCATTGCGATACTCACCACTCTTCTACAGATTTGAAAAAGGGTTTAAACTTTTGCTTTCCTCAATGTATGGTTCTCCTTTTTTGACTTTGCTAGATCTTAAGACTGTAAAATTTCCTTTTTTTGTATATTGACTGCTAGTTATCTTATCATCTTGCTTTTCCTCTAGCACTTCCTTTTGCATTTCCTAATGAGCTGGAGGTAGGATATTTCTAAAATTTGACAATGGAGTTTCCCTTATGGCTTTATTGATGCAAGCTATCCCCTGTTCTTGGATCTAATTTATCCTTTTTTTAAAGTCTTGATGAGACTAAAGTGAAACCTATCTTTGATTAAAATCCTTTTGTTGCTCTTTTTGGTTTCTAAAATTCATCATATGGAATGAGCTTTTGACATACGCTGTTAGTTGCAATGTTTTGAAAATGATTTTTCTATCATTACCTAATCTAATGGTTTATGATATTTTTCCTTCATATTTGTGAATTTTTAGTCTATATATTGCTCTATTAGTTATAACTTTAACCTGGTTAGATTCCAAATTATTAACTTTACATTTGATTAGTTTGATATTGGTACAAAATTGAAAAGAGGAATCCAAGCCTAATAGTTCACCCAAAGATGACCCTATTATCTTGATAATATCAAGGTGAAGGAGTTTCAGAGGTAGGGATTGGATGCAAACCCAAGTTGGGATAACAAAGTCTAACATCCCTTCATTACAATCTAGGGACCAATCAAAGAATTTTATAGTAAAACCTTTAAAAAAATAATTAGAGACATAAAGAGAATCCTTTTTAACTGATTCATCACTATAGTGCAAATATATTAATCTTCTAGTGTGGTGAGATATACTTACCTGCTTCTTGCAATATTCTTCTAACTAGTTGTTGAGGTTGAGAAATTCACACTTAGTACCATTCTAGTATGCAAAGATGCCCACTTTTTGACACTCCTACCATCGCTATTTAATTGCTAGGTTACTAATGATGATAGTCTTATCTTTAGGGTTAGGAGAGAATACTATAGGTGAAGTTTTGGACAGTTGGTGATTGAGACTTGAGGGGCTGGCAACAAGGAATTTGTGATGGGGGGGAACATAGGAGCTGGAGGAGCCATTGGGGGATGACATACCTGAGGGTTCTTGCTCCCTATGTTGAAACTTGCAAGAGAGGTTCAAAGGGTTGTTAAGGTGAAGCTCTGTCTACTATGAAGGAGAATTTAGCTTGTTGAATATTTGGTGAGATTAAAAACCCTAATTTGGCTATCCAAGTTTGATGTAGAAAAAATAATGGGGTGAGGGAGTGAAGGCTTGGGAGAAAAATTACCAATAGAAGGAAAAATTCCCTTTAGATTATGGTTTATCCTTCGTCAGCCATGGGGCTATGATTTCTAGAGGTGAGCCATCGGTTGCTTACTGCCATCCCCATCCAAGATGTAATTAGATTTATCTCTTCTTCTGGCTAGAGGGGATAGTGAGAGGGCTAGAGCAACTCCTGAGTAATTTGAATCTTTATCTTAGGGCATTCCTAGTCATTCTAATCACTAAGGACCTCAAATTGATTCAAGGTTTTTATCAAGAAATTTTTGGGAAGGTTGGGTTTCAAAGATGGAGTAGAATTTATAGTTCTCCATGGCTGAGTCCTCTAGTTGTTGGAGGAGTAAAGATTTGCAGGAGGGTTTGTAGCTACGAATGTTTCAGTGGGGGGATATACCTTAGGGTTTCTTGATTTCCTTTCAATCCACTGATGTTTACACCATTTATTTTCTTTTGCCACTTATTTTGGATACTTCATTGAGTTGTTGCCTTTTTTTGACATTTTTTAGTTCAACTTAATTGACAAGTTATTAACAGCAGATTGATATTGTTGCCTTTGAGTTCCAAAGAATTTTCATTGGAAGCTTTGGTGGAGGAGAATAAAAAGTCATTGGCCACTCTAAAGAAACTTGGTTGGATGCATAACAAAAGAACTTTCAAGGTAAATAAGATAACAAATGCATTGCAGATGATGGGAGAAGGCAGGAAAGAGATCAACAAAAATGAATTGCTTCACCTTATTCAAAACTTTCGCAAGTATCGCTAAAAAAATTTCATGTAAATTGATAAATAAAAGAGGAGACAATAAAATATGGATAAGATAAAAGGAAATAAATTATCAATCAACTAAAAGTACTTATGAGATTTGAACCCAAGACCTACTACTTTTCAATTACACCCTTGACCAATCCATTTATCTAACTCTTCATGGACTAAAGATGGAAAAGTGAATCATGCCATAGGATTATAAGATCAAGTTGCAAACAAGAACATAGTAAAAGGGCATGGATTATAACCATTTGCCTCTCATGTGAAATGCTAACATCTTGACCATTATGCCCCAAGATTTTCTTGAGTAAGAACTTCTTTGAAAATAAGAAAACCTAAGAACTTGTTGGAAATTTAAACAAAAAAAGCATAATTAAATAAATGGTTGATTTAATTAATTAGGCCATGGAAGTTTCCCATTGAAAATGGTTACAACCATTTACAATGACTCTCTACTCCTTATAAATCAGGAGCTTTCCTAGGGGATGAAAGTGGGAAAATTTAAAGGCAAAAACTATAGTCAAATCCTTTTTGAAATGGAGGTAGAGGAGAAGGAATTGAATTTTTTTGTGAAAAAAATAGGAAAAATTTGAATATTATACAAGAAATTTTTTCCAGGAATGAAGGAGGGGAGAAGTACAGGAGGTGTTGGAGATTCTAATCTTGAGGGAAGACAAAACACTAGTACATTTGGACCCAATTTTTGACCAAGGTTCGTCGCTATTTTTCTTGTCAAAATTTTGACCAAATTGGAGGTTGGTCAAAATTTTGGCAAATATATTCATCAAAAATTTGACCAACCTACAATTTCATCAAAATTTTGACAAGAAAAATAGTGACGAACCTTGGTAAAATTTGACCAAAATTGGTCAAAATTTGGGTCCAAATTTACTAGTGAAAGGACTTGAGCAAGCTTTTTAGATTTTCACTCAACCTACATGTTTATAATCAATTAGGCCATGATTCTTTTTTCCTTCCTTAAACTTTAAAAATCTTGAAATGAAGTTTAAATGAATTCAATACTAGAAGCATATACTAGAATATCTAGTGATTAATCTTTGTGCATTCTATGTTTTTGTTGCCTCTCATGTCTATGATATGTCCATATTTTTCTTGTTTGTCATGTCATAATTGTAAACCATGTTGGTTTTTTATGAATTGAAGTCCCGTGAATGAATGCTAGTGGGGATTTCAATGTAGGGTTCAATCCAAGTGGTAATGAACCCCTCCCTTATTCAAGATGAGTCCTATAAGTTCAATTCAAAAAATTCTATTTTTTTGAGTTATCTGGGATACAAGTGCATGTATATTGCACATATGTGCAACCCTATGCTTGCCTAGTTGGTCAAACTATTTGTTATTTTTGAACAAAAGTTAGGCAATTAGGTATAATTTGACCTCCAAAATATAATTTTAGTGGGAGGGTATAACATAAAATGAACATTTAAGCACGAGAAAGATAAATTTATCTTTCTTATACTTTAAGTTACATTTTATGTTATACATCATGCACCTCTTGAGATAGGTTTCAACCTCATAGGGGTTAAGTATACATATTTTAGGTTTTGGAAGTTCTTAAGAAAATTTGGCATTAGACAAATTTCAATAATTCACCATAACCTTGTATGTTTTGTAACTTTAGATTTGGACTAGAGGCATTTTAATTTCTTAAGATGTTTTACTCATTCCATTGTTTCTTAACAAAATGTTTGAGATATGTTTGTATAATTTATTTCTTATGATTTGGTTTTGGAGTAGGGTAGAAACCCTAGGTGAGTGGCTCACCATAAGTGTTGGGGCTTGAAAGTGGCAACAAAGGGATTCTTTTCATTAGAGACTAGAGCCCTACATAGGCTTACTTGATGCAGGAGCATCCTAGGTTTCCTTGTTATCCTACACTTTTGTTCATTTTGCCAGTTGCTGCCAAGTTTCTAGTTACTACCGAGTGCCAGTTTCCAATTGCTGTCGAGTGGCAGTTTCTAGTTATTGTCGAGTGCTAGTTTCTAGTGTGTGTCGAGTTCTAGTATGTGCCAAGTTTTTTAGTGTGTGATGAGTTATCCAATATATGTTGAGTTACCCATTGTATGTCGAGTGACCCTTCATGTGCCGAGTTACCTAGTGTATGCCTAGTGACTCTTCATGTGTTGAGTTATCCAATGTATGCTGAGTGAACTTTCATGTGCCAAGTTTTCTAGTGTATGTTGAGTGTCAGTATTTGGACCTGATTTTTTGCAAGCTAACTTGTAGGATTTATTTTGATCGTGACATCATTTCTTGGGATGTGTCTAGACCATTGTTGGGTCAGCCTTCCTCTTATGCAATGTTCTAGAATGTTCTATAAGCCATTTGGCAAGTATAAATAGCGTGTTTAGGCTTAGAGTTAGGGTAGATTGGAAGGAGTTTTGAAAAGGAATGCACAGGTGTCTAGAAATGCAAATTTAAAGCTGGATCATGGATCAAGAAGTTGTCTATTGGGAATTGGCCGTAACCCAGAATGCCTTACAGTTGGGTATGTATGCTGATATTTTCATGAATCAATAAAAGAATTTGTTATTCTTCCTCCTTTGGTTGCTATTCCTTGTGTTTTATTTCATTTTGTTAACTATTGTAGGGTGGTTTGTATAGTTGGGTGAACCTTTGGCCCTAGTTATTAACCCCTTTGCCTATGTCAGTTGGCATTAGAACTTGAGGTTCATCCTTGTGGAGATTGGATCATGTAGAACCCTAATTTGGATTTGGTTGTGGGTGGAAGATCTACTTATTTGACCTATAACTTGCAAAGGGTTACTATCTTGCAGGAACCTAATTTGCAAAAATGGTTTGTGGTAGAAGAAATGCTGATGATGCTATATTGGATCATTCAAGACAAATTACAGTGAGATTAGATGCTGTGGAGATAGCCTAGAGGAGAGGAGTAAATCTTGATGATATAAGTGATGATGAAGCAACAACACCAAACCATAATCTAGAACCTAAAGAAGATCAAGATGAGGAAAGATTGTTGCTAGTGTTGTCTAGGGTAAATCCAAAGCCTTTTATAGAGGTTGTTCCTTATGATGGAAAATTGGATACCAATGCTATGTTGGATTGGATATCTAATATTGAGAGGTTCTTTGAGTATGAAAACACTCCTAATAATAGAAAGGTGAAGATTGCAGTTCGTACATTGAAAGGTCATGCATCACTATGGTGGGAGCATTTACAAATTGATAGACAAAGGAGAGGAAAGGAGAAGATCAGAACTTGGCCAAAGATGGTGAACAAGGTAAATAAAAAATTCCTCCATGCTAATTATCAAGTTAGCTTCTTGAGAAGGATGCAAAATTTGAAATAAAAAGACATGACTGTGAAAGAATATACCAAGGAATTCTATAGATTGGACATCAGATCTGGACATGTGGATGATGATGTTGAGAAAATTGCAAGGTACATTAATGGATTGACATTTGGAATACAAGTTGAAATAAGTTTTGTGAAGTTGGAAAGTGTGCAAGAAACATACCAATATGCCTTGAAGTCTAAGGAGATCTTGACAAAGAAGCATGAACAAAGACAAAGAGGTAGAGGTGGTAGATTTCAGAGAGGCTGAGGTAGATCTTATGGTGAAGGTGCCAGATTTGAAATTTTTGTGCAGGATAAAGGAAAATCTGAGTGGAAGAATGATGAAAAAGGCAAGACTGAATGAAAAAGTGGTAATTCTTACTGAGGAGGCACTAATTCTTACCAAGGAAGAGGTAATTCTTATTCTAGAGGTGTATTTCATGGTAATTGTTTCAGATGTGGTAAAGAGGGACATAGATCTTTTGAATGTAAATCCTTTGAAAGTGGGCAAGGTAACAAAAATGCTGTGATTCAAGGAGATGATTAGGGTTCACCAAGTGGACCTGAGGCTGGAGAAAATTTGATGGTGAGAAGAACCTTATGTAATAAGAGAAGTGACAAGGAACCTATTTCAAGGAGAAGTCTTTTCAAGACCAGATGTAAGATGGCTGGAAAATGTCACAAGATGATCATTGACAGTGGAAGTTCTACAAATCTAGCATCAAAAGAGCTAGTTACCAAGTTGCAGTTGCAAAGGCTAAAACATCCTAAACCCTATCATGTTTCAGGGATCAAAGATAAACATAAGATATTGGTAAGTGAGAAATGCTTTGTGAAGTTCAAAATTGGACATTACTTCGATGAATTTTTGTGTGATATTATGCCTATGGATTGTTGTCATATTTTGTTGGGTAGACCTTGGCAATATGATATATATGCTGTACATGATGGAAGATTGAATCAATATACTCTTTGGGTAAATGAGAAGAAACAAACATTGCTGCCTTTGATTGAAAGTCCAAATGAGGTCAATTGTACTACAATAAAAGTTTGTGTGGTTAATGGGAAACCATTTGAAAAGGAAGTAAAGAAGAATCAAGTTTGTTTTGCTATAGTTCCTAGAGGACCAAGTGTTGGTAGTAATGATCGAGCAGTAGAAGCTAGTAATGACCGAGTGATAGTAGATAGTGATAGTAGAGTATCAATAGAAATTATAGAATTGCTGAATGAGTATAAAGACATTATTGCTGATGATATTCTTGATGGTTTGCCTCTAGTAAGAAGTATAAGTCATTATATGAATCTAATTCCTGGAGCTAGTTTTCCAAACAAAACACCATATAGATTGACACCTACAAAGAATGAAGAACTTAATAGACAAGTGCATGAGTTGTTGCAAAAAGGTTTGATCAGAGAAAGCTTGAGTCCATGTACTATACCTACCATATTAGCACATAAAAAGAATGGAGAATGGAGAATGTGTACTGATTCCAGAGCTATTAACAAAATCACAGTGAAATATAGGTTTCCTATGCCGAGGATGGATGGCATAATGGATTGTTTGAGTGGAGCAAATTATTTTACCAAGATTGATTTGAAGAGTGGCTATCATTAGATCAGAATCAGAGAAGGTGATGAATGAAAGACTATTTTCAAGACAAAGGATGGTTTGTATGAATGGTTGGTTATGCCTTTTGGTTTGACTAATGCACCTAGTACTTTCATGAGGTTGATGAATGAAGTTCTAAAAACATTTTTGGGTGAGTTTGTGATTGTTTATTTGGATGATATTCTCATATTTAGCAAGACTAAGAAAGAAAATCTTGAGCATATTAGACAAGTATTGCAAATTTTGAAAGAGGAAAAGTTACTGATTAATATGAAAAAGTGTTCTTTCATTCAAGAGGAAATTGTGTATTTAGGATTTGTGATTTCAGCTGATGGTTTGAAGATGGATCCTAAGAAGGTTAAAGCAATTTTGGAATGGCCTACACCTGAGAATGTGGGCGAGGTAAGATCATTTCATGGTTTGGCTAGTTTTTATAGAAAGTTTATAAGGAATTTTAGTTCTGTTTGTAATGCTATGATAGAGACAATGAGGGGAGATAAAAAGGACTTCAAGAGGACACATGGAGGTAATAAGAGTTTTGAGACTTTGAAATAAAAGGTTGTTGAATTACCTGTATTGGCTTTACCTGATTTCAAAAAAGTATTTCAAGTTAATTGTGATGCAAGTGGTAATGCAATAGGAGCTATATTAAGTCAAGAAGGTAAACCTATTGCTTTCTTTAGTGAAAAGTTGAATGATGCTAAAAGGAAATATTCTGTGTATGATCAAAAATTTTATGCTATTGTCCAAGCATTGAAGAAGTGGAGACATTATTTGATTCTTAAAGAGTTTATACTATATACTGATCGTAAAGCTTTAAAATACTTGGGAAGTCAACATAAATTGAATCAAAGACATATGAAGTGGGTTGAGTACTTGTAGAGTTTTACATTGGTGATCAAGCATAAGAGTGGAGTTAGTAATAGAGTTGCTGATGCATTGAGTAGAAGACATTCTTTGTTGATTGAAATGAAGGCTGAAGTTCTTGGTTTTGATGAAATGAAAGAGTTGTATGATGCTGATCCTAATTTTTTTGAGGCATGGAGAGAGTGTAGAGCACCAAATCTGGCAGATCACATAAGTAAGTATAATGAATATTTCATTCAAGAAGGTATGTTGTTCAAAGGTATTTAGTTGTATATTCCTAGAAGTTCTCTGAGTTTGTGGTGGATTGGCTAGAATGTTTCCATGACTATGCTGCATCAACTAAATGATCTTCAACTTGGTACCTGTTGATGCATCACTAAAACTTCATTTTAGTGAGCCTCAGATAGGGGAATGACCCCTAGATTACCTCTTAGATACAAGAATGCATCCTTAGGTAATGGCTTGGTGATTATGTTAGCAATTTGTTCTTTTGTATGAACATATTCCAATCTGATCTCCTTATCCTATACCAATTCTCTGACAAAATGATACTTTATTGCAATGTGCTTGATTTTTGAATGCATTACTGAATCCTTAGATATATTGATTACACTTGTATTGTCACAAAACATAACAACTGGTTCTTTGATTTCCACCTTCATGCCTTCCAATAATTGTTTGAACCAAACAATATTAGAACAGTTCACTATTGCTACAACATATTTAGCTTTTGCTGTAGATTGGGATGTACAATTTTGATTTTTACTTTTCCAAGAAACCAACATCTTTCCAAGAAAGAATGCTCCTCTATTTGTACTCTTTCTATAATCAATGTTTCCTGCCCAATCTACATCACTAAATACTTTCAAATCTAGATTACCTCCAAATTTATACCACAATCCATAATCTTCAGTTCCTTTCAAGTATCTCATGATCCTTTTGATTGTCATCATGTGATTTTCTCTTGGTTTTGCTTAAAATCTTGCAACTATACCAACTGCAAGAGAAATATCCAGCCTTGTATGAACTACATACTGCAACTTTCCAATCATTAATCTATATAATGTCTAATCTACCTCCTTTGATTCATCATCCTTGGTAAGCTTTAGTATAGTGCACATAGGAGTTCTAACTGGTTTACAATCTTCCATCCCAAATTTTTTGAGTATCTCCTTGATGTATTTAGATTGAGTGATGTAGATACCATTCTTACTCTACTAAATTTGAAGACCAACAAAGAATTTAATCTCACCAAACATTGACATCTCAAATTCCTTGTTCATTTTCTCTAAAAATTCTTTGCATAGATCATCATTCCTATAAACAAAGTGTCACCCACAAATATTTCTACCAAAACAATCTTATTATTTGGTCCTTCCTTGATATACAAGCTACTATTATCATTGGTTGTCTAAAAACCAATCTAAATAAGATAGTTATGCAATCTTTCATACCATGCTTTGGGGGCTTGTTTCAGACCATACAATGCTTTGTGTAATTTTTAGACCATGTCCTTCTTATTTGGATCAACAAAACCTTCAGGTTGTTCAGTGTAGACTTCTTAATCAAGAATACCATTGAGAAATGTAGATTTGACATCCATTTGATATACCTTAAATCCTTTGTATGCAGCATATGCAAGTAAGGTCCTGACACCTTCCAATTTTGCAATAGGAGCAAAGGTCTCTCCATAGTCTATTCCTTCTTCTTGAGAGTAGCATTTATATACTAGTCTAGCTTTTTTCCTTGATACTTTAACATCTTCATTCAACTTATTTTTGAATACCCACTTAGTTCCAATCACATTTTTATTTTTAGGCCTATGTATAAGAGTCCATGTTTTTTCTTCTCTATTTGCTCTATCTCTTCATTCGTAGCCTCAATCCAACTTTCATTTTCTAATGCATCTTTGACATTTCTAAGTTCAAAATCAACAAGTAAACAAGTACCTTTTAGCTTACTTCTTGTCATAGTTCCTTTAGATTTGTCTCCAGTAATCTAATCTGGTGCATGATGTCTCCTGACATACTTCACTAATATAGGTTCCTTGCCTTTTGACTGAGTTCCACTATCTTCATTTTGAGTTTCAGCTTCTAGCTCTGGCTACTCTATCTGTTGCTTGGGTCCTATAGACTTGGTAGGCATTGGTTGAGTAGCATCTGAATGTGACCCAGGTTCTTGTAGCTCAGTTTGAACTTCTTGCAACTCAGTGACTGAAGACTCGGGAGTAGAAGTTTCTTGATTGACAGATGTGTCTGGCACTGTATCAGGTTCAATGAAAACAAATCTTCTGTAATCTTTTGGTTCATTTTTTCTTTCTTTTTTCAGTCCTTTTTGCAAACTCATCAACTTTCACATGTGTTCTTTCTATGACTTTGTGATTAGACAAATTCAAAAATCTATATGTGTTATTCTTACAAGAATATCCCAAAAATATTCCTTCATCACCCTTCACATCAAATTTACCTTTTTTAGATTCTTTTAGAATATAACATTTACTTTGAAATACTTTTAAGTAACTTACATTAGGTTTATATCCATACCATAACTCATAGGGGGTTTTGAATGAGTCTTTTAGCTATACTTGGTTCAAGGTATGAACTACAATGCTGATAGCTTCCTTCTAGTATTTGATAGCAATGTTCTTTTCAATCATTAAAGTTCTTGCACAGTCCATGATAGATCTATTCCTTCTTTCAGCTATTCCATTTTGCTTGGGAGTTCTAGGGGCTGATACCTATCTTTTGATTCCCCTTTCAATGCAAAAGTTATTGAATTAATGGGAGATGAATTCACCACCTCTATCTAACCTCAAGCATTTCAATCTTTTCCCTGTTTCCTTCTTTAGTCTAGCCAAATACCATTTGAACTTCTCAAATGCTTCTGATTTCTCTCTTAGATACATGCCAATCATCATTCTAGAGTAAACATCAACAAAAAGAATGAAGAACTTTTCTCTAGTATAGCTTTCAATTTTAATAGGTCCACATAAATCAGTATGCATAATTTCTAAAATTTTTTTAGACTGATAATTCTTACTTTTGAAGCTAGTCTTTCCCATCTTACCAATTTGACAATTCTTGCATAGACCAACCTCAAGTTTCTTTATACTAGGAATGCCTCTTACTTTCCTAAATTTTCTTATTTTCACTAGATTATCAAAGTTGACATGACATAACCTTCTGTGCCATAACCAACTTTCTTCAACTTGAGCAATAAAGCATGAACATTCACTAAGTTCAAGATAGAACAAGTTACCTTTTGTTTGTATGCTTGATCCAATCAACTTTCCTTTGTCATCCAACAGTCTTGCCTTTCCATGCATGAATTCCACTTTGAATTCATTATTGAGTAGCTGTGCCGCACTCAACAGATTGTGTTTTAGTCCTTTAACCCAATAGGCATTATCACATACAAGCTCTTTGGTTAGTGAGATTCTTCCTCTTCCTTTTATGCAACAAGGTTCATTATTACCAAATCTCACACTACCACCATCATAGTCTTCAAAATATTCAAACTTTGTTTTGTCACCAGTCATATGATGAGAGCAACCGCTATCTATGATCCATGTATCATTTTTTTCCACATGAGATATAAGTGCCATTTTATCTTCCTCATCATTATTAGATTCATCTTTCACAACAATGTAAACAATTTCATCTTCACCATCATCAAAATCATTAGAATCCTTAGCCATGAAACATGTTTTCTTACCTTTGTCCTTGAATGATTTGAAATATTTCTTGCCATTGCACTTGTGACCTTTCTTCTCATCCTTATTTTTCTTGTTTGGGAACCTAACAACAATATGTCCAATTTCTTCACATGAAAAATAGATCAGAGGAACCTTATCTTTGTATTTCCCTTTGCCTCTAAAATATTTTCTTACTAGTAGAGCTTCAACCACCTCAAGATCACTGTCAGAACTCTATTTTGATTCTTCTTCATTTTTTGACTAAGAATCCTTTATCTTCTTGCCCTTTTCTTTGAGTGAAAGCTTGGCTTCAAATGTTGATTCAATGTTCTTGGAAGATGGAACATAGTTGTCATAGTTATCTAGGTCAAATGCAGTCAATCTTCCTACTATGACTTCTAAATTTATCTTATGATTTGCTTCACATCTTCTTTCTTGAATTGTAGAAACTCTAATTGCATAAATGGGAAGTAATGTTCTAAGAACTTTACTTACAACTATTTCCTCCTCAATGTCTCCTCTAGAAGCCTTGATTACACTAATGACTACTTTGACTCTTTCAACATATTTGGCAATGTTTTCATACTCTCTCATCCTCATTTGATCAAATTGTCTTCTTAGACTTTCTACTTTGGCTCTTCTCACATTGTCATCACCTCCATAGATATCTTTAAGCTTGTTCCACATTTCAAAGGAAATTTTGCAGTCGTTGACATCCTCAAATTCTTCATAGCTTAGGGTAGATGCAATGTCTATCATCATGGTGTTATGAGTCTTCTTCTCAGCGATGTCATTGATAGATAGTGTACCAGAAGGAGTTACATATTCTTCATCAAGATATTTCAATCCTGGATCTCCAATGGAAGCTAGATGGAGTCTCATAAGACCTTGCCATGCTGAAAATTTATCCCTGTTAAGCCTTGGAATTTCCCTCTTTTAAGACATCCTAATCTTTAGCTTAGCTCCTTGAAATCCTTCTTGCAAGCACCAAAAGCTCTGATACCAATTTTTGGAAATATAGATGGAGTAACTAGGGCGGGGGGGTGAGTTAGTTACCACAAAAATAAATCTTTAGATCCCTTAGATGTATTATAAACTTGGTTATTTCTGTCACTCGGTAGCCACACAAAAAAATGATGTAACTTGGTAGATGTATGTTAACTTATTACTGATCTTTAAGCATCCACAAAGATTTAACATACACACATAAAAGAAATAACATCTACACAAAAGACACCAAATTTAACATGGAAACTCAATATGGGAAAAACCACCAAGTAACTAGCTACTAATTTTCACTCTTCTGAAGTGAGCCCTGTTAGGAGTCAACCCTGTTAAAGGTTACAAAACACACTATTAGGTGTGGCCTTGTTAAAGGATTTAATCATCCTGCTAGGACTGGCCTTGCTAGAGGACTTAAGAACAATTCAATAGAACTATCCACCTTGTTAGAGGATTTACAAAAATGGCTGTTAAACCAACTCTATTAAGAGATTTAGGAATCATTGCTACAATGATGAAAAAGTAACAATGAAGTGACCTAAATGAGATGCAACATAACTTTGTTGTTACAGATCTCCATTCTGCTTCACTAGATCCTATTTGATCGAATAAACCTTTGCTACTCCTCAAGGAAATGAGATCCTTCTTCAAAATTTTCTCACACTTTTCTCTTCACACAATTGACTCAATTTCATGCTCACTCATTCATTCATCCATACTTTAGAATTCACAACTTGACCTTTTATTTAATCCATACATACAAATTATTAAGTCAGCTCATTTACAAGTTACATTTGCCAATGATCATTACATTAGTCAACTACATACACTACATGAAACAAATAAACTTTATTTCCCAAAATAATGAAATCCTTCATTGGCTGACCTTGCTCAGTAAACACTACTTCAGAAATGATTTCTAGTGTTAACCAATTGAAGCTCGGTAAACACTGCGAATTCTGCAAAATCCTTTAAAGACCAAGTGAACTTGATAAACACTGTCTTCCCTTCACTAACCTTGTGAGGTCAGTAGAAACTGAATTCTGCCACAAGAACCTTCGAGGCCCAAGTGAGCTTGATAGAAACTATTTCCATAGAGTAACTTCTAGGAACGCTCGGTAGACTTTGTAATTTGCTTTGCTAACCAATTGAGCTCGATAGATAATGAGAATTGCCTTGCTAACCAACTAAGATCACTAAACTCTATTTGATAACTGATATGACATTTGTGTAACATCAAAGACAACACACAATTGAAAAATTGTATCCAACAATACATGCTCATCTTTTATGTAGGATGTAGGTACTAGGCATCGACTTCCCTGAATTGCCAAGATGAGCATTGCTCTATTACAATACTCAAATGGTGAGCATGAGAAGATAATAATAAGGTCTAATCCCAACCCTAGCCTAAATACATGTCTTGCAAGGAGGACTCGTAACTGATTGTCTACCCTTTTCTAAACCCGTGCATCTTTTGTGCATATGTGGTTGGGTTCTTGCTTTGGGTGATTTTCTTATACATTTCATGAGTTTTGACTTGGTGATTTGCTTGATACACTAGTTATTTATGATTCTTGGATCGATTGCTAATATTGAATAATTAAATATTATTTAATAATAAAAAAATGTTAAAATAGGATGATTTTGTATTTTTAGAATTATTGGAATTATTTGGACATTTAGTTAAATTGAAATATTTAATTTAAAGTCCTATTTTAGAAAACTACATTAAAAGGATTTAAAAATATCAAATATTAAATATTAAACTTTAAATATTGAGTAGCATTATTATTTAATTAATAAATATTTAAGAATTAGTGGTATTTAAATAATGTGCGTAAGTTATCTTTATTTAATTAAAAATAAATAAATGTCTTTTATAGAATTACTTTAGATGAAAAGTGGAGAAATAAATAAATAATAATAAAAGAATATTTTAATTAAAAAGTGAACTAAGTGTGCATGAAAGGAATAATTAAATAAAATAATTACAATTTTAGAGCTTGTGAAGATAGAAATCCTAAAAGGTAATTAGAATTCTATATTAGAGTGTTTTCAAGTCATTTTTACACATAGGCTTTGGAGAGCAACTCTAGGGTTTGGAAAGGAAGAGAATTTTCCTGGCTTGAAGGGTTTGGTTGCAAGAGGAATTTCACCTAGCTTCCAAATTGTTAGTATAAGTGTGAGGTAGGGTTTGAAAACTCGAGATTGAATATTTCATTGGAAAAGATCTATTTTCTTCGTGCTTGATTTGGTGCTTGAATTTTGTTTGTGATTCTGGTTATTTTCCCAGATTTGTGGGAATTGAATTATATTTTCAAATTGATTCCACAAGAGAAAATGTTAGGGAGAAAATGAATTTTGAGGCTACAGTTTGATTTAGAATTTTAATCAGATTGAATTTTCAATTGTTTAAATATCTTCGTATTTGTTAAAAAAAAGATCTTGCTTGTTGGAAAAAGTTCGACCTCTAGGCCTATACCTATAGATTTGAAAAAAAAAAAACAAAATAGTTATATTAAATATTATTATTTTACATAAAAAATAAATATATACATATTTTGGGGGGGGGGGGGGGGGGAGGGTTTACCCCTCCCCTTTGCATGACTACCAAAGGGAAGTGTGGGAGTGCCATAAGGTAGTACACGACTGCCATTGGTAGCACACTACTACCATTGGCAACATGCTACTTCCATTGGTTGCACATGATTGCCTATGACAACACACGTCTACCTTTGGTAGCATGCCTCTAGGGCACGACCCCATTTTGGGGAATGATATTTAATTTTTCTAATGTAGAGGACTTGGGATGGATTCAAATAGTTAGCTATAGGGACATTATTTAAACTTGAAACCAAGTACAACTTGATTACTAAAAGACGCTCTATTGGCTAAACTAGACTCCTCATAACATATGATTTTAACTATGTGACTTGATTATCTGTGTTTTCTTCTGATAATTACTTGTAGTCTTATGTTGATCTTTTATGATGGTTTATTTCTTTGTGAGTTGATAGCTAGCCAACTAGGACATACACCATAGGTTGTCTTCATGATTCATTTTATGATGTATATCTATTCTAGATATTATGATGAGCTTGTGTTTTAAATTTTGAAAGTGCATTTATAAAATTTTCTATGTGGAACATTTATGTTTACTTGGGTTGGGAGAACCAACTTGTTGTTAGGTTGCATGTTAAGGAATCGAGTTTGATCATTATGGGTGTTGTGATATGAGACACAGCTATGTTTTATGTGCTTAGGAGAGGTTGTCTAGGTACATGTCTTTGGGAGTGCCTTGCAGTAGGGGTCCTAGACCCAAAGAGGTCAATGCCAAGACAACCTATTGTAAGTTATGTAATAAGTGATAATCTAGTAATTAATATTTTGGGAAACACACTAAAAAGATAAGTTAGAGATATTGCCTCACCCGTGCCTTAAGTGCTTGTATAGACTAAGGATGGGAATGGGATGACAATATGACTGGTTTACCTCATCTTCTTGAGATGGTATTCTAGTTTGCATATGTCATGTTGAGGGTTTGGAGTTCAAAGTAACTAGTCCAGGGTAACTCAATGCTTAAGGGTCCAGGTCTATTGAGAAATCAGTCTAGGGTAAGTCAAGTAGTTTGACTATCTGATGACACTCCCTAGTATGTAGCCTAAATCTCTTCCATAGATTTTGTTTATACCTCTGGTGATATACTTATTATTTGATAGATTTAATGTGGTTATTTATTTTAATTAATGGTGATTAGTGATCAATGTATGATGTACTTTTGACATGTGGTTCTTGACTTGAGGTGGATATATTTCATTGACTTTATCTCATGATTTTGATGATTTGATCTATTCTTGGTATATGTATGATATTTTTTTATGTCGTATTGGTATTGGATTGAGTGTTCTTTCTTTTTCGATTATCTTGTATCTTTGAGAGGGTTATCATTTCATGTAGTCTTGGCTATTAGGATTTATTTCCTAGGAATGTTTCATGATTGATTAGCTATGTGGATCCTTCATTATCTTCCCTACATGTTGGGAGTTGAAGCCTGACTAGGTGACCACATGATTAGGAGGTAGCATTTTCTTACCATTTGGGTTCCCCCTCACTTTTCTAGCTTTTGGATATTTTTTGTAGTAGATATACCTTTATCATTATTATTTCTATCTTGGAAACTTCTATTTAGTTGATGTATTGATCTTCTTTTTGTTGATGTACTTATATTTATTTTTACATACCCTGCGATGTGTTTAGTATTATTCATTTAATGTATTTTCATTGTATTAATCGTGTTTATGCATTTTCTTATGAGATGATGTATCTATTATCTCTTTATGATAATGAGCATTGTACTTGAGACTTAATCTAATTAATAAATTGTAATGCCCCACCAAGGGATCCAAAAGAGGTAATCTAAAGTTTTACTAAGTTTGCCAAACATTTTTTCATAAAGAAAACATATAACAGCAAAGATAAAACAATAGAAGCAATAACATAAAATCATATATAAACAAACATAACAGATTAAATTTCTTAAAGATCCCAAGATGTTGAATCACATTTAAATTTAATTAATACTAAGTCCAATAAATAACACATCCACATGAAAGAATAACTACAAGTTTGATCCATTTAAATAATATCCATTTTTTCTGAATGCCACTTGGAAATAATCAAAATGCACAACCATCCATTATACATGTCACAGGGTATGAAAGGCTGGAAGAATATACATCATATAAAATAGATTACATCATCCCTTTAGGATCCATGATACAAAATACATTACAATAAGTAACATCATCCATCACATAGATATAACCATCCATCATAATACACAAAGATAGAATGAAAGAAAATGCAAAACAAGGAACTCTAGCCATGACATCAACAGATGAATCTCAATGGTAAAAGTAAAAAATAACTACCACCCAACCTTGTGGTAACCCAAAAAAGGTCCACTCCCATTGTGCTAAGGAGATAGTCTCAAGTCCCAAATAGGATAACAATGCCAAAAATCAAAAGTAATATCTAGGTCAAGGAAAAACCCTAAAAGTAATCTAACTCAAAGGTTCCAAGATAAAATGACATCTAAACCTAGAGGCAAACAAAGACATAGGGAATCTATATTGCTAGTGGGAAAGTGTCATCGCATGAGCCAACTCTAGGGTTACCAGCTAGTCTTTTAATCCTCCACCCTCCTAGTGCCTCTATATCGCACTAGTATCCTTTCATACTGATAAGGCATACTAATGATGCATGGTCCCAACCAACCATCCTCTCTACTCCCATCCTAGTCTGTACTAGCACTTGAGGCATGGGCAAGGAAAGATAGAGACTCTTATTAGTTTCATTTTTGCTCTCATTTAGTGTACTATTTTCACTTATTAACTACTTACAATGGGTTACTTCTCTTGCTCTATTTTCACCTGATGATGGATCACGTAGTATCCTTTCATTTTGTTTTACATCTCTTGCTCTATTTTCATCCTGATGATGGATCATGTAGTGTGATTTGAAACGTTGATGGTAAAAAATCTCTACACAATCAAATCCAGAAACAAATATATATAATGGGTTACTTGTCAGCCTCTTTAGGGCCTTAGCCTCCATTGCAAGCCACTTCCCAACTTAACATACATATTACCTACCCTATGCTCATAAAAGTACAAATCAAAGAATCATAGTTTTCACCTCAGTCCTATACAAGTGACTGGAAAGCATCAAAAGAAAACTCACGATAACACCTCAGTACTTTACAAGAAACTAGAAAGCATCCAAAAATAACTGATCGAAGACTCAAAGGTTAAATTAGATAGGTCACCATTCACATCAGTTTCACATTGGAACACTGGAAAGCAATAACAATTAGAAGATCAAAACTCCTCATAGAGCATACAAGACACATTACCATGGTTGAGTATAAAAGATTGAGATCAAATCATCACCATGACATCACAAACACAGAACTCTCGAGCCTTTGGTAAACATCCTGATTTTGTCAAAGCTAAGTCAACCCAAACTCCAAAATATATAACAACATACAATTAATAGTGTAGTTTCATAGTTTTGTTTGATTTTGAAGACACACAATCTGAGTTTATAGTTAGGTTTAATTTTTCCATTTCATTGTACATTTTTGGTCTGATAAAGTTTACTATATATCCCGAGAAGCTTAACCCATTTTCACATTTAAATATGAATACCTCATTACCATAAAGTTGCAAAACAATCATTATCTCCATATGATCTTAAATTTCAAATAATAATAATTAACTAACTAGTTGGAAATTATTTAATATTATTAGATTTTAAATAAGAATCCCCATGATCAATTTCTTTTATAATGTCCTATTGAAAATTAATTAATTAATAATTAAATTAATTGTTTATAATAATACTTCAATAAAAACCCTCAATGATTTCTCACATTTTAATAATTTAAGAAAAAATATTAATAACCATATTAATAAAACCTTATTAAAATTAACTTTTAATTAATTACATTTTAACTATATTAAATTTTAATTATCTAAAACTTTAAATTTTAATTATATTAAATTTAAATAAATTAAATATAACATAAATTAAATATAACATAAATTAAAAATTTAATTAATAACTATATGCATTTTTAGAGGCCCACCGACCTGTCACCCTGTGGCCGTAGGTATTACTGCTATCGCAGGTAGTAGTACCTAGTATTACTGCTGCTGCAATAGTCAACCTGCCACACACAACCTTAATGCCCATGGGTAGGGGGGTTGGGGTGTGGGCTTTGGAGGCCCCACCTCCACCGTTTAACTATATATATATATATATATATATATATATATATATATATATATATATATATATATAAAATAAAATCTCTCCCCCACAACCTAAAAATATATGGATTTGATTTGATTGATTTATTTATTTATTAATATAAATAAAACCAAATCATATTTGCATAAATCCATTTTTAAAAATATATTTATTTAAAGGAATTTAAGCAAATACTTTGATAGAGAAATTCTAATAAACCAATCGATTTTAATATTCTACAATTTTGATTTCTTTTTAAAACCCTTCCTAATTAAATTACAACTTTTTAATCTACAAAACAAGGATTTTCTAATTTTTAATACTCATATATAGATAGAAATTCGATATGAATATGAGTATATCATAATGAAATATTCATCATAGATGAATTTTGGAAAATAGATTCAACAAACATGATGTAGACAGGAATATCAAATTATATAATTCATTATGCGAATAAAGCACAAGATTCTACCTGAGTTTGATGCTAATATGCAACCACCCAAATATTGTGAGAGAATTCTCTTTTCTCTCACAACCTTATCTCTGAAAAATCCCTTCTCCAAAATTTTGATCCCTATGAAATGAACTCTCAATCTCTCATATGGAGTTCTCCCCTAAATTCAAGGTGCTGATTGTGTGATCACACGAGGGAACTCATTGATCATAATCTTTTAACTCTTTATTTAATTTTTGAATATTCATGCACACTTTTTGCAATTAAAAAAAAATCTTAATAAATTAATTTCTCTTTCTTTCTTTAATTAATTTTCGAAGCATTTTTTTGATAAAATATTTATTAACTTAAGTAATAATAATATTTAGCATTTATTTAAAAATGATCTCCTAAATATATTATTATTAAATTAAATAAATATCATTATTCTCTCAAATTAGATTATAATTTTCTCTTTAAATTTAATTCTTTTTATTTAATTAATTTCTCAATTAATTAAATATTGAAATTTTCTTAATACTTTTCCATTAATTAAATCATTAATTGATCTTTTAATTTGACTTAATTAACAAACAAAAAACCAAAGACCTACAAGACGAAATATAAAAACCCATCATAGAATACCACATACAAGATCAAACTCAAGGGTTATAATCACAAATTTATGTCATATGACAAATTTGAAAGGGTAATCATCTCAGATATTTGTCCTAATTTTCTAAGACAATAGGTTTTAAGGATAGGATTTGGACTCAAGAATTTATCTCCCCTCTCTTAGCATTGAGATATTGTGATAGGGTAAGCTCAACCTGGTAATTTAGGGAAGTTGATACCCGACACCTATAATTTGCATGAAATCCATGCATGTACAAACACATATATTCTTAAATAAACATGTAATGATAGGAAGTGGTACATCATGTAGATTTCGACTAGTAGGTGACTACAACTCCCTTCCTTAACCACATCAGAAATGTCATACATACATAAAACATACATGCACACCATAGAATGCAAGTATGGGGTAAGAATCCATAGAAAACACATACAAATAATCCATCTAACTAACATCATTAAATAACTAAAATTACTGTAAATTATCATCATCAAAGTATAATCATGCATACATGAAGTAACTAGTACCAAAGTAGTCTCATCATATGATCAACTGAGTATGAACACAATAACCAATAATCTAGAAAATAATGCTACTAATCATCAAGCATAAACATAAACTAGCATAAAAGAGTTTGGCAATAATAACTGAATGTAAGCTAGGGGTAGGCACTACATAAACTTCTTAATGTAACTCAACATAAAGGAACCCTTGAGGGATTAAAACTGATTTGTAATTTCTTATGTGTACTTGTGGTGTATGGTATATTGCTTCCATATTAATGCTATCTTGATGTTGTTTAAACTTTTAAAAAAATAGTTCAGTAAACATTGTAACATAATAGGTTTGTTTCTCTTGGGTTCCCAAGTAAGGTGTTACATAACCCCACTCTTTGTACCTCTGGTTATTCATTTGTCTTTGTGCTTTTGACTTTTATTTATGGTTTTTGGATATGCCTTAGATTTTGTCCTAGACCTATTTGGATCATGGTTTTGTCTCCTAGCTAAGGGGAGTGGTTCCTTTATGGTTCTACGCAATTGGGTGGCAAAACTTTTTGAGATTTACATGTGGTTTAGCTGGGAAAAAGTTGAATATTCCTTGATGCTTTTGAAGATGTTTTTGATAGAGAATTTCTATAATGTATTTTACCATTGTAATACTTGATGTAGAAATGTAAACCCTAAAAGGGAATTTAATGTTTTATTTAAACAAAAGCAATGTAAAAGGGAGGGTAGTTAGGAAAGGGATAAATGAGAAAATAAAATTGTAAATACTATTGCTATCTATCTTCTTTCCCTCTTCAAATTTTAATGATAATAAATTGTTATTAGTTATATATTTTTGTAATGAAAAGTATTATGTGAAATGAATTCATTAAGGATGTTCAATGTGTGAATAGAACAAGTATATTACACTATTTGCATTCTTTACTTTTTGTTTTCACTTGTTAATGCTAATGTATCTTAAAGAGAATAATTAGGATTTATTTAAAGACTTCTTATGTTAGGGAACTTGCTATGAAAACTATATGTGTAAAGAAATGTATAAAGATATTTTTTAACAAAAAATTTACAAACTTAAGCCTAGTCATGTCGAGTTACTTGACAGGGTGTTACATCTGGTATCAAAGGCCTAAGACACTACATTGGGAGATTGAGGGCTTATTATGCTAGGAAAACTAAATTGAGGAAAGTTATAAAACTAGGAAAAATATTCCACCTGATCTTATTCCCTTGTGATCCTCAAGATTCATCCTAAGACATGAAGAGGATTGAGGGGTAGGGCATACAAATCACCTCCAAGGTCTAAACAAATAAGAATTCAAGGGGAGTGAGAAGGCCAAGTAAAAATGAAGGAAGTGAAAGACAAGGAGTTGGGAATGAAGTAGCCCAACCTAGGGGGTTGATGTAATAGATAATGAAAAGGCTAGATAAGATTGAAAATAAGATAAAACAATAGGAAGTTAACCATTCTCATACTAAGAGTCGTAGATCCTGAGAAAGAAGTCCTAGAAGAAGAGTTTTAGAAGATCATCAAACACTAATAAGAGTATGGATACCCAAGTTATATGGGAATGAAGGATGGTAAATAACTAAAGCTTGGCTTTTTGACTTGGAAAGATATTTTACTATGCAGCCATTTAGTAGTAATGTGAAGGAAAGGTGTTCCATAATGCACTTGATGAAGAATGCATCCAATTGGTGGTTCCAAGGAGAGAAACCAAAAATAGGTATAGGTGACTTTTCTTGGGAACTTTTATTAGAATCCTTCAAAGATAGATACCTCTTTGATCAATGGAGATAGGGTAGGGATGAATAATTGCACCAAATTAAACAAAAAAATATGACAATAGAAGAATATGAGAGGAAATTTTTTGAGCTTAAACCTTTCTCAGGGTACAAGGAAGATGGACCAATGTTAGTACAACATTTTATCGAAGGTGTTTTGTGATGAGGTATCAAGAGGTGTAGTGGCTTTTGAACCCACAACTCCTAGGGGTGTAGTTGCCAAAGAATTCTTGGTTGAAAGAAATGTATTAACAAGAATAGGCGACCATGTAAGAAGCCAAATGATATTGAACAATACAACAACCAAGGAGATTCAAGGTCCCAAAATAATAAAACTTCTGATAAGGGTATCCAAAACATTTGGAAAAAGAAAAGTTCATTAATATCAAAGGAAAACACTCTAATGAAAATACCAATTGAAAATACAACTCTCAAAAAAATTAGAACTCACACAATTTTATTAAAGGGATCATTCAACAATCTAGTGATCATCCTACTTGAAATTATGGGAAAAAAATGTAATGTTTCTCTTGTGGGCAATAAGGAATTTATGCAAAAAGTTGTCCACAATGGAGAAATCAAACCTTCACTCAGAAATAGAAAGTTTCCAAACCTACAATAATAGATGTGGGTCTCTCACATTGCATCTTCATGGAACTAGACCATTGCCAAGGAGATTATCAAGGGATAGTTTTTGAAATATTAGGTTTGTTAAAAAATAGAACAATTTTTATCCTATTTAATTTGGGAGTAACATATTATTTTATTTCTCTTACTTTAGTAGAATTATGCGATCTTGAGGAAAATGGGTAGTGTGATAAGTGACAAGTGGAACTAGCTTTAGGGAAAAAATGTCCCAAAAACTAATGGTGGAAAGGTGTAAAATAAACCTAGGACCATTCTCTACAAAGGTAGACCTTCTAGTTATTCCCTTGGGTTCTTATGACATAAATTAGGGCATGGATAGGTTGAATGCAAATGAACCGAGTTTATATTGTTGAAAGAAGGAGATTCTTTGCAAGGATGACTTAAGTGAAGAAAATAAAATTGTGGGAGTGCAAAGGTTGATACCACTATGAATGATAACAACTATGCAGTTAAAGAGAAGTATGAGAAATAGATGTCAACTCTTTGCAATGCTAATAAATAACCTTGAGGAGAAATTAGGGGAAGAAAAATTTCTCAACCATCCATTATTAAGAGAATTAAAAGAGTATTCCCTAAGGAAGTCCTAGGGATGCCTCCAAAAAGGCACATGGGCTTCCACATTGATTTGGTGCCACGGGTAGAATCCATCTCTAAAGCACCTTATCAAATGACCACTTAGGAGTTGGGTGATTTGAGGCTTTAATTGGAGGAACTCTTAGAGAAATTATTCATAAGGCCAAGTGTATACCCTTGGAGAGCACCTATGATATTTGTGAAAAAGTAGCACGGGTCACTCAGGCTATGCATTGATTACAAGAAACTCAAAAAAGTTACTATTAAGAATCAATACCCATGGAATATAATTGATGACTTATTTGCTCAAATGAAATGGGCCAAGATCTTTTGTAGGATTGATTTAAATTTAGCATATCATTAAGTTAAGATATCTAAGACATATATTCACTAAACAACATTCCATACTTGATATGGCCACTATGAATTTATAGTAGTACTATTCGGGCCAACAATTGTAAATTCAATATTTTTGAGCCTAATGAACAAAGTCTTCAAGACATACTTGGATAGTTTTTTTGTAGTTTTTCTAGATTATATACTTGTTGACTCGAAAACTATTGAAGAGAATGAGCAACACCTAAGGCAAGTACTTCAATGCCTTAGACAAAACTAGCTCTAGTATGGATATAATTGATGACTTATTTGGTCAAATGAAATGGGCCAATATATTTTCTAGGATTGATTTAAATTTAGGGTATCATTAAGTTAAGATATCTAAGACATATATTCAGTAAACAACATTCCATACTTGATATGGCCACTATGCATTTCTATTAGTACTATTCGGGCCAACAATTGTACCTTCAATATTTTTGAGCCTAATGAACAAACTCTTCAAGACATACTTGAATAGATAAAACTAGCTCTAGTATGCAAAGTTGGAGAAGTGTGAGTTTTTTTAGATTGAGGTTAAATACTTGGAATATGTAATCTATGGGGAAGGAATTTTAGTGGATCCCATACAGATCCAAGAAATAATTGAATATCCAACTCCCATTTATGTCTTTTAAGTATGAATATTCATGGGTTTTGGTTAGAAATTACTGAAGATTTGTGATTGGGTTATCCAAAATTTCTCACCCAATTACATCTCTTTAGAAAAAGGGAAAGAAATAAAACAAGTGAAAGAATCATTTCAATGCCTTAAGAAGAAATTAATAGTACACCTATTCTAGAAGTACCCAACCCATTAGGAGACTTTTTAGTATGTAGGAACAATTCTTATGTAAAAGGGAAGATAAATTTCTTATGATTCCAAAAAACTTAAAGATCACGAGCTTAACTATCCCACTCTTGAATTAGAACTTGTGACAGTCGTTCATGTATTAGTAAGATGGAAATTTTTTCTCCTTGGGCATAAATTTGAGTTACGTATAGATTATAAGAGCCTCAAATATATTTTTACTCAACCCAATCTACATGCTAGGCAACAAAGATTGATGGAATCTTTAGGTGAATGCGACTTTAATGTCTAGTATATTCAAGGGAAATAAAGTATATTATAAAATTCTCTTAGTAGAATAAGATAAGGGGTCTCCTCCCTTGTCCTTAATGTTAGTCTATGAAGTCAGATCCTACATGCACTTCCTTTAGATAGATGGTATTAGGAAGTTAAGACAATAACTGTTTCAAGAGTAAAACTTGAAGGGTGATACATTGACTACTATTTGGTAGAAGATGGACTCTTGAGACTATTAAGGAAAGATACATGTTACAAAGGAACTCAGAAGGGTAATCTTATCTAAGGGACATAGAGCACTGCACACAACTCAGTTGGGAATTAAGAACATCTACTCACATTTGTGAGCACTACACTTTTGGGTTGCTGTGAAGAAGGATTTTTAAATTTTGTAGCTAGATGTTTGGAGTGTCAAAGAGTATAGGTAGAGAACTTGCATTTGACAAGATTTCTATAACCTCTCACTATGCTAGAATAGAAATGGGATATAATATCAACAAATTTCATAGTTGGCCTACCTCTAACACTTTAGAGACATGATGCTATCATGGTGATTATGGATAGACTAAAAAAGATAGGTCACTCTCCCCTATTCACTCTTTTTACACAACCAACTTATTAGCCAAGATATTCATGAAGGATGTACTTAGACTTCATGGAATACTAGAGAAAATTATCTTAGACAGAGATCCAATATTCACATTAGAGCTTTGGAAATCACTACAATAGTCTATAGGTACACAGTTGAACTTTAGTCTGGCCCATCACCTTGAAACTAATGGAAAAAAAAGATGGTTAACTAGCTATTGGAAGATATGCTTAGGATATAAGTTATGGATTGACAAAGCCACTAGGAAGACTACCTATATCTAATAGAGTTTTCTTATAATAGTAGGTTTTATAGCTATATTGGTATGATACCTTTTCAAGCTTTGTATAGTCATCCTTGTCTTAATCCATTGAGTTGGGATCACTTTGAGGATAGGGTGATTTTGGGGCCAGAGATTCTTTAGGACATGGATAGACAAGTACAAAGAATTAGAGAACACTTAGTGATTGCACATGATAGACAAAAAAAATGGAGATGCCCACATAGCTGATAAACAATCTTTAATTTGTATTAAGGCCTTCCTAAGATTGAGGCCATGGAAGAGTCTAATCAGAAATAGGAAGGGGTCCATGTTGACAACTCAATTTGTTGGACCATGTAGGATCCTCAATATTATTGGACCTATTTCTTATTAGCTTTCTCTACTACCTAGCCTCACTTGTATACATGATGTTTTCCATATAATTGTACTAAGAGAGTATATTCTTGATATTTCTCATGTTTTGGATTGGAACTCATTATAGGTCATAGATAAGTATTGGCTTTGGAGCTAGTACATATACTCTAGCAGAGAACCCTACACATTAGGGGCCAAGTTGTGGAGCAGGTCAAGGTCTATTGGGATCCCAAGGATGAGTTCTCTACTACTTAGGCAAAACCTAGTAGACATAAGATATCTTATCCATATTTGTTTGTCAGCATTTAGGAGAAAGCCTAGTCGTAAGGAAGGAGGATGTGATACCACCCTAGTGACTTGATTTGAGATTTATTTTGAGACACTAGATTTATTGTATATGTTTTATGCTTATGGTAGGAAGTGATGAGGCTAATTGTTACCTCTATTTTATGATAGTTTTAAACACTCTATTTTACTTTCACCAAGACATTTGTGAACTTATGTTTACTTGAACCGATGATTAACCTATGTATATATATATGTATGTATATATATACATATATATATACATATATATATACATATATATATACATATATATATACATATATATATATATGTATATATGTATATATATATAGATATATATATATATATGTATATATATACATATATGTATACGTATACATATATGTATACGTATACATATATGTATACATATACATATATGTATATGTATACATATATGTATATATATATACATATATGTATCTACACACACACACACATATATATACATACATATATGTATATATATGTATACATATATATGTGTACATATATGTACACATATGTGCAGATATATGTACACATATGTGTACATATATGTGTACATATATATATATATGTGTGTGTGTGTGTGTGTGTACATATATGTACATATATATATATATATATATATATAAAATGTAGTATTTCATATAACCATCAGAATGTGTGTTCTAATATTTGAATTTAATTTGATAATGCTTATTTGCAAATATCTTTGCATAATATCTAACCTGTTAGCAAAGGAAGCTGAAGATGGTCGAAAGTATTGAAGGAGAAAAGACATTAAAGTTTAGTCATGGTCAAAAGAGTCATAATGGTACCAAGGGACACAACTGTAATATGGAGGAGCTATGAAGAATTGTTATATTTCTCTACATTAATTATTGTGTCAAAGCAGTTGTCCAAACTTTATTATTTGTTCCGTGAGCTATTATCTTTTCTTCTTTTTCTCTGGTGGATTTGAAGTTAGTTTGTTTTGCTTTTATGTTTTAGAGTAGGTGTCAATCTTCTATTTATAGGGATTAGACCAATAGTGTTAGAAGTGAGAAGAAATTTTATGACAATAAATTGTTGACTGTTGCAGTGAGTTGTTTTTTTAATTTTATGTATCGTTCTCATGTAATGAATTTTTGGAACATAATGAAATAGCTCTTGGTTTACATTCTATGTTAGTAGATTAGCAAAAGCCAACCAAGGGGGCCCACTAGGGAGGTGGATTAGATTAGAGTAGTATAGATTTTTTTTCAAGCATCTTTAGTATTGCAAGTAGAAGTTATAAGTTCCTTCTTATAGCATCATACTTTGTCAGTGTTCCTGCAACATCTGTAAGAATAGTTATAGTAGATGAACTAAGTTGGAATATATATTAGTATTCAATTGCATTTCCAATATTTGTTTCAATAAAGAGTTAAGTGTGTTAGTTTCCTACAACACTAGTGTATGTTCTTTCCTTGCATTTTACTTTCCTGTAGCATAAGAATAATGACTCATTAAGAAACCAAATGCACATACTATGCTGACCATTTCAAGTATACTTCCCTGGGTTGAAAAAATTAAATGCACCTCATGGTGGGGAAAAATAGTCCTTAGATTGATCACACTTCCTAAGTATGGCCTTTGGCATGATTATTATACACTTACAGTGAGGTAGACCATTTTTGGTGCCGTTGTGAGGGATGGTGTTAAGCTAGGAGCATTCTTGAGTCATAGTTCTTAGTTAAGTTTTCTTAGAAATTTGCAGTCTTAAAGCTTTCTTCACTAGTGTGAAGAATTCAATCGCATGCATCGAAGAGGAAGACGACGAGATGAATATGGCAGATTTCTCCTATGGGAGTCTGTTAATTTGAACGAAGAAATTGAAGAAGAAGAAGAAGTTGAATTTCCTTTTGAAGATGTAAGCCCTTTTTTTCCTACAGAATCATCCTCAAGAGTAGAACCTATAGATACGAGTGGTCTTCAACCTTTTGCTAAAATTTTGGCCAGTTTCCTTGAAAATACTACTCCAAATCCACCAGTTGTTAATAATCTAGTACCCAGTATTCATTTTCAGCAGCAACCTCATAATCTAATACATCCCTTAATGGCGCAACCTACTTTTCTATTTCCTCTTCCAAGCCTCATAAATACTAATAATCTAAAGAATATACCTACAACTACTCTTCCAAAGATCTATGACTTACAACTGAAGACCCTAATACTTTCTTGTTTGAATTTGACATACTCTGTCATAGTTTTGACTACAAAATTGATGCCCATAAGCTCAAATTATTTCCAAAAACATTGAAAGAGTGGTTCATGGGCTTAGGAGCCAATGTAGCAGGAACTTGGGATGAAATGCAAACTCTATTTCTGGATAAATATAAAGAGTATTGCAAAGCATCTAGTTCAAGAGGAGATGACATCTTTAGGATATCACAAAAGGAGGAAGAAACATTGGAAGACTATGTTTCACATTTCTTGTATACACTATAGAAGAACACTCAGCATGTGTTGTCTAAGGATTCACAAAAACTAGTCTTTTTGAGAGGAGTGAATGATAATTGTCTAGAAGCACTAGACCTGATGGATGGTAGTGATGTATATTAATCTTCCTGGGATGACCTCAAGAAAATCTATCAAAACTATTTAAGGTCAACTATGAAGAAAGACCAAGGACCTCATTCCACAGTCACTAAAAGAATTAGTCAGGGTAATTTCAAGCAGGACATCGTAAATGATGTCACTACACATCTTGACACAATGTATACAAAGAAGAAGCATGCAAAAGATGAATTACAACTAGCTGAATAATACCCTCATTGGTAAAAGAAAAAGGATTGCCAACATGGAGAACCAACATCTTCCAACTGAGTACATCAAGATAGATGGAGATGATGAGCAAGTATTCTTTGTTGCTCAATGCTAGCCATGGGCCCAATGTCAAGGTATGCCTTAGGAACCGTTGCAAAATTTAAATTTATATGGTAATCAATGCCAAAATTGTAATCCCCAAGGCCCCCCACAATATAATCAACCTAATTGGAGTAATGCTTGGCAAAATAATATGGAACAACCCTAATGGCTTCAGAACTCCCAACCATCCTAACCCAACCAACAAAATAACCAATGGCAGAGCTAGTAGAACCAATGGCAACCATCCCAGGGGAATTGGTAGTCTACAAATCAATGGAGAGGACCTCAATAATGGGCTAACCAAAATACTATTACTCCACAATCACCACCCCCAACTCAACAACCTACACTAATGCCACCACCTGTGAATCCTGGACCTCAAAAGTAGACATAGTTACCTGCACAACCTTAGCTAGATCCAAATAACCAGTAGCCGCAACAACCCATGTGTATTGCTGATGTTAGGTATATCCTTCTTACACTTTGAATGTTGGAAATATACATCTGAGATTTGGTACAACTTTACTAGTGCCTAAACCGCCTCTTATAACTGAAATACTAGATACTCCTATAGCATCAAGAATCCCAGTCTCTAAAAAGGTTGACCCAACCAATGTCACTATCTTAGCCAAAGCTAAGCCAGTGGTGGAACCTCCTTTTCCAGAGAAGCTTGTACATAGTAAACTTGTACAAATAGAGGAATAGTCTTTTGATATTGTTGATCAGTTGAAGAACATGCATGTCCAAATACTCCTATTTTAAGCTATTAAAGATGTTCCTATCTAAAGAAAAGCCATTAGAGAAGCCTACCTAAAGAAGCCTGGGAGGAAGAAAAAAGATCCAACTATAGTCCATGTTGTGGGACAATTGGTTGACATTATGTTAAAAAATTGGTCACTCCAAAATATTCAGATCTAGATAGTCTAGTTGTGAATGTGAGTATAAATGGTTAGTCTGTTAAAAATGCTTTAATAGAACTTGGTGCTGCTATAAATGTCATGACCAAGGATAATATGAAGAAGTTGAAAATAGAAGGATTAAGGGCTACTCCAACAATTCTACAACTTGTAGATAGTTCTACTGTCACTCCTAATGGGATGATAGAAAACATAGTTGTAACCTTAGACTCTCTAGAGTATCTTGTAGATTTTATGATTCTATCTCCCAAAGTTAATTTATTTGGTTACCTTGTCATCCTATGATGACCATGGTTAGCTATAGCTGATGCAAATATAAGTTGTAGATTAGGAAATATGACCATATCAAATGGCCAAGTGACAAAGAAATTTGATTTGTATCCTCCAACACAACCATTACTAGATTTAAGCTCATCTATCTAGCCAGATTTAGGGGATGGAGAAGAAGAATTAAACTCTATAACATAGCTTATGATGTTACATAGGCAATCCTTTCTAAAGCTATAGGAAGAGGATTCAATACTTTAGAGTATTCTTAATAACAATTGTGTGGTAGAAAAAGATGTATTTGAAAGTTTTGTGTTAGAATCAACTACATATGAGGAATGTGATGAGAATTGTACTTTGCTCAAAGAACTAGACATTCTTCATCAACATTTACCATGTGAATTAGATACAAGGCCAATTTCTAAAACTGATATGATAGAGTCTACCACTATTGTTGAGCTGTCCAAAGGTCATAATCTTCATGTTGACCCCAAATTATCATCCACACAAATGGAACAATTAACAAAGCTACTTCAAAAGCATGAAAAGGTTTTTGCATGGGACTATGATGATATGAAAGGGTTGAGTCCTACATTATGCACTCATATAATATGCATATATAAAGGGTGTCTACCACTCTATCAACCCCAGAGAAGGATAAATCCAAGCCTTAGAGAAATAGTCAAAACTGAATTTTAAAAATTGCTTGATGCTGATTTTATTTATTCTATATCTGATAGTAGATGGGTGTCATCCTTGGTCATAGTGCCCAAAAAGGGAGGGAAATGGTGGATTTGTGTAGATTACAGAGAATTGAACAAGGGCACCAAAAAGGATCACTTTCCTTTACCATTCATAGATCAAATTCTAGACACTCTAGTTGGAAAGAAGTATTTCTCTTTTCTAGATGAGTATAGTGGTTATAGTCAAATTAGTATTGCTCCTAAAGACCAAGATAAAACCACATTCACATGCCCATGGGGTACTTTTGCATACTCTATTTTTCCATTTGGTCTATGTAATGCTCTGTAATATTTCAAAGAATTGTTATTAGCATCTTTGTTGATATATCACATGATTATATAGAAATATATATGGACAACTTCACAACAATTGGAGTCACCATTGAGGAAGCCATGATGAATCTTGAATTTTTTTTGATAAGGTGTCAAGAACATAATCTGGCACTTAGTAGTGAAAAATATTTCATGCTCATGTAGGAAGGTTACTTGGTCATTCATATTAGTTGTAAGAATACAAGTGGATTAAGCTAAGATAGAGGTAATTCAAACATTGCCCATACCCACAAAATTGAAAGATGTAAGATCTTTTCTAGGTCATGCTAGATATTATAGACATTTCATAAAAGACTTCAGTAAAATAGCTAGTCCCTTGTATACATTATTGACTAAAGAAGCTAAATTTGTTTGGACATTCAAATGCAATGAAGCCTTCTTGTAGCTTAAGAAAATTCTCACTACAACCCCAATTTTACAAGACCTTGTTTGGAATTTTCCTTTTCACTTATATACATATGCTTCTGACTATGCCATAGGTGTAGTTCTAGGACAAAAATCTCAACATCTTGAAAATACAATATATTATATTAGCAAGAGCCTTCATGGACCAGAATTAAACTACATAGTGACTAAAAAAGAACTATTAGTAGTACTTTATGCTCTGAACAAATTCCCGCATTACATAACTAGCTATCCCATATTTGTTCATATTGATCATGCAACAATTAAATATCTCATGAACAAATTTGCTATAATAGGCCAGTTAGTAAGATGGTTACTATTTTTGCAAGAATTTGATATCACCCTCATTGATAAGCTTGGAAGAGCCAATGTGGTAGCTAATTATTTATCAAGAATCCACCATGATGAGAATGACACTACTTTGGTAGATGATGCATTTCTAAATGAGCATTTATTTCATATTTCTGTTCAAACTCCATGGTATGAAAATATTGCTAACTACATTGTAGCTTATAAAATGACAGAACATTTCTCTTACAAGGAAAAGAAGCTGCTTGTAGAGAAAAATTTCCATTCCTCTTGGATTGATAATATCTTATTTTACATTGGACCTGATCAAGTTATGAGGAGGTGTATGTGAGAGGATAAGACATATGACATTCTACATGCATGTCATAATGAACCATGTGGAGGGCACTTTGTAGCAAAAGGAATAGCCTTGAAAATTTTAACAACTGGTCACTATTGGCCTACACTTCACAAAGATGCAGCCAACTATACATGGAAGTGTGACAAGTGTCAAAGGATGGGGTGCCCAACAAGAACAGATGAAATGCCTCTCAATCCACAACTGACATTAACACCATTTGACAAATGGGGTATGGACTTCATTGGTCCAATTGATCCTCCATCCAATGGGAAATCATATATCCTTGTGTGCACTAACTACCTAACAAAATGGGTTGAAGTCAAAGCCGTGAAGCATGCTCATGATCACAAAGTTGCAAAATTTCTATATTAAGAAATCTTTACTCGCTATGGTGTATCCAAAGAACTAGTCACTGACCAAGGTGCTCAATTCACTTCTAATCTAATCCCAAAACTAATGAAATAATATAATATCAAGCACTAGAAATCAAGCCCCTATCACCCTCAAACTAATGGACAAGTAGAAGTTAAAAATTGGGAGATAGAAGCTATCTTAAGAAAAATAGTTCATTTGCAATGTAGGGATTGGAATAACAGATTACCAGAAGTTGTTTGGGCCTACAAAACAACATAGAAGACTACTATAGGGTTCACACCATTTGAGATCCTATATGGGAAAATAGCAATGTTCCCCATTGGATTTGAACATAAAAATTTAAGAACCACACTGGACCTGAACATTGAACTTCCTGTAGCACAGAGAGAACATCTTCTACATCTTAATTCTTTGGCTAAAATGTGCAAGGCTACTCTGGAGCACACTAAAATTATATAGAAGAAAAGGAAAAAATGGCACAACTCCCACATTAGCAACAAATAATTTAAAGTTGGTGACTGGGTATTGCTATATGATTCTATATTTAAAGATATGCCAGGCAAGCTGTAGACACAATGGCTGAGTCCATATGAAATTAACCATGTCTTTGCAAATGGAGCCATCCAATTAACTACCATTGATCTAGTGCCTTTTAAGTTGTTAGTCAATGGCCATAGACTCAAGTTATATAAATGGCCCCAAATAAAAGAGGACTTCCTACAATAGTTTCAACAACCAAATTCAAATGCACAACAAGTAACTCTTCCTGTAGCAGAAGGTGCTGACCTCCTGCCTATAGCTCTTCAATATTAATTTCTTCGTGCATACCCATAATAAAAAATTTGTGTCCACATAAAGTTCCAAATTTCTCCATTTATCTTCTAATTTCTTCTTTTCCAACTCATCTCACTTCTTTACCTACCACCCACTCACTTTCCACGTCATCATTTTACAATGCTTTCAATAAACACCGCAAGTTTGCTGATGTATGATGTAACTACTGATGTACTTTCTGCCACTTTTTGGTACATGCAAAAATAAACTCATGGGTATATGCTTTTCAAATCTTTATTCATTTATAGTACATCAATTTTTTTGGTTATATATAATACTATATTATTTATATTATGGCGACGTTATGCTAGTTCCATACCCCGTACTAAGTCTGACAAGTGTGGACACTTGTCCATATTTCGTAGGGGGCAGGGAAGGTTACTATAAACCAATGACATTCCTATTTATTCATTAATATATTTTTCCCCAAATCTTTATACTTCTTTTATTTATGAAACTTAATTCCTATAAGTACGCAAGTGTTTAGGTGTCGTACCCCTTATTCTTGAATGATTCCTTACTGTCAGGTTGTAATGTGACCCATATTTAATTTTCAAGTGATCCGAATTCCATTTTTGGACAATCTCACATATCCATGATAAACCACATTATTACTTCTCATAACGAATTTTTATGACATTAATTGGCTAAAAAATGAAATGTGAAAATGGGTCTATAACACAACAACAAAAGAAAGCCTAAATTTATAGAAGGGAAATAATGCAAGTAAAGTAGAGCGTGAAATTGTTAGGCAGATTGGGTGGACAATTGCAGCAATGAGAACTAGTGGAGCATACTATTTTACTCTTAGATATAGAGGTAGTGAGGAGATTTAATGCATGTGGCTAGTTAGGGTATTTCCTAAGTTTAACTGCATTTGATGAAGAAGGAGCCATGGAATTTACAAGAACATTTAATGAGGAAGAAGCTATTGTATGGGGTTTGATGGTTGTTGCTACATAAGAGTGAATAACAGAAGTAACTAGGTTATTAGCAATAGGAGAACATTATCCTAATACGTATGATGCAAGATCAGCCAAGGCTCAGTTTGTCATACTAGCTAATCCTCAATTGGATATCACCAAGTAAGGTTGCAAAGGGACATCTCTTTTGCCACTATACAATGAGCTAGCTACACACATTATCAGGTAACTCATCTGTAAAGGAAGATTTTCATATTTACATGCACATCATTTTAAATTTCTTAGCTATATAAGGCACAATTATCCAGTAAATGTTCCCAATTTCTTGTATAACATGTTATGCATTAGTGCCGAAGAAACCCAAAAGGGGGGGACAATTCTATTACCCATCATGCCCTAATTAAATTACTCATAGAAAGATCACTTATGGATACCTCTGTCGTGCCATGGGTAGAATTTGTCCAACCTAAAACCCTACAACCCTAGACTATCCTTAATGAATAGCCTAGTGAAGAGAATGTAGTTCCCACTGACGAACCTATTGAGCAAAGTACTCAAGATGTTGAAGTTGGAAATGTGCAAGAGAATGTGTCTTTACCTATTCAAGAGACTAAAAAACCTACCTCTACCTGAGTAAAGAGAAAATATAAATTACAAGAGGAGACCTTAGCTCTGGTAGTAGAAAAGCCAAACCTTGTACTCACAAAGCAAAAGAAAACTAAGAAGGGTCCTACAGTAGTTACTCCTGTAATAGAGACACCGAAAGAAAGAAGTGGGAAGAAGGCTATGATACCAAAGGAGACCCCTATGAGAAGAAGTCCTAGAATGAGGAGACAAATTTCTAAAGTGATAGTAGAAGCTTAGTCTACTTCATCCAAACCATCTAGTAAAGAATCCCTAGTACAAATTGTTCCCGATAATTCTCCTTCTCACCCTAAAACTACAAACATTCCTGAAAAACCTAATGAGGAATATAGGGTTGAAGTAAATGAAAATCAAAATGATCCCCCAATATGCCAACAAATAGTTCCCATAATGACTGAGTTAGTTTATTCAAACACTAGCCTAGTTCCCTATAAACCAACATGGCTTATAGATTTCATAAATTAGTTATGGAAGGAGCAGAGGAAGAGGAAAAATAATTATGAAGAGGATAGTGGTTCCATTACCCTACAATAACTTCTTTTCTAGTTGTTTGGAAAACATGTTCTTGTTGCAGCCTTATGGGAAGAGGAGATGAAGAAAATGAAGAAAGTCAGAGTGTCCCTAGGTGAGGAAATTATAGATTTGAAAGAGAAATTGGAAAACCAAAAACAAAGGATGGATCATGGCCTCAAATTGGCTGATCAAGCACTTGCTTGTAGACCACCACCTTGGATTTATGCTATGCATCTAAAGGAACAATTCATTTTATTCCAACTTATGCTAATCCTTAAGAACATAAATGTAGAATTCATATCAACTTAAGAATTCTATGATTTATACTAGACTCTGCCATCCTGGTAGTAGAACTTTCTCTATGAGTTATATGTGCACAATTTTATAATTCTAGTAGAAACTTAATGGAATCCTTTACTCTATATAGGGGATATACATCTAAGAGCTTTGATGTCTTGGATGCATAATGAAGCTAATTATGATAGAGAATTGAATAATTATAGAGATGAGGAAAAAATGGAGCATCTATCATTAAGAGTTGAGAGTAGTAAACCAGAAGAAATTCTTAGGGACCAGTTTAGATTAACTTATGGGGATAAGAAAAAGGGAGTAAGGGACAAAATCTTCACTGCTAGAGCCAAGGTCTATGTAGAATATGAGAACCTACCTTATTGTGCCTTTTAGAGAGCCATGGTTGGTGCTAAAAGTAGGTGGGCTAGATTACTTGAGACACTTAAAAGATCAGAGCCAGACAGTCCCATCAATTTAGAGGCTGCCTTTCACCAAGTTCCAAAGTATATAGAGTTGGGGAAATAGGCTAGGCCAAAACTATGGTGCCCACTCACTATGAAACCTCCAATGCTCATGTAGCCCCTATATGATATTGATGATGAAAAAATTGACAAGCTACATGAGGACAATAGAAGGGAAGTTTGGGAGAGAACATAAGGATTCTACTACACCTTCAAGAGTAGCAGGAAAGGAAGGACTGAAGTTGGAGAATTTAGGTCGCTGACTAGAAAATGTAATGCTTGAGGACAAGCATCCATTTACTAGGGGGAAGATGATGAGGCTAATTATTGCCTCTATTTTATGATAGTTTTAAACACTCTATTTTACTTCTATCAAGATATTTGTGAACTTATGTTTACTTGAACTAATGATTAACCTATGGGTAGATAGTATGCTATATTTTTCCAATATTATATATAATGTAGTATTTCATATAACCATCTAAATGTGCATTCTAATATTTGAATTTAATTTGATAATGCTTATTTTCAAATATCTCTACATAATAACTAACTTGTTAGCAAAGGAAGTTGAAGATGGTCAAAAGTATTCAAAGGGAAACGTTGAAGATAGCCAATAACATTCAAGGAGAAAATATGTTAAGGTTTAGCCACAATGGAAAGAGTCATAATGGTACCAAGGGACACGACCACTAATATGGAGGAGCTATGAAGAATTGTTATATTTCTCTACATTTATTATTGTGTCAAAGCAGTTGTCCAGACTTTATTATTTGTTCTGTGAGCTGTTATCTTTTCTTCTTTTTCTCTGGCACATTTTAAATTAGTTTGTTTTTCTTTTATGTTTTAGAATAAGTGTCAATCTTCTATTTATAGGGATTAGACCAATAGTGTTAGAAGTGAGAAGAAAGTTTATGACAAGAAACTTTTGACTCTTGTAGTGAGTTGTTTTTATAGTTTTATGTATCATTCTCATGTAATGAATTTTTGGAACATAATGAAATAGCTCCTAATTTACATTCTATGTTAGTAGATTAGTAGAAGCCAACCAAGGGGTCCCACTTGAGAGGTGGATTAGATTAGAGTAGTATAGATTTGTTTTCAAGCATCTTTAGTATTGCAGGTAGAAGTTATAAGTTCCTTCTTGTAGCATTATACTTTGTGAGTATTCCTACAACATTTGTAAGAATAGTTATAGTAGATGAACTGAGTTGGAATATATACTAGTATTTAATTACATTTCTAGTATTCATTTTAGTAAAGAGTTAAGTGTGTTAGTTTCCTGCAACACTAGTGTAGGTTCTTTCCTTGTATTTTACTTTCCTACAACATAAGAATAATGACTCATTTAGAAACCTTGTGCACATACTGTTGTTGGAAATCTGATTGAAAAGCTCATTGTTTTTGAAGATCAAAGAGGGAGATTTTTGTAAAATATTTTTTTCATCATTGGTTTTTCATTGATGTCAAACCTTCTATATGTAGGAATGATATTTACTTACAAGATTCATGCACTATCACTTAGTTGATTGATGAAGAGGATTTGATCAACAAGATGTAACAAGAGCATGTAAGGGAAAGGTTGAGTTATGATATTGTAATGAAATGAAAGAATCAGTTAAGACGATGGTCAATTAATGTATTGATGAAAAATTCAAAGATATAGAGGTTGGTCACATTTAGATAAAATTGGAGGAAGAAGTTGTAACAAGGTTGACTGCAAAGCTTTAACTTTGATCATTAGTATGTATTGAGCAAGTCAGTTGAAGCCGAGTAACAAAATTCTTTGTTGATGCCAAGTGATCTTTAATTGCCAAGTAAAGATTAGGTTCCAAGAATTAGAAATTTTTTATTATGTGTCAAGTAATCTTCAGGTGCCAAGCATTAGAAAAAATACAGTTAATGCCGAGTAACATAGTATGTGTCGAGCACCAGTATTTCAATAGTGTTGAGCTGCTGCATTATTTCAAATGATGAAGATTCACCAAATCTAAGCCAACATAGTGGTTACATTGAATTTTTTGAATGAGTTGGAAGATAAGGATGGTGAGTTGGTGTCACAAAATCCTATGTAAATTGTTTTTGGGAGAATTCTAATGAATTATTCAAGAAGTTTCTAGAGGAAACATAATATGGAATAGATACAATGTATCCTATCTAATCCATATGAATTGAAATTGAAAAATGGAAGAATCGAGCAGGAAAAGGAACTCCAAGACTTCTATTTAAGAAGTCATAGACCAAAAAGCAGAGAGCTATTGATCCTATTGCTACAGAAGTGCCAAAAATTTGCAAAGTGATTGAAAGGGTGTTAAGAAAGAGACATCCAGAAGAAGGAAGAGCACAGAGGCTCTACTTATAAGAGTGGTCATGAAGAGATGATTGCACTGGTACATTGAGTATGGAGACTCAAAAAGACAAAGCTTGAAAGAAAAGGCAAGTAGTTAAGAGTTGAGAGATATAAGGCCAGACAAGGATATGTGCTGAGAAGTGATCTAAAATCTACAAGATAAGTTGTATGTTGAAGTCAGGTCAAGATTTTCAAAAACTCTCTATGAAATAGTATTAGATCTGAAAATCCTATGGACTTAGGTTGGCCTAATAGCCATTTTTAAATCCTTTAACAGGGTGGCATTCCAAGTGAATTTTTTAAAGTCCTTTTACCAGGCCCACTTCTAATAGGGTGGTTAAATCCTCTAACAAGGTCACATTTAATAGTGTGTGTTGTAAGCCTTTAATAGGGCAGGCCTTTCAGAGGGCATCACTTCAGAAGGGTGAGAATTGAGTAGCATGTTGCTGGTGGTTTTTCCCAAATTGGGTTTCCACGTAAATCACTGGGTTATGTGTTGATTTCTTGTGTGTCATACTTGCATGTTAATTTACAGTAACTTGCTAAATTGACAAGATAACATTTTGAAGAGTGAATGCTTGGATTAGTTCACTCTAATAAGAGAAAAGTTTGAATAGGACATCTGGACCTTGAATAACTAATTCACCCCTGCCCCCCCTGCCCTCTCCCAGTTATTCTAAAGCAATTCTAACAACTGTGCCGACCATTTCAAGTATACATCCTTGGGTTGACAAAATTAAATGCACCTCATTATGGAGAAAAATAGTCCTTAGATTGAAATACACTATTCCTAAATATGGCCTTTGGCATGATTATTATACATCTATTGTGAGGTGGACTAGGAAGCTAGATAATCTTTCACATGATGAGTTGCTCAGCTATATTGTCTGTGATAATTGTATACACTTTCATTACTAAGTTAATGGATATTAATTCATTACGTTATATGGATTTCTAGACTAAATTTTCTAATCCATCATGTGCATGCATCATTGTTGGATATGTTTCTATATGCTTTATACTATATTTGTATATATGCATGCTTGTCGATCAGTGATGCAAGTGTTTTGAGGAAAAAATACTAAAATACTCTATACTATTTTTTGATTCAAAGATGACACCATGATACATTTAGACAGTCTATGCTTAGAGGTCCTAGTAGGAAATCAACTACCCAATTCAAGGGACTTGGAGATTTCTATTTTTTAATTGATCTTTAAAGTTATTGATATTTTTATTTGTGATTGAATAGTCATTTTAATTTCATGATATGATGATTTGTTTTATTTAAATATATTTATATAAGTATATATATATATGTGCACACATATATTCCCAAATAAATATTTGATTGTTGTATCAGTGTGGTTTTAGTTTGATATATTGAGCTATGGGTGGTGGTCTTATGTTATTGCATTCTTAGTTTTGTAAAAGTCCTATAAATTAATAAGTAAAAGAGAAGATAATAAAATATGAATAAGATAAAAGGACTTTGTTTCCTATTGACAACTTTGTAATTTTTGCAAAATTGTAATGACAATTTTTGCACTTTTCTAGGAAAGGGAAAGATGGGTAGTTTGAACTTGAACTAAGGGCCAAGGTAGTTGGAGGAGGATATATAAACATGAAATAAATCCTTTGAAGGGGTTGGTTATGCCTTGTATGGATAGGTGATGTGCGAAGAAGGATTTTTACTGACAAAAAACATATTTTGGAGTATTTCTTGAATAATTGGATTGATGTGCTTACTGTTTTGGAAATCATGTTTTGGAACTATGCAAGGTCATGTTGATCAGTAGTAGTCATTTTTCTAGGTTTTCAAAATTATTTAGTTTTTGCATTCCTGTTGTCCAGTTTTGGACAATCAACACAAAAATGGGTAAAGCTTGATTTACAATGGTTGAAATCCTATGGCCTCTGTGAATCAAGTAACATCCTCTATAAACTATGTAAATATCAATTTTGGCATTTGTGGGAGTTAGTTGGCCATTTTTGCAAGCAAGCCCTAGGCAAGCAAGGAACAACTTGGCAAGGCATATGATGCTTGCAATGAAGTTTTGAAATAAACAAATGATTGACACATGCCAAAATTTAATGGGAAATGGTGGAGTAGAATGTTAGGTGTCCACAAACTAGAGGAGAAGGTTTGATACAAGGTTTAGAGAATTTTGTGAGTGTTTTGCTACCATTGCCCTTGAAACCCTTTAATTAAGGGTTTTCTAGAACCGTACTATACGAACACCATGGAGACCTAAGACCTAGAAAACATCCAAGCCTAGGTCAATAGGAAACAAAGTCTAGAAGGCATAAATAGGCCATGTTAAGGGATTTTGTGAGTTAATGCAAGTTCCTTATTTTTAGGAGGGATAATAGGGGCTCTTTGGGCTACTAGGCCAAACAGAGAAAGAATGAGATTTTGGGGTGATAAACATGTAAAGAAGGTGCAACATGGCTTTGAATATGCTAAGAACCTTATGAGGAGGGAGGTTGAACCTTGATTTTGGTTTTCTCACAACATTTTGGTGGACTTTGGCTTATCAGACCAAAAAGGTGAATAGTTTGGATTGTGGGGTTAGAGGGGTACAAACTAAATTGATTGGTAAGTTTCTTGAGAAAAGAGGATTAGAAGAGAATCTTCTAGGTTAGGGTTAGAGAAGTGACCCTAAGAAATCTAGGAGATAGCCTTGGTAGAGCTACAGGCTCTAGGTGAAGAAACTCTCCATCAACAAATATAAATTTAAACAAAAAACAAAAAATAATTTTTTTATTGATTTAATTAATCATACCATGGAGGCTGCCCATTTCAAATGGATGCAAACATTCAAAAAAACTCTTTTCTCCCTATAAATCAAGAATCTTCCCAAGGAAAGAATGCATGAAAATTTAGAGAAAAATATATAGTAAAATCCTTTTTGAAACTAGGAAAGAGGAGGAGGAATTAGAAAATTTTGGTGGAAATAATAGGATTTTTTTTTGAATATTATATAGAAGAATATTTCTAGGAATAGAGAAGGGGAGAAGTAAAACAGGTGCTAGAGATTCTAAGAGGAAAGACCAGAGGACTTGAGAAATCTTTTTAGGTTGTCATTCAACCTATAGGCTTAAATTTATATAGGCCATGATTCTTCCTTCCTCCCTTAAAATCTAAAAATTTGAAATGAAGTTTGAATGAGTTCAATCCTAGAGGCATAAAATATAATACTTAATGACTTATATTTGTGCATTCTATGTTGTGTTTCCTTTCATGACTATGATATTTTCATTTTCTACTTTTTTTCATGTCATATTTGCAACCATGTTGGTGTTCTATGAATGGAACTCTCATGGATGAATAATGGTGAGGATTCTGTTTAGGGATTCAACCAAAGTGGTAAGGAACCCCTCCCTTATTCAGGATGAATCTTGGAAGTTCAATTAGTAGAATTTTATATATTTTTTTGAGTTTTCTAGAATAAAATCATATGTATAGTTGTAATATCCCTAATCAGGACATTAGATTATAATTCCAACTTTGCATATATTTTCTATATCTTTCCTCTGATTTATCCACATTTCCCAATCTCTGGACATATTACACTTCATTTCCTCCTCCATTCATTATTTTCTCCTTTGTATTTGTAGTTATTTATATATTTCATTGTGCGAAGGGATGTGTCTATTAGTTTTATTATATATTAATACTTTAATATTAAAATATTATTATCATATTATAATTATAATATAATATCATATTATATGATAATAACGTTATTGACATTATGTTATTATTACTATTTTATTTATTAATATAAGTTTGACCTTATTATTTTATTAGTTACTACCTCAGTAACATATTATATCAATAATATATTATTATTATTATGTCATTTAAACATATTTTAATAATCATGAGATTATAATATGTTTATATATATATATATATATTACTCTAATAATTTAATATATATTTATTTATCATAACTAAAACTATTTATTATATTACTATAATTAGGGGACATGATAGTCCACCCTTCCTCAAATTTCTTGTCCTCAAGCAATGACTATTTACACTAAGCCTTCCTTGTGAAGTCATATACAAATTATACACAAAGATGCAAGAATACATAAAGTATGCATACAGTTAATATCATAATGCATGAAGTAAATATATTAGTACTTGCAGACACGAAGCATACATGATGAAGACACACAATACACATGTTATGCAATTCCTTGACTGTGATCCTGCAACCACAAAGTCATTAATACACATTCATGTACTTGTACCAAGGAATACAAGTTAGTACATTAATTAGGAAAAATAGGTCTATTGTAATGTCCCTACTTGTAAGGGCTTTTAATAATGTCCTATTTTTTCAAGGAATCAATTATTGCATTGTTTAATCAAAATAATTCTTCATATATGTCCATATTCATGTCCTGTCAATTATATTGTATGTATAGGCTAGGTCACTTGAGGATTGGACAAGGAAATCACATTAAAGGCTTGACAAGACCTTGGTCCTTGCCTTTCAAATGGATACCTTCTATCCCTTACCATGCCTAGTGTTGGGTTTAAAGATAGAGTAATTGAGAGGGTGGGTGAATTAGTTACTAACAAAAATTAATCCACAGATCCCTTAGATGTCTTAAAGATCTAGTTACTACTGATACTTGGTAAAAAAATGCTGTAACTTGGTAAATTAAATGATTACTTATCTTCAAACATTCATGCATATAACTGAAAACAAAATGAACACAAGAGACACCAGATTTAACGTGGAAATCCAATATGGGAAAAATTGCCAAATAACTAGTCACCAATTTTTCACTCTTCTAAAGTGAGCTCTATTAGGAGCCAACCCTGTTAAAGGTTACAATACACACTATTAGGTATGACCCTGTTAGAGGATTTAATCACCCTATTAGGAGTGGCCTTGCTAGAGGTCTTTAGAAAAATTCAATTGAACTATCACCTTGTTAGAGGATTTACAAAATGGCTGTTAAACCAACTTTGTTAAGATATTTGAAATCACTATTACAATGGTTAGAAAACAACACTGAATTGACCTAAACAAGATGCAACTGAATTTACTGACTATAGGTCTTTGTTTAGCATCATTAGATCCTCCTTGATTAAATATAGCTTTGCTTCTCCTCAATGATCTCAAATCATCCTTCAAATTCACTTCCACAATAATCAGTCTTCATATCACTTAATTCCACACCACATCACTCACACACTTAGAATTCGCAACTTGACCTCTTAATTATACCATTCAAATTGTCAAGTCAGCCCATTTACAGGTTACATTTACCAATAAACCATACACCAGTCGGCTACAAATTCTAAACAAATAAATGTTATTTCATAAAATAGTGAAATCCTTTACTGGCCAACCTTGCTCGATAAATACTACTTCCAAAAATTTCCTAAGTTAACCTTCTTGGCTTGGTTAATATTGCAATATTTGTAAAATCCTTTGGCTACCAAGTTTACTCGATAAGAACTAAATTCCTTCCTGAGAGCTCGATAAGAACTACTTTTGCCACATTTCCTTTGATGATCGAATGAGCTCGGTAAGAACTATTTTTGCCACATTTCCTTTGATGATCGAGTGAGCTTGGTAAGAACTATTTTTGCCACATTTCCTTTGATGACCGAGTGAGCTCGTTAAGAACTATTTCTACCACATTTCCTTTGATGGATGAGTGAGCTCGGTAAGAATTGTTTACTTGATAGATACTGCAATTTTTCTTTACTAACCTTCTGTACTCGGTAGATTCTGTCTTTTTTCCTCGTTGACCTTCTGAGCTCGGTAGACACTGTCTTTTGCCTTACTGACCTTCTGAGCTTGATAGAATCTATCCTTTTCCTTGCTGACCTTCTAAGCTCGGTAGATTCTATTTGATGACTGATATGACATTTGTGTGACATCAAAGACAACACACAATTGAACAATTGTATCCAATAGCCTAGATGCTATACCATACCACAGTCCTCAAAACATCATGGTGGGGTCCCATAGCTCAATAAACCTAAACCCAAGAGTTGGTATATACCCCTCTTTCCTTAGGACTCAACCCTACCTTCTTACCCACCTAGTCTCTTACTATTTAACATAATCTTGGGATCATTTTAGAATCATTACTTCTTAATGATTGCCTTACTAGAGTACTCGGGTATTGTCCTGTTATTTCCAAAAAATTAGTCCAAGGTTTATTATTGTATTAATTAATCAAAAGAGAATGATTCTTTATATATGTATATTTTCCTTCCTAGTCTATTACATTGTATGTATAGGCTAGGTCATCCAAAAATCGAACAAGGACACCACATTAAAGGCTTGACAAGACCTTGGTCCCCACCTTTCAAATGAGAGCCTTCCATCTCTCATCATGCCTAGATGCTATACCATACCTCAGTCCTTGAACATTGTGGTGGGGTCCCATAGCTCGATGATACATATATGCATAAATACTATACATATTTGTAGTCCTATGCCTACCCAGTTGGTCAACCCATCTATCACCTTTGTATAAATGTATAACTTTAGAAAATAGAAGTGGAACAATAGGAAAGAGATGCACAACATTAGGAAAGAGATGCATAAAAATAGGAAATTATGCACAACAATAGGAAATAGATGCACAACAACAGGAAATATATGCACATCTATATTAGACATAAGCATAAGACTGCTTAACAAATGTGCAGTTTTATAAAATTGCACAAAAGCACAAGTATATTGCATGTGTGTTAAACTATAATGCATGAAAACACAACAATATTGAATGAATACATAGTGTAATCACCCAAAAATGGTCTAGTAAATTATGAAACTCCTTTTGGCTCTTTTAAATTATTATAATGCTAGACCGTAAATCACTTTGCTTGATCAAATCTATTTATTCAATTATAATATATGGCTTGACCACTTTATCCTAAGTTTTTTATTTAATTAAAAGAACTTTCTCCCATTTATTTAAATAAAAATTCCCACTTCCCACTTATCCTAAGTGTGCACGCATAAAGTATTTTTCCTATTTTAAAAATAAAAGAAAATACAATTTTGTCTACACATGAATGCACAATTTTCTATGTGAGAGGAATCTTCTATTTTAAAAGTAACTTTAATTCTCCTCCACATATTTCAAACCCTCTCAAAAGTCAACTATTGATTTTAATTGGTGGAGATGCTTGTGCACACAGATCACTCAAGATTTATTCTCCTCCCTTGACTAAGCCCCTCTTGGATTTTAATCTCAACCGTCCATTTTTCTTTAAAAGGGAAGACTCTCTCTTCATTCTCTAATCTAAGTCTCTCATGTTAATGTTATGCTATAGTATTTTTAGGTGCTTTTGGAGCTTTGAAGGACTTGGAGCATTCTTGCACTCTTGTATTTTAGCTTAGCTCTCATTCTACTTGTATTATGGAATTTTTTTCTTAGCTTAGTTTTATGCTCTAGCTTAGATAACTTAGCTTAAGTTGGAGGTTTTGTAACCCTCTTTTTTTTAATCTTGCATTTAATTTATAATAGCTTTCAATTTCATTGCATTTTATTCTAGATTCTTGGATATTGGCACTCTTGCCTCTACTCTTTGAATCTCTTGTTCTATGGTTCACCTTGCAAGGGTTGCATAGCTTGGTTCATTTGAGAGCCACCACACTTATATTTGCACCTTTGCACAACATAGATCAAGAGCTATAAGCTGCCTCTTGAGATGCTCTCTTTCATGGGTATTCTCAAGAATAATGGCTTATAGAAGTGTGACACTTTTTGTACACATGTTTTTGGCACCCAATGTGGGGATAGAACCAAGTTTCTACCTCTATTTTCTTACTTGAATTTTAGTTTCATGCTCATTTATGATTTTTGATAGTCACTTTTTGAATCTAATGAAGTGGTTTTGTAGGTTTTCCACTTTGATTTTAAGGCAAACCCTTTTGCAAATTGATTTGAAGGCCAAAACCCTAGGCTTTTAAAGATTGGATTATATCTTCTATACCACTTGGAGTTCGGATCTAATTTTTTTTTGCAAGTTAGGGATGCATCCAAAATGTCTCAATCCAATTTTTAGATTGTTTTGAGTTGATTTGCACCTATTATAATTTTTTGTATTTTTTTCATTAAAAAATCATTTTTGATCACAAATTAAATTTTTGAAACGTTCTTAAAATTATATAGGGGGTTAATTCTTTGTGTTTTGAATTTAGAGGTCATATTAGAGCTTAATATCTTGATTTGAAAAATGGGTATATTTTGAGAAAATGGGTCCCTAGGGCACAAATGAAGAGATATTGATGAATTTATTTCATTTTTCGAAATCTCTCTAGTTTTTAGCAAGGGTCTCTTCTTTTCATTTCTATTTTTGGAGCTGAAATAATAGCAAAAAAATTAGATCTTGTTGACCAGGTAAAAAAAAAAAAAGTAAAAAAAGAGAGCATTTGTGATTGGTTTGTACATTTTTTGTATATTCTTGATTGGAAGACAACTAGGATCTTTAAGGAAACTAACCACCTTATGTTGCATGTGTTACTTATTTGATTTCCTAACCATGTTTTTTTGAAGGGGTTTCACAATTGCTTGCCAAAACAAAACAAAATAACATGTGTCAAAGATAAAAGGGCTACTAACGTGTTTGTAGGGTTGCCCTAGCTTTAAAAAAATAAATTTCATTTCATGCTTTCATGTGTGTATTATTCTTTCCTAGTTTAATCTATATTTAATTTTTGCATAGGCACATGATTACTTTCTTTACTAAAGCTTGTCACTTGGTAGGAGAGTATGCTCTTCATCTTTAGGTGAATCAAAAAGCTTGACCCATTTGATATGTTGAGGTGGAGTAAGCGATACATGAAATTTCTTGGCATGTCTTAAAGAGGAATTAGGAGGTTGGATTTCATTGGTGCAAACCCTTGTAACATTTTTTCTTGGTGTAATCCTTTAGCAGGCTTGCTCTTGAGAGATCAAGAGGAAGGACCCAAGTGGGGACAAGCAAACTCAACTCTTCCAACCCACTATAAACTCAAGGCTATCAAGGACACAAAATATTAGTAGGTATAGTACTTGTCTTCATCTAGTGGAAGTACTTGTGGGATTGTGACCATGAGGAAATCACTAGGTGAGAATGCTTAAGGTATTCTTGTGGCTGTGAGGTCCATCACTTATCATATGATAAGGTGTCTTGTATTAGGAGCAAGAGGAGTACTATGAACGAAAGTCCTTACTAAGAACCTATGATAGAGGTTGCCCTTATTTTTTTCTTAATATCTTGGTGCAAGGATCGATCCTAGTGGACTACCTAGATCACCCCAAGATTTAAATCACCATATGTGTCTCTTTAGATGGAGAAGCCTATCTATGAAAAAGCCAATATCTATTGTGGAAAACCAATTTGTGTGAGACAATGAGACATCAAGTTGTGGGCCAAGACATTAAGTATTGAGCTAATTCCTCTAGGTAGAAATTGCTTACATATTCTTTGAATGTGCTATACCAGTGGAAATCTTTTGAACATACACATGAAAGTAGTTCTAGGGTTTTTGTTTTTAGACCTCACATATTCTTGTATCATGCAAGGTTGCTTTTTACCTTACTTGATTGTTTGAAGAGTACTTCATGCGTCACTATCTTTCTTGGAAAAAACTTGCTTTTGGACATCGAACTTGTTATGCTATCTACTCTTGTCAAACATTTCTCTCCAAGTCAAAACATCAAGTGTATACATTTTTCTTGTGTTTCTTAGTAGGGGGAGTTCCATCATGTGACTTTTCTTTTCTATGTTTCTAGTGCTTGAACTTTCTTAAAATGGATCTTTGGTCTTATCACTCATGGTATTTTCTACTTTCTTGGTCTATGTCAAGCTACTAGGATATTCTTTTTAGTTGAAATGGTTACCTTGATCTCTTGACTACATGATTTGATTGGGAAAGTTGTGCACTTGTCATTTCTCTTGCTTTATCTACTTTTCTATTTGGGCTTCTTTCCTAGCTCTCAACTTGAGTCACTAGTGTTATAAGGTGCTTGGACACTTTTCTTGATAGGTCACTTGTTCATTGCTACCTCTCTTTGAAAAGTGAATGCTCTACCTCTCTAGTTTGGACATCAAGTTATCTCATGCCACCTTATTATATTCCTCTAGTTTCCTTCATGCTTGATTCTCTATCTATTGTTATGGGCTTCAAATCTTGTGCTACCAAACCTCAACCAAGGCTAGGTGATCATGAGTTCTTCCATGCCACTAAAGAGTTTCAAGACCTATACACTCGATACAAAGAACTAGAAGAAACAAAAAAATGTTTCTTACCTTCATCTCGCTAGGTGAATGATATAAATAAAGTCTAAAATTGAGAAAAGTTTAGAGAAAAGAAGAGAATCATCACATGAGCTTAAATCAAGCTCTCAATATACAAATGGGTCATCTTATTCTGGGTCTATATGCTCTACTACTAGACATTAATTGTCTTCATCTATGGATATAAAGACCTCTTTAGAGAGCTAGCAAGTAAAACCTCCTTGGATCCTATGCCAAACTTTCATGAAAAGCCCATCCTTTACCAATATGATGAAAACATGCATTTTATTCACTTGATTAACAATAAGAAGATCTTAGACATACTCTTGAGAGAATCTTTTCTTGCTTGGAATATTTTGATGCCACCTTGTAAACACTTCTTGATAATGAGTTCATCACATTACCAGACATCTCTAGACCTTATGAACCTTAAATCAAACCTCCATGGTGGAGAGATGATCACTTTTGTAATTATCATAGAAACAAAGGTCATAAAATTGAATATTGCATTGAGCTAAAACATAACATCCAAGATCTTATTGATGATGAGATTGTTGATACTTCAAATGTCTCATGTGGTAAGGACATTTCTCTTAAGAAAGATCATATTGTTGGACCTATGTCTAGTGATGATCTCCTTGAAACCTACACTTCTTCTAGCACTCATGTATCTTGCAAAACTTCAAATATCTACAACATGACTCCATAAAATAAAGAGCCTACTACTTTCTGTATTGACTATGCATATCCTCAAGGGCTACCTCTAAAAGATACTCAAGCTAATCTATACTTGGATACAAACATTTTCCATGCTACTAAGATTAAATATCCCTAGTCTTCATGTGCTACTATGCCTACTCCAAGAACTACTCTATTCCATCTTCATCATTCCTTTTTGTTACAAGTGGCTCCATGTCAATAGAACTCTAAAAAATCTAAAGACATAAATACCAGGAAAAATCAAGTTCAAGCACCCTTTCATCTCCTTCAAGATGTCACTCTTCCACATCCTATATCTTATCCATCTCCTAAGTATGATGATGATACCACTTCCACTACTTCCATTGACCTTATTAAAGATAAATAAAAACTCACTATGCCTATGCTATCCAAAGAAACTTGTCAAGATCAAAGTATCCCCTCTTGTTCTACTTCTTTGTGTTCACTTCAAACAGATGCTCAAGATTCAAGTGCTCCTATCAAATAAGGTATTCCAATAAAAGCTAATCACTAGTCTATTGATGGCCTTGACATTTTTTCTCACTCTAAAGATGTTGATATCCCTACTCATCACCCCTTTGCATTTTCCAAATCCATCCTTGGTCCTTATTTGTCTATGCTAAAGCCTTCAAACCTTTCATACATATTGAGACCATATGTTCTTTCATCTCCTAAATTTTCCACTCTTAGATCTCCTATTATACCTCAAGATCAACAAAGACATTCATCCTTGATGAACTTCCATCCATCTATCCATATAAACCATTCATATTAGCGTTATTCATTGAAAAGTCCCAAGTCTTTTAGAAGCAATTTGGATGACCAAATTAAGAACAAACACAAGAATCCATCTAAAAATAAAGATCACTATGTTCCATATAATTGACATGTGAATAGAAAGAAAGAAAAATAATTCAAAATACCACAAAGGTCTACTAACTAAAAAGGAAAATCAAAGAAAATGTGGGTTCCTAAATCCATCATTGAAGAAATATGCTCTAAAGAATCCAAAGGAAAAGAACACTCAAAAGATATATGGATTCCCAAGTCTCTCTTTAAAGACTTGAACATTGAAAATAAATAAAATTTGGCATTCAAGATTCTAAGGAATTCCACTCCATCTTCTTCTAAACATATTCCTAAAAATATTTTGAAGGCTTCCACTCTATCTTCTTCTAAAATTATCCTACCACCTCATACATCTAAACCTCAAGATATTTCCTCCAAGATCTCTTTATCATTCCACTACCCTTCAAGGTATGTAACGATGTTGATCTTTCCCACTTTCTCACCTATAGTTATGCCATATTTTCAAGCCTACACTTAGTTGTTATCCATAATCCTTCTTGCCTTTCAAGGCATGAACTCTTATCCTCCACATATCTTTTCTACCATCTTCTCTACATCACCTTATCAACATATTTGAGAATAAATTTCTATGGTCTTGGCCTATCATGACTTATCATTCCAATAGGAGAACTATCCAAATTCAAATAACTTGAGCTCTTTCTAAAATTAAAAAATTAAAAAAAGAGAAAAAATAAAAAGGAAAAAGAAAAAGAAAAAAGAGAAAACGTGCCTTGGTGAAAATCACTTCTTGTGGCACTTCGATAGAAAAAGAAAAGAGAAATAAGTTCATCCTATAGTGAAAAAAAATTCTTATGGCACCTTGGATAAGTACCATGATGAAAACTTGGCAAATATGCATCATGCATAATTCTTCCACCATCCATCTATCCCATTTTTCTCCCTCTTTGATCTTGACAATGTTGAGCTATCCTTTTGTATTGGCTATCTTATCCACAAGCTTCCCTATTGTAATTGCTCATTCACTTATACCCTTTAATCTAGATTCATTCTTATTTATCCCATTTCTATCCTATCTAATTGACCCCTTGGGCTTGATCACATAAAGAAAAACATGGTTGTCATAGACCTCTTGACATATCCACTCTTTTAGGCTATACTTTCATACTATCTCACTTATTTGCTTCCATTGACTATCCTATATGTTATCTCACTTAGTGGCTTCATTTCTTATCCTACATGCTACATCACTCATTAGCTTTCGCCTCTTACTCACAACTTGCTTCATATGGCTATTTCACTATCTTTTCCTAGCTTGGGTACTCTTGAGGAGTCAGTCCTCGAGGATCCCTTTGACTCACTTCATATCCTTGCCTATACATCTCTTCTTATTTATCATCTTTCTACTCCATCATGTAATACACCTTGCTATACATTGGGACAAATTGATGTGATCTTGCTTGAGAGCAAGTAATCTCTAAGTCATTCAAAAAAATTCAAAAAAATGATATATGGTCCTAAAAAATCCTAAAAAGCATATAATACCCTAAAAAAAATGTTCATCTTAGTAAAAACCTAGCAATAGGAGCTTTGATGTATCACCAAAAAAATCAAATATCTCAAAAATACAAATTTTTAAATAAAAAGTTGTGGAAAGAAATAAAAATAAAAATCTTGCCAAGTGGTGAAAACCTAGAAATAGGCACTACTTGAGACCCTTGTACTTATGTCTATTAGCATATTGCTTTATGCTATAAGATTAATCCATTTCACTTCATATGTCCTTTTGGTATTCCTAGTTTGGAGTTGATCCTTGTCTAGGTCTAGGGGGTATAGGTAGTCTTTTCCTTTATCTAGAGTCTCTTTGTTGTGTTGGAATTTATTTGGAAGCTCTTGAAAATAGTGTTTCTTAATAATCCCCTTGACATCAAATTTTTCTGAACACTTATCAGATACTTTAGATATAGTCTAGGATGTTGCAATACTTCTAATTGGCAGATTCGAGTTCCACAAAAGACATATATGTGATTTCGACACACACACTTAAACTAATAACTGGTTGAGACTTTTTGGCTTTATTTCTCTTTATGTGTTGTCTATGGAAATTTCTTTGCTAAGAATTCCCTCCCTAGTAGTCTCTTGAGGGTGTTATGGACTAGAGGACTAGGGGCATGGGGTATGTTTTCCCTTGATTTCTATTTGCGAGGTTTCTCTTTGATTTTATCTAAGGTGTCTTAAGCATTTTTCTTGGTCCCATGGAAAATTAAGATCAATTCAAAGGCCTCATGATTGTCTATTCTACAAGTACATGCTTATGATCATCCTAAAATTTTGTGTCTCAATGCAAGCACAATCTTGCTACATTAAAACCTAGGGAATCTAACTGCACTATCATCTTGACCTTTATGTCTTTGATGTATATGCTAAGTTCCCACACTACTATTTGATATAGATCATATTAATATCTTCATAGGTCATCCTAATGATGATTTTATGATCCTATGATGTCCCTAATAAGGCTTGATGATAAAAATTAGGACCTACTTATATAACCCTTGCGCACCCTTTTCATACTAGCTTTCATTTTAGCTTAGCTTTACATTTTTGAATGTTGAGAGAGTCTTCTTTATCTTTCATGGACATGTTAGCTAATTGTGTTCATCTTCCCTCAGCTTTTTCTCATCTCTTTTTTATCCTATCATCAAAAGGGTTAATCTTTTCATCACATCTATGTATACTTTTGGGCCCCTTATACCATTTTGATCTTCTTTTTGACCTAATTTTTTAACCCCTTCGATTGTAAAAAAATTATATCCCTACCTAATTTCAATGTCTTGGATCCATTTTCAGGATCAAACTCAAAATACGAGTTCATATTGCTAGTCAAAATGACATTTTAAAATTCTTCCTTCTTCTACATAGTTGGTTGACCTTTTGAGGCTTAATCTTTAAATCTTGTTAGGCCAATCATCACTTCTTCATTTCTTCATCATTTATACTCTCTTTCACTCTTGTTATTTATTTCATTTCTCCTTTCCTCTTTCTTTGACCTAAGTCTAATGCTTTATCTTTATTAGTCAACCTTAATTACACTGGGCATGCTATGCCATTCTAGTGGTCACTTATATGCATCAGTTAATCTATCATCTTGGATAATATTGTTTATCAATTTGATCAAATCTATCTATTTAGGTTTATTGCATCTCCTCTATTATCATTTCAATTTTTATCCTTAGGGGGTAGACATATTTATTTATTGACCCTTGTTCTTGTTCTAGGGAAGGATCTTTGCTCAGTTTGTTTAGTTATCTCAATATTTGACCCGCTTTGTTCAGTCTTTCTTAGCCTTTAATCATCTTTGATCTTTTCTGATCTTTGCTTAGTTTGCTCAGTTTTTGTGTAGTTCACTTAGTCCTTGATTTGTCTTTGCTAAGGCCTTTTTGCTTAGCCACATGTTCTATCTTGGGGTAAGATCTTTGTCTTTTGCTTTGACATCATCATTCTTTGATGTAATGTGTTCCCATATTGATCACCCATTAACCAAAGAGGGGCAATTGTAATCACCCAAAAATGGTCCAGTAAATTATAAGACCCCTTTTGTCTCTTTTAAATTATTCCAATGCTAGACCATAAATCACTTTTCTTGATCAAATCTATTTATTCAATTATAATATATGGCTTGAACACTTTATCCTAAGTCTCTTATTTAATTAAAAGAGCTTTCTTCCTTTTAATAAAATAAAAAGTCCCACTTCCCACTTATCCTAAGTGTGCACATATTAAGCATTATTCCTCTTTTAAAAATAAAAGAGAAGGCATTTTTGTCTACACATGAATTCAAAATTTTCTATATGAGAAGAATCTTCTATTTTTTATATAACTTTAATTCTCATCCACACATTTTGAACCCTCTCTTAAGTCAACTATTGATTGTAATTGGTAGAGACACTTGTGCACATGGATCACTCAAGATTCATTCTCCTCCCTTGATTAAGCCCCTCTTGGCTTTTAATCTCAACTGTCTATTTTTTCTTTAAAAAGGAGTGCTCTCTCTTCATTATCTAATATAAGTCTCTCATGCTACTTGCATTATGGCATTGTTTTCTTAGCTTTCTTTTATTCTCTAGCTTAGATCACATAACTTAAGTTTGAGTTTTTGTAACTCTCTTTGTTAGCTTGAATTTCATTTAGAATAATTTGCATTTGCATTGCATTTTATTCTATATTCTTTGATATTGGCACTCTTGCCTCTACTCTTTGAATCTCTCATTCTATGGTTCACCTTGCAAGGGTTACATAGCTTGGTTCAATTGAGAGCCACCATACTTATATTTTCACCTTTGCATGTCATACATAGAGAGCTATAAGCCACCTCTTGAGATGATCTCTTTCATGGGTATTCTCAAGAACAATAGTTTATAGAAGTGTGACACTTTTTGTACACATGTTTTTGGCACAATAGGAGTTATATTAAGTTAAATTTTATGTTATGTATTTTACACCTTTTAAGATAGGTTTTATCATCATAGGAGTTAGCATAAATATTTTAGGTTTTGGAATTTTTAAATAAATTTCAATCATAAATATTATTCAACAATTTAGTATGACCTTGTATGTTTTATAACTTTGTATTTGGACTAGAGACATTTTAGTTTCTTGAGATGTGTTACTCATTGTGTTCTTTCTTAAAAATGTGTTTGGGATATGTTTTTTTATAAGTTATTTTTTATTATTTGGTTTTGGAGTCAAGTAAAAACCCTAGGTGAGTGGCTCACCATAGGTGTTGAGGCATGTAAGTGGTTTCCAAAGGATCCTATGCATTAGAGACTAGAGCCTTGGATAGGCTGGCTCTACATTTGAATTGGTTAAAAGGTGATAACATTAATAAAACTTATGGGTTTTGGTGGTTTTTGGTTGTCACATTTCTAAATAAGATAATAAGGATGTATTGTTGGAGTAGTCAAAGTAAGGACACATGGTTTAGCTTAATGGTCTTTAGCTTAGGGGGTTAATCCCACCACTTATAACCCTAAATATCATGTTGGAGTACTCTAGGAGAAACCATTTTGTAGATTAGGATGGTCTTTAGCTCTAGGGGTTGATCCCAATATTATAAGAATGTATTATGCCACTCACCTAGATGTGGTTGAACCCCTCACTCTTATTTGTGACTTTGGTTTTTCATTTGGATTTATTATTTTTCCTTTTATTTATGGTTTCAAGATAAGCCTTAGAGTATTTCCTAAACTGATCTAGATCATGGTTTTGTCTCATAGCTTAGGGAAGTTTTTCCTTTATGGTTCCACAGTGTTGGGGAAAAATATTTTTTGAGGCTTGTTGATGTAGTGCAATGTAGGATAATTCCCAAAGGAGATGTCCTAGTCCTCATAAATTAACCACATAGTGGAAACACAACACAAGATACAAGATCCAATACCAAACTTAACTCTTTATTCATAAAAAAATGATTACATACAATGTGCTAGGTTGTAAGGCTTTCCTGGTTACGACCAAATACAAAGCAAGTAATAGTTCTATAAGATCCCTCAAGATCCAATCCCAAACCCTAGATAGTTTAGATCTATAGTACAATAATACTCTAATAGAAACCTCCAATGCAATCTAAACTTGTGTTTGCAAGCCACCGGGCAATCTCCTTCTTTCCTAAGCCGCAACTACTATCTCTTCTCAACTTTTTTCCTCTCAGCCACTCCATGTTGAATGCATTATTTCTCAATATTCTACAAGACCCTATACTTATACCCAACTAAGAGGCAAGTAATCCTATCAAGTTAGATGTTTAATAAATACTTTCATTAAATACCTATTTAAACCACAAGTTGGCCTACTATAGATATTAAATATCAATTCCTTATTTGGCTAACAAAACCCTTTGAATGTACTTAGGATAGAGATCTAAGGCCCAAATAAGTCCACACACATCTTTGATCCACCTCATAATAGGTGTATCATAGTCATGCTCTAGGCCATGCTTAGGAATAATATATTCAAACTAAGGACTATTTTTCCCACCATGAGGTGCATTTAATCTTGTCAACTCAGGGATGTATACTTGAAATGGTCAGCATAGTATGTGCACTAGGTCTCTTAATGAGTCACTAAGCTTATGCTGTAGGAAAGTAATATGCAAGAAAAAGAACTTACACTATTGCTGCATGAAACTAACACACTTAATTCTATGAATACTAGAAATGCAATGAAAGGATAACAAATATTCCAATGTGGTTCATCCACTATAATTATTCTCACATATGCTATAGGAACATTCACAAAGAGCAATGCTATAGGAAGAAACTTATAACTTCTACTTACAATACTAAGAATGCTTGAAAATAAATCTATTCTATCCTAATCTAATCCACCTTCCAAGTGGGCCCCCTTGGTCAGCTTTACTAAATTACTAACACAAGATAGAAGCCAAAAACTATTTCATTAGATTTCAGAAATTCATTACATAATACAAAATTGTAAAAACACAACTGTAAAATTTATTAGTCTATTCTCATAAACTCTTTCTTCTAACTGGCTAAACTAACAGACTTGGGTTGATTGCTATATATAGGAGATCAACACTTATTCCATAAAAAAAAAGTAAATGATCTAGCTTTAAATCCACAGGAGAGAAAGAAGGAAAATAACAACTCAAGGTGGGAAGAAGAAATAATGACTTAAGGTGGGAATAATAAAATCTGAACATTTGCTTGCCATGGAATAAATGTAGAGAAGGCAATAAGTCTTCATAGCTCCCCTTTACTCACTACCGTGTCTTCTGGAACCATTACAACTTTCCTCCACTGTGGCTGCTCCTAAGCATTCTCTTGCCCTTGAATGCTGTTGGTGCTCAACTTTTGAATTCTTCCAATCATCTTTTAGTCTTCATTAACAAGTTAGTTACAATATAGAGACATGTTTGCAAATAAACATTTATCAAATTAAATTCAAATATAAGAACACACATTTTGATAACTACATGAAATACTACATAATATATATAATACTAGAAAAAGATGACATAATTTCTACCCATAGGTTTATCATAGGTTTGATGAACATAGGTCCACAAAAGTTTTGACAAAGATAAAGCAGAGTATCAACAAAGTGTCTTAAAACTATCATGAAATAAATGTAATATTTGGCCTCATCATCTACCCCTTGTTAAACTAATGCTTGTCTTCAAACATTGCACTTCCTTGTTAATGACCTAAACTCTCCAATTTCTATCCTTCCTTTCCTATTTCTCTTGAAAGTGTAGTAAAATCCTTTGGTTCTCTCCCATACTTCCCTTCTGTGATCTTCTTGTAGCTTGTTGAGTCTATTGGCATTAATGTCATATAAAGGCCATAGGAGCATTGGAGGCTGCATGGTTAGGGGACACCACAATTCTAGTCTAGCTTGCTTTTAACTCTAAATATTTTGGAACCCTGTGAAGTACTTCCTCCAAGTTGATGGGACTATGTGGTTATGACTTTTTAAGAGATTCAAGCAATCTGGCCCATCTACTCTTAGCACCAGTCATAGCTCTCTAAAAAGAAAAGTAGGGAAAATTTTCATAATCAATATAAACCTTAGCTCTGGTAGTAAAGATCCTATCCCTTACTTTTGGATTCTTCTTTCCATAAGTTAATGTGAACCAATCCCTGAGAACTTCGTTTGGCTTGCTACTCTCTGCTCTGAAAGGCAAGGGTTCTGTCCTTTCCTCATCCCTATAATTATTCAGCTGCCTATCATAGTTTACTTCATTGGACATCTAGGACATGAGGGATCTTAAATGTATATCCCCTATGTAGAGCAAGGGATTCCATTGAGTCTCTGAAGGGATACTAAAATTATGAACACATAATTCACAAAGTAAATTCTATTGCTAGGGTGGTAGAGTCTTGTTGTGGTATTCACAACACACGCCCCATTCTGAGTCCTAAATGGGGACCCCCAAAATTTTTTTTGACTCCCAATTCTCATTTCGAGAGTCAAGAGAAGAGAATTAGTTTATGAATTATGTGAATTATGTGTTCATAATTATCACCAGGAGGCCATGGACATTATATATTCCTCATACTTCATTGAGAAACCATATTGAGGAAAGACAATCGACAAAGTAGATATGGCTCGAGGATATATGAGGGATGAAATTGGATATTCAATAATTCTCTTGAGTAGAGTTATGGGATTGCCTATAGCAGGTCATCTCACTCCATTCATGGTTAACTTCATTGAAACCATCAGACATGCAAAGATGCCACTGGATTGGGCTACCACACTTAGTGAGAACTTGTGTGATCAGTTGTAGATAGTAAAGGACAAGAAGAAGTTCTATATGACTTCTTATGTTATATATCTACTTGCAGCGAGAGCCACTGACTATCTCAGGTTGTACAAAAGGGGCAGTATGTTGAATCCTAATGCATGGCCATATATAGTTTATCCTCAGCTAGTTAAGAAAAAGCTCTCGTCGTAAAGCAAAGAGTATCGGATTGTGAATGATGCCTTTATCTTTGCTATCATTCGATTCATCGAAGGTGACTATGGGAAGAGATTATTTGATGAGGCCAAGGCACAAATCATAGCTCTCAATGCATATTTTATCCAGTTTTGAACATTTACATACATTCAGGTTGGTGGTGCATCTATCCATCCAAAGAAGCTTCCAAGGTACCCAAGTGATAAGTTGGTTCTGATGGAAATTTCTCGACAGATTGAGTCAGCTTATGAGAGGATCAAGAAACAATGAAGGTCTTATTGGGATTGGCCTTTTGTAGTAGGGGCATACCAAGTAAAGAGAAAGCAGGATATCCTGACCTTCGAGTGGGAGTGGGAGAACTATCCTCTTGAAGAATATAACTCTCCCCGACAGTTCTTTGATAGTGTTGGTAAAGTGGAGAATTTGGCAGGAAAAGAGTTCTACCACGAGGATGCCATTGAAGATCATTGGATGAATGCTATAAATAACTATGATGTCCGTATCAAGGACTATTGTAGAATGACTTTGTATTTAGCAGAAAAGGCTCTCCATTTGACCATTCCAGATGAGATAAGGATACAAGATTCGCAGGAGCTATTAGATCCCTTATTCAATACAGATAAAGTTGGTGAGAGGCCCATTCTAAATGCACAAATTGATAGAGAGGAAGGAGATGATATTAATCATCAAGAAAGACATGTCATCAGAATGACAAAGAGTTGGATCAAGAAACCCTTTCCACTTGATCCAATTTTGGATACAGTGGTATTCCATATACATGCTCGTCCAGAAAAGGTAAAGGGGAGGAAAGTCACAGTTCCTATCTTTGCACTCCAGTATCCTATCAGGCCAGAAACGGTCTACCAGCTTGATCGTCCAGTGGGATATTACCATCCACCAGAGAAGAAGAAAGAAAAGAGGAAGAGAGCCTCTCCCCAAAGGATCCAGACAGAGCATGTTGAAGAATAGGCCCCTTTTTAGCAACATGAATCTTCTCCCCAGGACCCCCATGACTCTGGGATTTCTCATATCTAGGTTGATTTTCCATTGCCTCCTATTTTGTCAAGCTAGCAAGAGGAGGGAGAGATTCCAAAGACATCCATTCCTCTGATACATCAAGAGCTCGTTTCTCCTATGGTTCCACAAAAGCAAAGAAGGGTCAAGGTTAGAATGAACAAGAGGCAGAGAGTTCATAAAAGATTAGTACCTAATCCATCTATTCCTGAAACCATTCTCAAGGAAGAATTAGATGAGGATGAAATAGAGTCAGATGGGGAGGAAGAGCAAGTGCCTCTAAAAGGGAGAACCTGACTTGCCAAAGCTAAAAAATTGGAAAGAAAGAAGAATTTCACAAATACCCCACCAACCACCCCAACTAAAATAGTAGAGCTCTCTTCATTGGAGGACAAAGCACAATGATGGGTGAATGAGCAAAGAGAGATAGGTGATGACATTCTCTCCATTCCAGATTTTGATTTCATGTCAATGGGTACAAAATTGGTTGGAGATAAGATTAGAGATACTCATACAAGTGAATCTCAACAACAAGATTGGATGTAGATGCCACCTGAGACACAAGGTCCTCATCTAACACCCTCATCTTCACCTCTAGCTATGATGATAGATAAGGTTTTAGTGACACCTCCACCTTCGAGTTCAAAGGAACATGTTCAGAAGGAATCATCATTACAAAAAGAACCAGAACCAAGGGTTACTGATGAGTCACCAAAAGAGACACAGGTGATGGAATGTATACAACAGCCTTCCCAGGAAGTTGAGGATCAAACTACGGGATCTACAGAAACTAAGACTACAAAAGAAGAATGCTCACAATAGGAAACTCCAAGCAAAAATGATAAAGGGAAGAAGATAGATGAACACTTCCCTTCGTCATCTAGAGCTAAGGTTGAAGAAAGACATATCTTGAGATGGTTTCAGAAGGAAATAATGAGAAGTGCTAAGCATCAATTCCTTGCTTCAGAGGATGATATATGTGACATTGGAAAATTTTTGAGCAAGCCTAACTCTCCATTATAGGATGCAACACCATTTGCATTCATTACCAATACTTGGAATCAAGACTTATTTGCACAAGTGGCTCATCCCTCAAAAGGTACAAATGAAGAAGCTGTCAGCCTTCAGGACTATGAAGTAAAGGATATCACATTAGGGAAACCTACACGAGATACTTCTCAACAAATGATGACTATGGGAGTCAAAGAGGTTCTTAACCACATGGAACATGATGAGATTGAAATTAGAGCACTTCAAAGGCAAGTTGAGATCTTGAAAGGATATCTAGCTAAAGTTATTGGTCCTCTTGATTTTGAACACCCCGAGGAGACTTTGACTACCATTTTGAAAGAAGGGGAAGGTGTACAACTCAATCCATTTTTGAGAGCTTGTTAGGATTGGCGAGACAATCTTGAGGATAGGGGTATCACTATAATTATAGGAAGTCTGAAATTAGTGCATGCTACACAAGACAATGTTGATAAGATCATGGCAATTTTGAGGTAGGACTTCAGCATTATGGATGAGGTACGAGTTTGGAGCAAGGATTTGCAAATTTTATAGGCCATAAAAGGAAAAAGGTACCGCATTCTAATTGATTTATATATTGGCGAAGAGCTAGACATGATAGATGATTGGATAGAAAAGATTGTGGAAGGAAATAAAGTGATGGAAACATTGCGAGATGAGATACATAGGCTCAAGGACCAAGCTTGAGAGCAAATTTTGGAAGTAGAAAAGTTATATAGTGATGCATGCTTGGATATTTTTGAAGATGAAGAATGAGAGAAGCTTTTATCAATTGAGGTAGTTGTAGAAAACTTCAGAAAGACATTAAAGGAAGCATCTAGTGATGAAGACATCAGACAAGCCTTCAGGACAGAAGAAGCATTGTTAGAGCTGGATACCAAACTTGGGGATTTTGCAGAAACTCGAATTGAGGTGGACAACTATAGAAAGAAGGTTAAAGATAAGTATGAGGCTTTAGATCTTCTCAATGCTGCTAAGATTACTAAGATTATAGAGAAATTCAAGGGCAAATATCCAAATATATCTTTAGGATGAAGATGAACAAAACCCAGATGCCAGAATTTCAATTTTGACACTTAGAATTTTTTTGAGATTTTTGACTTACTCGAGGTCCGCAGGTCCGCAGCTCCGCATTTTCATGAAGCTCTGCAATTTAGAGGTGCACCGACAGTTGACTGCCAGTTTCAAAAATAGCACTTTCCATGCATTGGAAACGCATTTTGATGGCAAGTTTAACACCGACACACATCAAGTGAAGGGAAAACTTCTATTTTTGGTGTCTTCATGCACTTCTACTTTGACTGATGGCTTCCTCCTATTTTCTCTCTCATGATTTCATTATTTTTGACATGTAAAGGGCTCATGCATCTAATTAATGAATAAAATATGGATGGAGTCCCTCTAAGCACTAGTTAGATTACCAGTTTGTATATATTTAGTTTGTTTTAATGTTTTAAAAGCATTTTTTATTGCATTAAGATATCTCTCACTCTCAACACAAATTGAGGAGACAATTTATTATAAATACCCCATTGCAAAATGTAAAAAAGGCCGCCATTATTATGCAATAAAATTATGCTTTTGGTGCTAGCATTTTGAGTGTAGTTATTCTTGCTTGAATGTGTCATTGTTTTGTGAATTTATTCATGAGATTTTGATTGAGCCAAAGGTTTATTGAAATGTTTTTGGTTGTGCGATCTTTTAGTTTTGGTGTTTGCTACATATATATGAATTCTGTTGACCTAATGAGCTTGAGAAGAAATCACCCGATTGTGTCTACATAGCTTTTTGTCTCGCATGAGCGCACTTTCCGTGGCCTTGCAATTTGATGAAGAGTGAAACATCATTCGATTTGTTAAATTTCTCACCAACGATTGCATCAGTGGATTCTAGGAAGCGCTGCTCCTATTTTCATTGGTTTCCTACCAATTTCTTCAAAGGTTTAACTCACAACGTGTTGTGTTCTGTAGCTTATGTCCATTTAGGAATTTCACTTTCAAGTTGTTTGATTTCATGTTATTTGCTTTGCTAACCCCTTGTTAGAATAGGACCTCATAGTAGCTGCATTGTTAGAATTGCATTCATTGAAAAGCAAAAAATACAAAAAATATTGTTCTTTTGGTGTGATATTTTGAGACAGCAAACAAATTTTACTTGATTCCAAGGTATAAGAGTTTTTGGAACTAGCAAAGGCCTCCTCATGAACATTCACATTTATCTTCTACTAAGCGGATTTTGGTACGTCGCAAGACAAACACTGAACCTTGGAGTGGATCCTTTAAAATATTTTCTTTTCAAGAGAGGAATTACACTATAGATTCTTGTCATTGACCTCGTGCAAAATGAACACCCAACAAGTCTGATATAGTCCATAAAATTCTTGTACTAATTTGAACTCTACATTAACATTCTTTAGAGTTAACATTAATTGAAACAAAAGAAATTATTCTTTCAAATAGAGAGCATAAATTCTTGGTGGTGGTCTACAAGCAAGGGTTTGATTAGCTAACTTGAGGGCACGATCCATTCATTGCTTGTGGCTTGCTAACTGTTCCTTTAAATCTACAATTTCTTCACCTTGAGATGCTATAATCTTATTCATCTTTTTCTTCTCTTCTTTCCACAAGGCCTCATCAAATAGATATTGTCCATACAACTAAAAAATGAGTTTTTGTAGTGTGATAGAACTCATGTCTTCTTCATGATCTCTTTTCCTCTTCCTTTTTTCCTTTCATAAATGTTCTACAAAACTAGTAATCCATGTTGATTTATGGGGAACTAGGGTAGTGTTTGGATCAACATATTTAGGAACTGTTTCCATACCTACAACTAGAAGTACCTAGTAGGTCTACTAGGGTATCATCTAAATTTTCTTTGATTTCATCCCTACATTCCTTAGTAGGATTTTTAGGAATGCTTGTAATCTCAGGATGGGGAGGAGAGTGATTAGAAACAATTTTCATAGGGGATTCCCTAGTGGATGTTTTAGAAAAAGTAGAATCCTTAGAAACTAACACTCTCATTCTAGGGCTTCTCCTTATGGGGGTTTCTTCTTGCATCAAAGCCTTTTGTCTACTTTTCCCTTTGGGTGTCTTTGCTACAGGAGTAGTTGCTACAGGACTTTTCTTTGTTCTCTTTTGTCTCACAATTGTAGGGTTTGACTCTTCCTTTTCCTGAATAGAGATTTCTTCTTGCAGCTTTTGTTTCCTCTTGGCTCTGCTAGAAGTAGGTTTTGGGGTCTCTTGCATAGGTGAAGGCATAGTCTCTTGAATAGGAATAGTTTCTTGCACATTTCCTTGGGTATTTTTGGCTTCAGCCTCTTGGGTATTTTGTTTAGTAGGCTCATTCGTGGGGACATTTTCCTCCTTAGGCTGTTCACTAGGGGTAGCCTGGGGTTGCAGAGTTTTGGCTTGCACAAATTCATCCCATGTAATGGGAGACAAATCCCATGTAATGGGAGACACATCTCTATCAACAACTTGATTAAGGCATGGTGAGTAAAAAAATTATCTTTTCCTTTCTGTGTCTCTTCTACACTAATACTAATACATAGTTTATTATACAAGAAATTTGGAATGTTTATTGTAAGATTATGCCTTATACAACTAAGTAATTTGAAATGATATGCATGCAAGTATGAGAATCTACCTTCGCATGTAAAATACCTGATAATATGCATGGCTAATTCATTGTATGGTGGTGGCAATGACATTCTCTTGCAACCTTTCTTTGTAATGTCCATTTGAGGTTCAAACAGTCTAGTAAATTGATCTCTTGCCAACCTTGCATCATGTGTGCTGGGGTAATTTTCTCCAACTATAGGCAACCCAGTTACTTCAGCAATGCATTTCTCTATTGCAATCACCATTAAACCCTAAATGGAAGCTTCACCCTCATCAAATGTCCTTATGAATTTTGTGGCCACCTCTTCATCATATGTAGTCAAAATCAAGAAATATCCTAGCCATTTGCATGCATTAAACCTTCTTATGGCTTCTACGTCTGAGAGGAACATAGTATGTTCCACTAGTTCTCTCCTCTGCAACCATCCACCCATTTTCTTAACACTTTCTCTACTTACTCTATTTCCCCCCTTTTGAATTCAAGTTGCTTCATTATTTTATAGACTCAACTCACACTTCTTTGTTTTAACAGGCAATTAATGTCATAACAAATTGTTATGCACAATAATATGGCTTTTAATGAAGGTAAATCATGAATATGTGTGAGAATCATCCAAAAATGGCATTTGAATCACATAAAATTTAAACACAAGTCACATCATAGCTTGACATAGAAAATCATTAAAAAATAAGGGGTACGACACCTCACTTGTGTACTTATGGAAATTAATTTCATTAATGAAGGGAATGTGAAGATTTGGAAAAATATTTACGGATAAATCAAAATGCCATTGGATATTAGTGACCTTCCCTACCCCTTGCTAAATATGGACAAGTGTCCACACTTGTTAGACCTCGTATGGGTAAGGGACAGGCATAACACCACCATCATATAAATTATGCAGTATTAAATATAATTAACGAAATCTGTAGACTATAAGTGAATAATAATTTGAAAATGTTATACCTGCCAATCTAATTATTGTACATACCAAAAAAAAGGTGGTAGAACTGATATCAGCATCAACAATGTCTGTCAGCATCTCACAGGGTTTATTGAAAACATGACAAATTGATGACATGGAAAGTGGGTGGATGGGAGATAAAGAAATGAGATGAGGTGGATGGGTGGAAGGTAAAGAGATGAGATGGAAGGAGAAAGTGAATGAAAAAGTGAACTTTATCTGAGCATAAAGTCTTTATTATGATCATGCACAAAGAAACTAATGTTGAAGAGTGGCATCCAGAAGGTTGACACCTTCGACTGTAGGAAGAGTTTGCTGATGTATATTTGAATCCGGCCACTAAAACTACTATAGGAAGTCCTCTTTGGTTTGGGGCCATTTATATAATTTGAGTCTATGACCATTGACTAATAATTTGAAAGGTATTGGATCAATGGTAGTTATTTAAACAACTCCATTATCAAAGACATGACTAATTTCATATGGTCCTAGCCATCTTGTCTACAACTTTCCTAGCATATCTTTATATTTGGAATTATATAGTAGTGCCTAGTCACCAACTTGAAATTGTTTACTAATAATATGAGAGTCATGCCATTTTTTCCTTTATTTTTATATCAGTTTAGTATGCTCCAAAGAAACTTTGCACATTTCATCTAGAGAATTGAGATGTTGAAGACGTTCTCTTTGTGCTACAAGAAATTCAATATCCAATGCCAATGCTGTCCTTAGAGTTTTATGTTCAAATTCAATTGGAAGCATCGCTACTTTTCCATACAAGAGCTCAAATAGTGTAAATCCTATAGTAGTCTTCCAGGTTGTTCTGTAAGCCCAAACAACTTCTTGTAATCTACTGGTCCAATCCCTACGATGTAGATGAACTATTTTTGTTAGGATGTTTTCTAGTTCATGGTTTGTGACCTCTGCTTGTCCATTAGCTCGAGGATGATAAGGACTAGATTTTTGGTGCTTGATGTTATACTGTTTCATCAGCTCTGAGATCAGATTAGAAGTAAATTGTGCACCTTGGTTAGTGACTAGCTTTTTGGGTACACAATAGCAAGTAAAAATTTCTTCATCCAAGAGTATAGCAACTTTTTCATCATGAGCATGCCTCATGGCCTTGACTTCAACCCATTTTGTCAGGTAATTAGTGCACACAAGAATATATCATTTTACATTAGATGGAGGATCAATTGGACCAATGAAGTCCATGCCCCATTTTTCAAATGGTGTTAATGCCATATGAGGATTAAGAGGCATTTCATCTGTTCTTGTTGGTTGGCCCATTTTGATTCTTCTCATACTTCCTTATATAGTTTGTTGCATCTTTGTCAAGTGTAGGCCAATAATAACTAGTTGCCAAGATTTTCAAGGCTATTCTTTTTGCTGCAAAGTGTCCTCTACATGGTTCATTATGACATGCATGTAGAATATCATATGTCTCATCTTCTCTCACACATCTTCTCATAACTTGATTAGGTCCAGTGTAAAACAAGAGATTATCTATCCAGGAGAAACATAAAATTTGATCTACAAGCAACTTTTTTTCCTTGTAAGAAAAATGTTCTGGTATTTTATTGGCTGCAATGTAGTTAGCAATATCTGCATACCATGGAGTTTGAACAACAATATGAAATAAATGCTCATCTGGAAATGCATCATCTACCAAAGTATTGTTAGTAACATCATGATGGATTCTTGATAAATAATCAGTTACAACATTGACTTTTCCAGGCTTATCAACAATAGTTATATCAAATTCTTGCAACAATAGTAACCATCTTGCTAATTTTTCTATTATAGTAGGTTTATTCATGAGATATTTAATAGCTACATGATCATTATGAAAAAATATGGAATAGCTAGTTATGTAATTCCATAATTTGTTTAGCGCATAAACTACTGCTAACAAATCTTTTTCTATCACTATGTAGTTTAATTTTGGTCCATGAAGGCTGTTATTGATATAATAGATTGCATTTTAAAGATTTAAGGATTGCTATGCTAGGACTACACCTATGGCATAATCAGAGCCATCTATATATATATGAAAAGGTAAATTCCAATCAGGACCTTGTAAAACTAGGGCTACAGTTAGAAGTTTCTAAATCTATAGGAAGACTTCATCACATTTAGATGTCCAACTAAATTTAGCTTCTTTTGTGAGTAACTTATACAAAGGACTAGCTATTTTGCTGAACTTTTTTATGAAACATCCATAATATCTAGCATGGCCTAGAAAAGATCTTACATCTTTTGACTTTGTAGGTATGGGAAATGTTTGAATTACCTCTATCTTAGCTAGATCCACTTGTATTCCTGCAGCTGATATGAAATGACCAAGTACCATGCCTTCCTGCATGAGCATGAAACACTTTTCACTATTAAGCACCATATTATGTTCTTGACACCTTACCAAAACCTTTCCAAGATTCACCATTGCTTCTTCAAAAGTGACTCCAAATGTTGTGAAGTCATCCATGTATATTTCCATACAATCATGTGATATATCATCAAAGATGCTAATAACTGCTCATTAGAATGTTGCAGGAGCATTACATAGATCAAATGGTAAAATAGAGTATGCAAAAATACCCCATGGACATGTAAATGTGATTTAGTCTTGATCTTAAGGAGCAATACTAATTTGGTTATAACCACTATACCCATCTAGATAAGAGAAATACTTCTTTCCAGCTAGAGTGTCCAGAACTTGGTCTATGAATGGTAAAGGAAAGTGATCCTTTTTGGTGGCCTTGTTCAATTCTCTATAATCTACACAAATTCTCAAAATTTCTCCTTTTTTAGGTACTATGACTAGGGGTGACACCCATCTACTATTAGATATAGGATAAATAATGCCAACATCAAGCAATATTTGCAATTAAGTTTTAAATATTTCTCTAAGGCTTGGATTTATCCTTCTTTGGGGTTGACAGAGTGGTAGACAACCTTCATTGATGTATATCCTATGGGTGCACAGTGTAGGACTTAATCCTTTCATATCACTATAGTCCCATGAAAAAGCCTTTTCATGCCTTTGAAGCAATTCTTTTAACTGTTCCATTTGTGTGGGTGTTAATTTGGGATTAACATGGAGATTATGACCTTTAGTCAGTTCAATAGTAGTGGTGGAATCTATAATAGAAACTTTAGAGATTGGACTTGCTTCTAATTCACACGGTAAGAGTGGATAAAGAATTTTAGGTTCTTTGAATAAAGTACAATTCTTATCACATTCTTCATATGTGATTAATTCCAACACAAAAATTTTAGATACATCTTTTTCTACCACACAACTGTTAGTGAGGATACTCTGAAGTACTGAATCTTCCTCTTGCAGTTTTAGAAAAGACTGTCTATGTAACATCATGAGCTATACTATAGAGTTGAACTCTTCTTCTTCATCCCCTAAATTTTTCCAAGTAGATGTTCTTAAATATGGTAATGGTTGGGTTGGAGGATATAAATCAAATTTCTTTGTTGCTTTGCCATTTGATATGGTCATATTCCTTGATCTGCAACTTATATTTTCATAAGCTATGGCTAACCATGGTTGACCTAGGATGATAGGTTAACTAGATAGATTAACTTTGGGGGATAAAATCATGAAGTCTGCAAGATATTCTAGAGAATCTAAGGTTACATCTATGTTTTCTATCATCCCATCAGGGGTAATAGTAGAACTATCTACAAGTTGCAAAATTGTTCGTGTAGCCCTTAGTCTTTCTATTTTCAAATTCTTCATAGTATCCTTGGTCATGAAATTTATAGTAGCTCCAAGATCTATTAAAGCATTTTTAACAAACTGACCATTTATACTGACATTCACTACTAGACTTCCTAGATCAGAATATTTTGTTGTGATCATTTTACCCAACACGATGTCAACCAATTTCCCACAACATGGACTGTGGTGGGGTCCTTTTTCTTCCTTTCAGGCTTCTTCAAGCAATCTTCTCTAATAGCTTTTCCATAAACTGGAACATCCTTAATGGCTTGAAACAAAGGTATTTGGACATGTATGTTTTTCAGCTGATCAACAATATTAAAAGGCATTCCTTTGCTTGTTTAGGTTTCTTTTGTATGAGCTTTTTAGGAAAAGGAGATTCCACTACTGGTTGAACTTGGGTTGACATAGTAACATTGGTTGAGTTAACTATTTCAATAACTAAGGGTTCTAATGCTATAGGAGGGTCTAGTATTTCAGTTATAAGAGGCAATTTAGCCACTAGTAAATTTGTACCAAATCTAAGATGTATATCTACAACACCCAAAGCATAAGTAGGATACTATTGAGCATTAACACTTTACATGGGCTACTATGGCTATTGGCTATTTAGGTTTGACTGAGCTTGTTTAGGTAATTGTGTCTACTTTTGAGGTCTCGGATTTGAAGCTGGTGGCATTAGAGCAGGTTGCTAAACTAGAGGTAGTAATTGTGGAGTACCAGTATTTTTGTTAGGTCATTATTGAGATCTCCTCCATTGGTTTGTAGACTGCCAATTTCCTTGGGGTGGCTGCCATTGGTTCTATTGGTTCTACCAGTAGTTCTGTTGGTTTTTCCAAGGTGGTTGGGAATTCTAAGGCCATTGGGATTGTTGTGGGTTGTTTTGCCTAGCATTGTTCCAATTGGGTTGATTTTGTGGAGGACCTTGGGGATTACAATTTTTCCATTGATTACCATATGAATTTGAATTTTACAGGGGGTCCTAAGGCATACCTTGACATTGGGCCCATGGTCGGCATTGAGTAACAATGAATACTTGCTCATCATCTCCATCTATCTTGACATACTCAGTTGGAAGATGTTGGTTCTCCATGCTTGCGACCAATTTACATTGGTAATCCTTCTTTTATTTCTGACAATGAGGACATTATTCAACTAGTTGTAACTCAGCTTCTACATACTTCTTCTTTGAAGTCATTGTATCAAGATGTGTAGCAACATTGTTGATGATGTCTTGTTTGAAATCTAACAATAGGTTAGATATCTTGAGCTTTGAAATGCCTTGACTGATTTCTTTAGTGACTATGGAATGAGGTCTTCAGCCTTTCTTCATGGTTGACCTTGAATAGTTTTGACAAATCTTCTTGACGTCTTCCCAAGAAGCTTGATATACATCACCACTAGCCATAAGGTCTAGTGCTTCTAAATAATCATCATTCACACCTCTTAGAAATACTAGCTTTTGTGAAACCTCAAACAACACATGCTGAGGGTTCTTTTGCATTGTATATATAAAATGTGAAACATAGTCTTCTAATGTTTCTTCCTACTTTTGGGATATCCTGAAGACATCATCTCCTCTTGAACCAGATGCTTTGCAATACTCTTTGTACTTATCTAGAAATAGAGTTTGCATCTCATCCCAACTTCCTGCTACATTGGCTCCTAAGCCCATGAACCATCATAGAGCTGATTTTTTCAATGTTGTTAGAAACAATTTAAACTTATGGGCATCAGTGTTGTAGTAAAAAATACAATAAAGTATATCAAACTCAAACAAGAAAGTATCAGGGTCTTCAGTTGCAAGGCCATAGAACTTTGGAAGGGAAACTGCAATTATATTCTTGAGATTATCACTATTTATAAGGCTTAGGAGAGGAAATGGAAAATTAGGTTGTGCCATGATTGGAGGTATTAGATTATGAGGTTAGTGCTGAAAAGGGACATTGGGTACTAGATGATTAACAATTGGTGGATTTAGAGTAGCGTTATCAAGAAAATTGGCCAATACTTTAGTGAAATTTTGAAGACCACTTGTATCTATTGGTTTAGCTCTTGATGATGATATTGTGGGAAAAATAGGGCTTGCATCTTCAAAAGGTAACTCAATTTCTTCTTCTTCAATTTCTTCATTTAAATTAATAGACTCCTATAGAAGAAATTTTCCATATTCATCTCATCCTCTTCCTCTTCGATGCATGCAATTAAACTTTTCACATTGGTGAAAGAAACTTCAAACTGGAGATTTCTAAAAAAATTTTATCTAAGAACTATGACCCAAAAATGCTCCTAGCTTGACACCATCCTCGACAATGGTGCCAACAATGATCTGCCTTACAATATGTGTATCATAGTCATGCTCTAGGCCATGCTTACGAATAATATATTCAAAGTAAGGACCATTTTTCCCACTATGAGGTGCATTTAATCTTGTCAACCGAGGGATGTATACTTGAAATGGTCGGCACAATATGTGCACTAGGTCTCTTAATGAGTCACTAAGCTTATGTTGCAAGAAAGTAATATGCAAGAAAAGAACTTACACTATTGCTACAGGCAACTAACACACTTAACTCTATGAATACTGGAAATACAATGAAAGGATAAAAAATATTTCAACTTGGTTCCCACTATAATTGTTCTAACATATGCTATAGGAACATTCACAAAGTGCAATGCTAGAAGAAGGAACTTATAACTTCCACTTACAATACTAAGAATGCTTGGAAATAAATCTATTCTATCCTAATCTAATCCACCTTCCAAGTGGGACCCCTTGGTTAGATTCACTAAATTACTAGCATAAGATAGAAGCCAAAAACTATTTCATTAGATTTTAGATATTCATTACATAACACAAACTATAAAACACAACTGTAAAAGTTAACTGTCTGTTCTCATAAACTGTTTCTTCTAACTAGCTAAACTAACACACTTGGGTCAATTCCTATATATAGGAGATCAACACTTATTTCTTTAGAACAAGATTTAGTATGCAAAGAACATTAACAAATAAAGTAAACATTCACAAATCAAAACTAAAATTCACATATATGTTTAGACAAAGAAAAGCAAACAAAAATTGCAAACCTCACAAGAGAAAACACTCCATGCTTTCTTGATTCTGTAGATGTGTCCTTTTGATGGGGATGTATGCTCAAGATGCTCAAAAGCTGCTTCAATAGAGGTGGGTAATGGAAAATTGGTAGCTTTTTGAGCTCTCAATTTGGCATTATAAGGGTAAGATTGATGGCTTTGGTTCTCAAAATAGCATGGTAACTTTAGCTCAAATATTGTTGATGAAATGGCTTGGGATGAGATTCAATTTATAGGTCAAGGGGTAGAGGGATGGAGGGCTTAGATGCAAGGATGGGTAGATGGTTAAGGAGGGCTAAGATGCACTCAAAGGGGAGCACATGGATTGTGCTTGTTTAGAACCAATGGGAAGGTGACACTTGTCACAAGGAGGATGAGTGTGAGAGGGTAGGGTAAAGGGTTGGTTAAAGGCATGATGAGTGGGGTTGAGTATGTAAGAGAGATGTAAGAGGAATGAGTGTGGGAGAGAGAAGAGTGTGGAAGATGGATGTAAGAGTCATGAGTGGGCTTGTAAGAGTCTTTTATATTTTGTAAGAGCACTCATGACTTGGTGGTTGGAATTTTTGAGGGGAGACTTTGATTTGGTTTAGGAAAGTCTTAAACTTTTTTAGTGAATGTGACAACATTAGGGGGTGGATTAGGCTTGGGTTTAGGATTAGATTAAGGATGTTAGAGATGTGCAAGTGGATGGCATTAATGAGGGTGGGTGAGTTAGTGGCTAAGCTAGGTTAGTATGGGTGGATGGGGTGGATTAGGCTAAATGGAGGATTAGGGATAAGTTAGGGGTTTTTGGATTTGAGGATTTTATTTATCAAATAGATTTATTTAATAAATGGGGATTTTTGGAATTATATAGAAGAATAGGATTTAATTGATAAATAATAGGTTTATTTGATTTATCAATTAGGACTATAGATGATTAATTAAATTAATTAGCTAGGGATGGCAAAGGATTAATTAAATAAGAATTTAATTAATGATTCCTTTAGAGATGGCTAAATTAGATTACCAAAGCGATGTAATAAAATTTAGGTGTCTACATTTTGCCCCTCTTTGACATAGTGTTGAGAAAACACTATTTCAAAGAAGTTTGAATGAAGACGACACGAAGAAGATGTTTTAGCAACAAAGTTGCCCCAGTCTAGGATAAGAAGAGGAGAGACTAGACTAGACTTAGATGATGCCCCCTCAAGAAGGCAGCAGGGAGAGAAATGAGGCTCGACGACTTCTTTAAAAGTACAAGAACCTGAGATGAGCAAGGAGACTCAGATTGGCTAAGAGAAGGGGCTGAATTAGCTCAAACTCTCACTACAGGAGAATGATAAAGGGAAATCAGAGGCACAATAGTAAAGCAGGCTTAAGAATTTCCAGGATTGGGGGGAGGATGGAGGAGCAGAGTGATATAAAAGGAATCCATGGAGGAGGGGAGGGATGATGGGATGATAAAGCTGATGCAAAAGGATTTCAAAGAGTCAAAGTGGTGGAAGATGGGTTTCGGAGATCCCTAGGACTAGGATTGTGGATCTCTAAAAATGAGGCTTGGTGGGTTGATTTGATTGGTGAATCCCTAAGACTAGGATTGTGGATTCCTAAAGCTAAGCGTGAGGAGTGATCCAAAGAGATATTGATGCATATGCTAGGATAGGTGCTGGATATGGATGGGGGATAATGGAGATGAAGGGAATCCATTGAAGCTTTTTGAGCAGGGGGATACTTCAAAGAGAAGTACCACCATGTAGTTGAGCACTAGATTTGCTATAGGACTGTTGGTTAATTGCCAAGGTTATCAAGAACATCAAGGCCTTTTCACCAACCGTCTAGAGGACTGACAAACTGACTCAAAACAAACACGCAAGGATTTTTCTAGTATCACACATGAATCCAAGAGGAAGCAGCATGGAAACGACACTAGGAGAACCCACAAGCAGAAAAGAAAAACAAACGAAAGACCTGATCAAGACCTTACACTTTGATTGCCTCATTCAAAGCATACCAGGATATCAAAGATCATGGCAACCTTGAGGAGAGAACAAGGATATTTCTTGGAAAAGATATTTCAAGACCCAAAAGGGAAGATCCCAAATCAAAAGAAAGCAAAAATACAAAAGAGAACTTTTTGCCAATGAGATGGGTAGGACGAGGTACTAACGGACCAAGATCAGACATGAGGAAAGCTATATCCTGCAAGGACCTATCAGAGAGCACCTAAGCTTAGTGGATTTGGATGAGTGATGCATTTGGCAAGCTGAACTAAGAAGGATAACACTTTGGTGATAGGAAATATAGCTAAAGGATGCATTGGAATAGCTAACCAAGGTGTGCGATGTGTGCAAGATGTTGACCAAGGATGAACTAACACAAAAGCTGGATAGATACAATGGTACTAAGCTAAAGAGGATGTACAAGCTGACAGACCAAGATATGTTACAAATGTACAAGTTTGTTCATGTTTTGGTTTTTTGTGAGATGGAAATGTTTACGAAGGGTGGGATGTCTGCAATAGTTGATAGGTGGATAGGTAGATGGTTTGTGAAAAGCTTAAGTGAAAATGCGGTTTTGTGTGTGCACGTGATAGGATACAAGCTAGGATACAAGATTATTTACAAGCTGGAATATGGTACAAGCTTTGGACAAGATTTGGATATACAAGGTATGATACAAGATTTACAAGGTATAATACAAGATTTGGTACAAGTTTTTACAAGCTGAGGTACAAGATTTTACAAGCTGTACAGGAGGTATTTACAAGCTTCATCAGATTTTGGATATTTGGTTGGAACACCAAGGGAACAAGCAGGTGTTTTATGGGATGGTAGGTGGATGGATGAGGGATAGGATAGTGATAGATAATGGATTAGTCTTTAGTACACAAGGTACTTGAATTACCAGGTTTTCAACAAGGTACCTATCCAAGGCACTTGAATTGCCAAATTTTCACTGTTGGACGTTTATTTCTCTTTACTATTTTTTTGTACTTTTCAAAAGCTGGGTATACCAAGGATCTTCAAGCATAGAAATTCTTGAGATGAATGATGTTAGTGGGATCATTCAAGAGTTCTCCTTCTGGTGTAGATAACTGATAGGCTCTGGAGCTCAAGGAGGCAATAACCACATAGGGACCAAGCCATGTAGGTTCAAACTTGCCTTTCTTTTCTCGATCTTCTTGGACTTTCATGTTTTCTTTGAGGACCATGTCACCTAGCTGAAAATGTTGTGGGAGCACCTTCTTGTTGAAATTCCTTTTGAGATGAGTTTGGTAGAATGTGAGATGGTCATAGGCTTGTTGTCTCTTCTCGTCTAAGAGATCTAGCTGGGTGAGCTGAGCTACTCTGTATTCTTCATCTGATATTTTCCCTCGCAAAGATATGCATAGTGAGGGAAGTTCAACTTCTATAGGTAATACCACTTCGACACCATAGACTAGGGAGTATGGAGTTGTGCCTGTGGATGTACGAAAGGAAGTTCGATAGGCCCATAGGGCTGGATTTATTTGTTGGTGCTAATCATGGCCAGAATCATTGAAAACTTTCTTTAGGATTTTGAGGAGGGTTTTGTTAGTTGCCTTTGCCTGGCTGTTACCTTGTGGGAAATATGGGCTAGAAAAGCTGTGATGGATGTGGAGGGAAGTGCATAATTCTTCCATGTTGAGATTTTCAAAGTTACCTCTGTGGTCAGTGAAGATGGTGGATGGGATGCTGAAGTGGCAAACAATGCGGTACAAGATGAACTTGGAGACCTGAACTCCTATAGTTGAGACTAGGGGGACTGCTTCCACCCACTTAGTGAAATAGTTTTTAGCTGTTATTATCCATTTATGTCCATCAGATGAGAGGGGTGTGATAGTTCCAACTAGATCAAGGCCCCAACAAGCGAAAGGCCAAGGTGGTGCAATAGGCTATAGATCTTGTGCTGGAGCATGCACAAGATTTGCATGCTGCTAACATGGGAGACACTTTCTAACAAAGTCATAGGAGTCTTCTTCAATGGTAGGCCAATAGTAGCCTGCTCTAAGGATTTGTTGTGCTAGGACAATACCACTCGTGTGGGCACTGTAAAGTCTGGAGTGTACTTCTTTTAACGCCATTGCGGCCTCATTTTCATCTAAACATCGAGAGAGACTATTGTGATAACCCCAACGATATAGGGTATTGGCTATGATAACATAGTGGGATAATTTTTGGATGAGGTTCTGGCGTTGGGTACATGTGAGGTGAGGGGATATGATACCATCGTTAAGGTAAGCATAAATTTCATGGTACCAAGGGGATTGGGGACCAACCAAGATACAAACACGGTTTGAATCCTCATTCGCATAGGCAGGTGTGAGGAGCTGCTCAACTAAAAACTCATACTGCGTAGCTTCTTGGGGAATTTCCAAGAGCGAGCCGATAGTGGCTATGGCATCTGCTGCCTTATTCTACATTCGTGGCACTTGTGTAAACTGAAGCTTTGTAAAATGCTGGGTCAGTTGATCAACTAGCTCTTTGTAGGGTAATAGATTTTCATCTTTGGTTTGATATTCATTTAGGACTTGCTTGATGATGAGTTGAGAATCACCAAAGACTTGTAACTCAGTGATATTTCATTCTGCAACTATCTTTAATCCTGCTACAAGAGCTTCATATTCTGCTATATTGTTGGTGCTAGGGAATTGTAGCTTGAAGGCTTTTGGAATATAATCTCCTTGAGGTGTAACCAACAATATTCCTACCCTTGATCCATGAGAGGTGTATGAGCCATCAAAATAAAGTTTCCATGGGGGCTGTTCTTCAATTAGACAGATATGCTCATCTGGAAATTCTGTGATCAAAGGACATGCATCTATTAGAGGTGCATCAGCTAGGTGATCTGCTATAGCTTGCCCTTTGATTGCCTTTCTGTCCACATACTAGATGTCAAACTCACTTAGTAGTATAACCCATTTTGCTAGCTAACCTGTGAGTGCTGTTCTGGAGAGCATATACTTGAGAGGGTCAATCTTGGAGACTAGTTGGATGGTATGACTTAGCATGTAGTGGCGAAGCTTTTGAGTTGAGAAAACAACTACCAAACAAGCTTTTTCCATAGGAGTGTAATTGAGTTCATAACCAACCAGGGTTCTACAGATATAGTAGATGGCTCTTTCTCTTCTATAATCATCAAGCTGTGCTAGAAGTGCCCCTATAGTAGTATGCGTTGCAGATATGTACAAAATCAAGGGACGACCAGGAACTGGTGGAACCAAAATAGGAGGATCGGCTAGATACTGCTTGAGTTGATCAAAGATGCATTGACATTAAAGATCCCACTTGAAGTTCTCATCCTTCTTTAGTAAATGTGAAAATGGTGTACACTTATCTGCAAGCTAGGAGATGAAGCACCGAACGGATTGGAGCTTTCCTTGAAGAGAGTGAAGCTGTCGCAATGTTTGGGGAGGAGGCATGTCTTAGATAGCCTTGACCTTCTTGGGGTCGATCTCTATACCTCGTTTAGAAACTATGAAGCCTAGAAGCTTGCCAGATGTGACCCCAAAGACACACTTCTTGGGATTTAGCATGAGATGATATTGGGCTAACCTATCAAAGACTTTCTCCAGGTCAGCAAGATGATCCATGAAGGTGTGAGATTTGACTAGGATATCATCCACATAATCCTCCAAAATGCTATGGATAAGATCATGGAAAATGGCTGTCATAGCTCTTTGATAGGTAGCCCTAGCATTCTTTAGGCCAAAAGGCATCATGGTGTAGCAAAAGGTTCCCCAAGGGGTAGTGAATGCTGTCTTATGTTGATCCTCTTCTGCAATCTTGATCTGATTATACCCAAAAAATCCATCCATAAGGGATAGAATTTCATGTCCAGCTGTAAGATCTAAAATCATATCTATGTTGGGCAAGGGAAAATCATCCTTTGGACAAGCTTTGTTAAGATCTCTAAAATCAGTGCAGATTCTGATGTCACTGGAAGGCTTAGTGACAGGGACCATGTTGGAGATCCACTTTGAGTAGTTGATAGGTCGAATAATCTTAGCAGCTAACATTCTTTCTAGTTTAGCTTTGACCAGTAATGCCACCTTGGGGTGCATTTTTCTAAGCTTTTGTCTGACGGGCTTGATCTTTGGATCGACTGCAAGATGATGAACTACAAGCTTTGGATCAAGTCCTGGCATATCCTAATATGACCATGCAAATCAGCCAATATTCTCTCTTAAGAACTCAAAGAGGAGGTCATCTTGGTCTTGTGATAGGGATGCAACAATGTGAACAAGTCTAGGGATCTCTAAAGAACCGATGTTGACTTCTCTAGTATCCTCTATTAGAATAGATGACACCTCTAGACGATTATCTTGAGGAGGCAATACTAAATCCTCATGTTCTGCTTGTGGCTTTGGATTTTCTTGGTGAGGGGCTTTCTTCGTTGCATTAGCTAGTCCTGGTTTCACCTTAGTTCCAGTTTTGGGTGCATCGGAACTAGGTTGGGGATTTTCTCCAAAATACCCCTTGTGATCTAGCTTATAGACATAGGCAGAATCTGGCTTTGTCTTCTTGTGAGGTGTTTCAGCTCCCATGAATCTTAGAAGTGCTTCCTCTAATGCGAACTCATCAATGTGTATGACTCTTGGTTGGTCCCAATCTATGAGTTGTGGGTGAGCGAGTGGTAGGTCAATGAGATGGATGGATACTTCTCGGAGAACAGAGTCTCCTAGAAAGATTTGGTCTGGGATATCGTCGTAGGCTCTCTTTTCAACTTCCTTATGAATGTCTTCAATTTTGACAAGGTGATGGTGGATGTTCGAAAAAGCATGACCGTTCTCGTTGGTGCCCCTAGTTGTGGGTATGCCAAAGCCAAGACCTGACTTTGTTTCCCACTTATGTGCTTCGATGGGACATTGCATGCCCCTTTCTTCTGGTCCTAGTCCACCACCTTGATAGTTCCATTTTTGAGTGATGAGCTTATGTTCTTGGGGATACTTCTGGCTAAACTGATCAAGGCATGCTTGATTTCTTGGAGGTGCATCCTTATGTAACCAATTGTTGATATATGGAGTGAGCCCCTCATGAAGAGGGGTTTTTGAGGATACAAAGGTCATTGGGCCAAACTGTTTGTATCGAGGAGGTGGAATCTCCTTAGCTTTGTGATATGTTGACCGTCCATGGGTATGTGGATCAAGTGGAATTGCTTCGACAACAAATGCATCTGACAGACTATATTCTCCACAACCTTTGTTCTTGATCTTTACGGTTGATAGGGTGGAGGTGAGGATGGTTTTTGCATCATTACAAGTGTGGGATGAGCTGGCGATGGCTGTGCCAATGTCTATTCTAGGGAAATGGTTTGTATATGAGGCTTCAACTGTGTTGTAGTAAGCAAAGAGTTCTGGATTGGCATGGATGGTTACCTCAATGCCTTGATGTAGAAATTTGATGCACTAATGGTAGGTGGATGGAATGGCCTTCATAGCATGAATCCATGGGTGACTGAGGAGGATGTTAAATGGTAGGTTTAGATCAACAACATGGCAAACTATCTCTTGGATGACCAGCCTGACCTTGATTGGTAGAAAAATAGTCCCTTCTGTGGTTCTTTCCAAGTTGTCATAAGCTTTGATGGTGATAACCTCATTGATCATATCTGCCTCAGTATACCCAGCTTGTTTTATGAATTTTAGGGTGCAAATATTCAAGGCTAATCCATTATCTATCATCACTCTTTTCACAGCAAAATTGGATACCATGATGGCTATGCGAAGTGGAAGGGTGTGATCTGGTTTGACTGCGGGTATGTCGGTGGGTTTGAATGATAGGGCACATGAGGAGGATAGGTGTCCAACAAGATTACAAAAATTAGTTGCATTGATATCAGAAGGGACATGAGATTCTATGAGGGCACTGTAAAGGATGTCTTTGTACATAGGACTAGTGCGGAGAAGGTCTAAAATGGAGATTTGGGCTGGCATGTTCCCAAGGTGTTCCAAGATATTGTACTGGCTTTTTGATGGACCTGATGGTGCTGATGAAACTGGTGGGCCTGCGATGTTAAATCGTGCTCTTCGAGTGGTGACTGCACACTCATTATCGTGTCCTCGGATATTGATAACATTGACAGAAGGCTCTTTCTCAGATATACAACCTATAAGGCTACCATAGTCTAGATAGGATGAAGTGTGGTCATTGTTCTTCCCATGCTGTTGGTTTGGTTGGCAGTTGTTGGTATTGTTTTGGATAGGTGCTTTTCCAAGATTTTGGTTGTTGTGTGGAGGAAAAGCATTTTGATAAATCTATAAGCCTGCATTGGGAGAGGTTTGGGCACCAATAATAATTTCTTTCTGATCAATGAGGTCCTGCACATAATCTTTTAGTTTCATGCATCTAAGGGTGGTGTGACCATTTACCCTATGGAACTTGCAATACTCATTGTCTTTGTACCATGCAACTTTGGATTGGCTTGGATCAATTTTCTGGGTAGGAGGAAATTTGATGAGGTTTTCCTTAGCCAATTTCTCAAAAATGACATCCAATGGCTCACCAAGGGGCGTATAGTTTATAGGTGTAGGTTGGAATTTGGGTTTTTGTCCTGTAGCTACATTGATTGCATTAGCTTGATTGTTAGACCATTGAAAGTTGGGTCTTGTATTTTGGTTTTGATAGCTTTGGTTATTTCGTTGTTGGTAATTGATAGCTTGTTGGTTGTTTGTTTGATATAGTAGGTTAGACTGGTTTTGAGAAGGACCAAAAATATTCACATGTCTGGTGTCAGTAACCCCATCTATTGCAACATGCTTGTTTTTGCTCCAATACCTAGACTTGTCATTGGAATGTGATTGATTTTGGTTGGCCTCTTTGTAAATCTTGACCACACCATCTTTGATGAGTCCTTGCACAAGGATCATTCCTTTCTCTTTGATATCCTTATAGGTCTGCAAACAGTTCATGGTCATGTGGTGAGCCAAACTGGGATGAGCATTATCAATAAACATTTTCACCACATGGTGTTCTACCAAGGTGCAGGATATGCGGGTGGTAAGGGTTTGCCATCTTTGCAGGTATTCAGCAAGGCTTTCACCACCTTTTTGCTTAGTGTGGACAAGGTCAACTATTGATAGCTCCATTTCATCAAGATGGGCATATTGGGCTACAAATGGCTCAAATAATTCAGCAAAGTTTTTAATTGTGCAATAGGGGATTCTGTAAAACCATTCAAGAGCTGGTCCAGCCAAGCTTTTGGGAAAAAAGCACAAGAGAAAGACATCATTGTATGCCACATCCTGGCAGTGCATGTAAAATTCTTTGATATGTGTGACAGGGTCTCCTTTTCCTCTAAATTTGTCAAATTTGGGTACCTCAAAGTGTTCGGGAAATGGTGTCATGATAATGGCTCTGTCAAATGGGTAAGGACACACATTCTCAAACTTGAATGTCTTTGGATCATTCCCTTCTTGGATGGCTTTCAGAGCTGTCTTCATTTGCTCCCATTCTGAATTGATAGGTGATGGCTGGGGTGCCCCCAATGTAGGAGTGCCTTGAGGTAGGTATGCACTAGATGGGGCCACTGAATATGGATGGCTGTGAGGGATTTGTTGATAGGGATTGTACATTGTTTGGGCAGTTGCATGGTGGATGATAGGTTGTTGAGGGGGAGGTGGCGCATATTGCTACATGTGTTGCGAGGCTTGTTGTTGATGTGGGATTTGAGGTTGGGATTGAGGAACATAAGCTGGCTATGGGATAAATGGATTGCTTTGTAGAGGTAAGGTATAAGATGGTTGTGACGCTTGGGGCAAGGATCGGGGGCTTGTGGGGTTTGACCAATATATGTGGGTTGTGCCCCCATTTGGGATGGTATCTACAAATAATTGGTGGTTGGCTGGGGTGGTGGATTACCTCCTAGAAGTGGCATTGAAAAGTAGTTGGTAATAGGAGGTAATGGATTAGTTGGTGGTGGAGGTGGTGGGAATTGAAAGCTTGGGAATGGAACTGATGGGGTTTGATAGCTCTGTGGTTGGATTTGGAAGCTTGGTAGAGTGGTGGCGGGAGCTGGGGTCGCTTGGGAGCTTGGAAAAAAATTGGTAGTAGCTTGTGGGACTTGATAGCTTTGTGGAGTGAGGGTAGTATCTTGTGGATTTGTGGCTGATGGTATTGAGCTCCCAAGACCTAATGGAAATGATGGGATTGTGCTTTGGGCTGTGGTGAACAAGCTGGGGGTGATGAAAGGTTGATTACTTGGCCCCATGGGTGGCATCCCTGTTGTATGTTGGCCAAAGATGCTAGCACTGATTTGGGAGATGGGTGGATTTGGAAGGCTGGGTTGGGGAGCAGCAGCAACAATAGTGAAGGGAGTGAACGGTGAGGTATTTTGGGTAAAGGGGGTGTGGAGTGGAGAGGTATGAACCAAGGATGGAGTGGTGGTGGCTGGGTTGGCTTGCGGCATGGAGATTTCAACTTGGGTGGATGATGGTATGTTTGGGTCTGTTGGATCATATGGATTGGCTGGAGGCTCTTCTTTTGGCATATATTGAGGATAATTTGGATCATAAGAGCCTATGGGTTGTGGCAGCTACCCAAACAATGGGTGAGATGGATTTGATAATGGAGGGGGTCTTCCAAAGTCAAAGGTTCCTACATTGTCCCTTCGAAAATTAGCCATGATTATCTCTTTATTCTTGTCTATAATGGCGTTTACCAATACTACATTTCCTGGTTGGTTCATGAAAGCTTCAATGTCAGTAGGTGATGACATAGCTTTCTCTGGGCTGAAGAATGGTTGAATGCTCAAGGGGGGTGAGGCTGTTTGATCCAAATGATAGGGCTCCATTGTTTCTTTCTTCTTGGATAAGCGAGTGACGGGTGGCATGAAAATGCTCCTAGGGATGAGATGCAACAAATGCTGGTGGATGCAAAAGGGGGGAAGGCTTTTCTATGAAAATGATTTCCTAGGTTGAGGCAAAGCTATATGACAAAACCTAAGGAGGATTGGGTTGGGGACTCTAACTTCAAAGATATGTTGCCAAAGCACGAAAGGTCTGCTTTCCTATGTGCAAGTTTGGTGGTGATTGTGTCAACTTAAGGATAGACTGATGATCCTTTAGGAAGAACACGAGATTGACCACTTATGGATCCCAACCTTTAGCTCAAGGTGATGAGGGATAACAAGTGACAAAGCTAGATTACCCTAGACAAAGCTCTGTCAAAGGGATAACCTTGGTGAGATGGGTGGATTTGGAAGATTTTAGGAATGGTAAACTTTTGGCAAGGTGACAAAATTTTTTGAAGGCTTGGATGTGAAGATTTTGGATTGCTGGTTAGATGGTTTGATTCTAAATGAGATGGATGAGCTAATAATGCTTATGGGGATAACCTAAGATGGCTGGCTTTTCTACAAAGATGACTCTAAAGTAAAGCTTATCCAAGAAGATGTGGAGAAACAAGGGTGTTTAATCATAGAAATCATGCCTAGTTGGTAAGGCATAGGCAGGATTAACTCTTGGATGTTGGCTAAATTTGATGGTGCGCTCTAACCAGGCCTCTTGAAGTGCTTCGTCAGTAGCTTTGTCCTCTGCTTTATGGAGTTTGGCAATTCGTGGGCTTGGTGTTATTTCTTCTCTCTTGGCTGAAATTTCTTGGTATGCTAGAGATGGCTTGAGTTTGACCTTGTGAAACTTCTGTTTGGGTTTGGGTTGTTCCGACATAATTTTTTGAATTTTCTTGGCTTTCAGAGATCTCAGTTGTTTTGCTTCAACTTGTTCAACTTCTAAAAAAGGCAGTGACTATGCTAAGTGTGCCCTAAGCTAGGATTGACCAAGTTTGGAAAACATTCATTCAACAAGTAAAATAAAATCAAGCAATAGATAGGAACACCCAGATAGAAGTTTGTGGTTCTCAAAATGTGATACTTGCACTGAGGAGTGTGTATGTTCACCTCATCATTCACCCCCTTCACTATTGCTGCTGCTCCCCAACCCAGCCTTCCAAATCCACCCATCTCCCAAATCATTGCTAGCATCTTTGGCCAACCTCAACAATATACAACAGGGATGCCACCCATGGGGCCAAGTAATCAACCTTTCATCGCCCCCAACTTGTTCACCACAGCCCAAAGTACAATCCCATCATTTCCATTAAGTCTTGGGAGCTCAATACCACCAGCCACAAATCCACAAGCTACTACCTTCACTCCACAAAGCTATCAAAACCCACAAGCTACTACCAATCTTCTACCAAGCTTACAAGTGACCCCAACTCCCGCCACCACTCTACCAAGCTTCCAAATCCAGCCACAAAGCTATTAAACCCCATCAGTTCCATTCCCAAGCTTTCAATTCCCACCACCTCCACCACCAACTAATCCATTACCTCCAATTACCAACTACTTTTCAATGCCACTTCTAGGAGGTAATCCACCACCCCAACCAACCACCAATTATTTGCAGATACCATCCCAAATGGGGGCACAACCCACATATATTGGTCAAACCCCACAAGCCCTCCGATCCTTTCCCCAAGCCTCACAACCATCTTATACCTTACCTCCACAAAGCAATCCATTTATCCCACAGCCAGCTTATGTTCCTCAATCCCAACCTCAAATCCCATATCAACATCAAGCCTCGCAACACATGCAGCAATATGCGCCACCTCCCCCTCAACAACCCATCATCCACCATGCAGCTGCCCAAACAATGTACAATCCCTATCAGCAAATCCCTCACAGCTATCCATATTCAGTGGCCCCATCTAGCACATACCTACCTCAAGGCACTCCTACATTGGGGGCACCCCAACCATCACCTATCAATTCAGAGTGGGAGCAAATGAAGACAGCTCTGAAAGCCATCCAAGAAGGGAATGATCCAAAGACATTCAAGTTTGAGAATGTGTGTCCTTACCCATTTGATAGAGCCATTACCATGACACCATTTCCCAAACACTTTGAGGTACCTAAATTTGACAAATTCAGAGGAAAAGGAGACCCTGTCACACATATCAAAGAATTTTAAATGCATTGCCAAGACGTGGCATACAATGATGTCTTCCTCTTGTGCCTTTTTTCCAAAAGCTTAGCTGGACCAGCTCTTGAATGGTTTTATAGAATCCCCTATGGCACAATTAAAAACTTTGCTGAATTATCTGAGGCATTTGTAGCCCAATATGCCCATCTTGATGAAATAGAGCTATCAATAGTTGATCTTGTCCACACCAAGCAAAAAGGTGGAGAAAGCCTTACCAAATACCTGCAAAGATGGCAAACCCTTACCACCCGCATATCCTGCACCTTGCCAGAACGCCATGTGGTGAAAATGTTTATTGATAATGCACATCCCAGCTTGGCCCACCACATGACCATGAACTGTTTGCAGACCTATAAGGATATCAAAGAGAAAGGAATGATCCTTGAGCAAGGACTCATCAAAGATGGTGTGGTAAAGATTTACAAAGAGGCAAACCAAAATCAATCACATTCCAATGACAAGTCTAGGTATTGGAACAAAAACAAGCATGTTGCAACAGATGGGGTTACTGACACCAGACATGTGAATATCGTTGGTCCTTCTCAAAACCAGTCTAACCCACCATATCAAACAAATAACCAACAAGCTATCGATTACCAACAACGAAATAACCAAAGCTATCAAAACCACAATACAAGACCCAACTTTCAAGGGTCTAACAATCAAGCTAATGCCATCAATGTAGCTGCAGGGCAAAAGCCCAGATTCTAACCTGCACCTAGAAACTATACACCCCTTGGTGAGCCATTGGATGTTATTTTTGAGAAATTGGCTAAGGAAAATCTCATCAAATTTCCTCCTACCTAGCAAATTGATCCAAGCCAATCCAAAGCTGCTGGTACAAGGACAATGAGTATTGCAAGTTCCATAGGGTAAACGGTCACACCACACTCAGATGCATGAAACTGAAAGACTATGTGCAAGACCTCATTGATCGGAAGGAAATCACTATTGGTGCCCAAACCTCTCCCAATGCAGGCTTACAGATTTATCAAAATGCTTTTCCTCCACACAACAACCAAAATCCTGGAAAAGCACCTATCCAAAATAACACCAACAACCGCCAGCCAAACCAACAGCATGGGAAGAACAATGACCACACTTCATCCTATATAGACTATGGTAGCCTTATAGGTTGTATATCTAAGAAAGAGCCTTCTGTCAATGTTATCAATATCCAAGGACTAGACAATGAGTGTGCGGTCACCACTCGAAGAGCACGATTTAACATCGCAGGCCCACCAGTTTCATCAGCACCATCAGCTCCATCAAAAAGCAGGTACAATAGCTTGGAACACCTTGGGAACATGCCAGCCCAAATCTCCATTTTAGACCATCTCCGCACTAGTCCTGTGTACAAAGACATCCTTGACAGTGCTCTCATAGAATCTCGTGTCCCTTCTGATATCAATGCTACTAATTTTTGTAATCTTGTTGGACACCTTTCATCCTCATGTGCCCTGTCTTTCAAACCCACTAACATACCCATGGTTGAGCCAGATCACACCCTTCCACTTCGCATAGCCATCATGGTATCAAATTTTGCCGTAAAAAGAGTAATGATAGATAATGGATCAGCCTTGAACATTTGCACCCTAAAATTCATAAAACAGGCTGGGTATACTGAGGCAGATATGATCAGTGAGGTTATCACCATCAAAGCTTATGACAACTTGGAAAGGACCATAGAAGGGACTATTTTGCTACCAATCAAGGTTGGGCCGGTCATTCAAGAGATAGTTTTCCATGTTGTTGATCTAAACCTACCATTTAACATCCTCCTCGATCACCCATGGATTCATGCTATGAAGGCCATTCCATCCACCTACCATCAGTGCATCAAATTTCTGCATTAGGGCACTAAGGTAACCATCCATGCCGATCCAGAACCCTTTGCTTACTGCAATGCGGTTGAAGCTTAATATACAAACCATTGCCCTGGAATAGACATCAGCACAGCCATCGCCAGCTCATCCCACACTTGTAATGATGTAGAAACCATCCTTGCCTCCACCCTATCTACTGTAAAGATCAACAACAGAGGTTGTGGAGAATATAGTCTATCAGATGCATTTGCTGTTGGAGCAATCCCAATTGATCCACATACCCATGGACGGCCAACATATCACAAAGCTAAGGAGATTCCACCTCCTCGATACAAACAGTTTGGCCCAACCACCTTTGTGTCCTCAAAAACCCCTCTTCATGAGGAGCTCACTCCAGATATCAACAATTGGTTACATAAGGATGCACCTCCAAGAAATCAAGCACGCCTTGATCACTTCAGCCAGAAGTATCCCCAACAACATAAGCTCATTACTGAAAAATGGAACTATCAAGGAGGTGGACTAGGACCAAAAGAAAGGGGCATGCAATGTCCCATCGAAGCACATGATTGTGAAACGAGGTCAGGTCTTGGCTTTGACATACCCACAACTGGGGGCACCAACGAGAACGGTCACGCTTTTTCAAACATTCACCGCGACCTTGTCGAAATCGGAGACATTCTCGAGGAAGTTGAAAAGAGAGCCTACGATGATATCCCAGACCAAATCTTCCTAGGAGACTCTGTTCTCCGAGAACTATCCATCCATCTCATTGACCTACCACTCGCTCATCCACAACTCATAGATTGGGACCAACCAAGTGTCATACATATTGATGAGTTCGCATTAGAAGAAGCGCTTCTAAGATTCATGGGAGCTGAAACTCCTCATAAGAAGACAAAGCCAGATTCTGCCTACATCTACAAGCTAGATCCCAAGGGGTATTTTGGAGAAAATCCCCCACCTAGTTTCGATACACCCAAAACTGGAACTAAGGTAAATCTGGGACTAGCTAAGGTAGTGAAGAGAACCCCTCAGCAAGAAAATCTAGAGCCACAAGCAGAACATGAGGATTTAGTATTGCCTCCTCAAGATAATCGACCAGAGGTGTCTTCTATTCTAATAGAGGATACTAGAGAAGTCAACATTGGTTCTTCAAAGATCCCTAGAATAGGTACCTTGGTGAAAACCTGGTAATTCAAGCACCTTGGATAGGTACCTTGGTGAAAACCTGGTAATTCAGGCGCCTTGTGTGCTAAAGACTAATCCATTATCTATCACTATCCTATCCCTTATCCATCCACCCACCATCCCATAAAACACCTGCTTGTTCCCTTGGTGTTCCAATCAAATATCCAAAATCTGATGGAGCTTGTCAATACCTCCTGTACAGCTTGTAAATCTTGTACCAAATCTTGTATTATACCTTGTAAATCTTGTACCATACCTTGTATATATTCGAATCTTGTCCAAAGCTTGTACCATATTGCAGCTTGTAAATAATCTTGTATCCTAGCCTGTATCCTATCACATGCACACACAGAATCCCATTTTCCTTAAGCTTTTCACAAACCATCTACCTATCCACCTATCAACTATTATAGACATCCCATCCTTCACAAACATTTCCATCTCACAAAAAACCAAAACATGAACAAACTTGTACATTTGTAACATATCTTGGTCTGTCAGCTTGTACATCCTCTTTAGCTTAGTACCATTGTATCTATCCAACGTTCGTGTTAGTTTGTCCTTGATCAACATCTTGCACACATCTCACACCTTGGTTAGCTATTCCAATACATCCTTTAGCTAGATCTCCTATCACCAAAGTGTTATCCTTTTTAGTTCAACTTAGGTGCTCTCTTATAGGTCATTGCAAGATATAGCTTTCCTCATGTCTGATCTTGGTCCATTAGTACCTCGTCCTATCCATCTCGTTGGCAAACAGTTCTCTTTTGGATTTTTGCTTTCTTTTGATTTGGGATCTTCCCTTTTGGGTCTTGAAATATCTTTTCCAAGCAATCTCCTTGTTCCCTCCTCAAGGTTGCCACGATCTTCCATATCATGGTATGCTGCGAATGGGGCAATTAGAGCGTAAGGTCTTGATCAGGTCTTTTGCTTGTTTTCTTTTTCTGCTTGTGGGTTACCTAGTGTCATTTCCACGCTACTTCCTCTGGGATTCATGTGTGATACTGGGGCAATCCTTGTGTGTTTGTTTTGAGTCAGTTCATCAGTCCTCTGGATGGTTGGTAAAAAGGCCTTGATGTTCTTGGTGATCCTGGCAATTAACCAACAGTCCTATAGCAAATCTAGTGCTCAACTACATGGTGGTACTTCTCTTTGAAGTATCCCCCCGCTCAAAAAGATTCAATGGATTCCCTTCATCTCCATTATCCCCCATCCATATCCAAAACCTATCCCAACTAATGCATCAGTATCTCTTTGAATCAATCCTCACCTTTAGCTTTAGGGATCCACAATACTAGTCTTAGGAAAAGCACCAATCCAAATCAATCCACCAAGCCTCATCTTTCGAGATCCACAATCCTAGTCCTAGGGATCTCCGAAACCCATCTTCCGCCAATCTGACTCTTTGAAATCCTGTTGCATCAACTTTATCATTCTATCTCCCTACCACAGATTTCATTTATAGCGCTCCGCTCCTCCATCTCCCCCCCCCAATTCTGGAAAGTCTTAAGCTTGCTTTACTATTGTGCCTCTGATTTCCCTTTATCATTCTCCCATAGTGAGAGTTTGAGCTAATTCAGCCCCTTCTCTTTGTCAACCTGTGTCTCAGCTCATCTCAATTTCTTGTACTTTTCAAGAAGTCATCGAGCCTCATTTCTCTCCCCGCCGCCTTCTTGAGGGGGCATCATCTAAGTCTAGTCTCTCCTCTTCTTATCCGAGACTAGGGCAACCTTGTTGCTAAAACATCTTCTTTGTGTCGTCTTCATTCAAACTTCTTTGAAATAGTGTTGTCTCAACACTATGTCAAAGAGGGGCAAAATGTAGACACCTAAATTTGATTACACTATTTTAGTAATCCTATTTAGTTATCTAAAAAGGCATTATTAATTAAATTTCTATTTAATTAATCCTTTGTCATCCCCTAGTTGATTAATTTAATTAATCATCTATAGTCCTAATTGATAAATCAAATAATCTATTATTTATCAATTAAATCCTATTCTTCTATCTAATTCCAAAAATCCCCATTTATTAAATAAATCTATTTGATAAATGAAATCCTCAAATTCAAAAACCCCTAACCTATCTCTAATCCTCCATTTAGCCTAATCCACCCCATCCACCCATACTAACCAAGCTTAGCCACTAACTCACCCACCCTCATTAATGCCATCCACTTGCACATCTCTAACATCCCTAATCTAATCCTAAACCTAAGCCTAATCCACCCCCTAATGTTGTCACATTCCTTAAACAAGTTTAAGACTTTCCTAATCCAAACCAAAGTCTCCCCTCAAAAAACCCAACCACTAAGTCATGAGTGCTCTTACAAAACATAAAAGACTCTTACAAAACCACTCATGACTCTTACATCCATCTTCCACACTCTTCCCTCTTCCACACTCATTCCTCTTACATCCCTCTTACATACTCAACCCCACTCATCATGCCTTTAACCAACCCTTTACCCTACCCTCTCACACTCATCCTCCTTGTGACAAGTGTCACCTTCCCATTGGTGCTAAACAAGCACAATCCATGTGCTCCCCTTTGATTGCATCTTAGCCCTCCTTAAGCCTTCATCCATCCTTGCATCTAAGCCCTCCATCTCTCTACCCCTTAGCCTATAAATTGAATTCCATCCCAAGCCATTTTATCAACAATCTTTGAGCTAAAGTTACCATGCTATTTTGAGAACCAAAGCCATCAACCATACCCTTATAATGCCAAATTGAGAGCTCACAAAGCTACCAATTTGCCATTACCCATCTCCATTGAAGCAGCTTTTGAGCATCTTGAGCATACATCCACAACAAAAGCACACATCTACAGAATCAAAAAAGCATGGAGTGCTTTTTCTTGTGAGGTTTGCACTTCTTGTTTTCTTTCTTTGTCTAAGCATATATGTGAATTTAGTTTTTGGTTTGTGAATGTTTACTTTATTTGTTAATGTTCTTTGCATACTAAATCTTGTTCTAGAGTAAGAGTCATGAGTGGGCTTGTAAGAGTCTTTTATGTTTTGTAAGATCACTCATGACTTGGTGGTTGGGATTTTTGAGGGGAGACTTTGATTTGGTTTAGGAAAGTCTTAAACTTGTTTAGGGAATGTGACAACATTAGGGGGTGGATTACGCTTGGGTTTAGGATTAGATTAAGGATGTTAGAGATGTGCAAGTGGATGACATTAATGAGGGTGGGTGAGTTAGTGGCTAAGCTAGGTTAGTATGGGTGGATGGGGTGGATTAGGCTAAATGGAGGATTAGGGATAAGTTAGGGGTTTTTGGATTTAAGGATTTTATTTATCAAATAGATTTATTTAATAAATGGGGATTTTTGGAATTAGATAGAAGAATAGGATTTAATTGATAAATAATAGGTTTATTTGATTTATCAATTAGGACTATAGATGATTAATTAAATTAATCAGCTAGGGATTACAAAGGATTAATTAAATAAGAATTTAATTAATGATTCCTTTAGAGATGGCTAAATTAGATTACCAAAGCGGTGTAATCAAATTCAGGTGTCTACATTTTCATAATAGAAAAGTAAATGACCTAGCTTTAAATTCATAGGAGAGAAAGAAGAAAAATAACAACTCAAGGTGGGAAGAAGAAAAGAAAAGTAAATGACCTAGCTTTAAATCTGCAGCAGAGAAAGAAGGAAAATAACAACTCAAGTTGGGAAGAATAAATAACAACTTAAGGTGGGATTAATAAAGTCTAAACATCCATTTTCCATGGAATAAATGTAGAGAAGGCAATAAGTCTTCATAGCTCCTCCTTACTCACTATTGTGTCTTCTGGAACTGTTACAACTTTCCTCCACCGTGGTTGCTCCTTAGCATTCTCTTCTCCTTGAATGTTGTTGGCACTCAAATTTTGAATTCTTCAAATCATCTTTCAATCTTCATTAATAGGTTAGTTATAATATAGAGACATGTTTGCAAATAAACATTTATCAAATTAAATTCAAATATAAGAACACTCATTTTGATAACTATATGAAATACTGCATAATATATATAATACTAGAAAAAGATGGCATAATTTCTACCCATAGGTTTATCATAGGTTCGGTAAACATAGGTCCAAAAATGTTTTGACAAAGATAAAACAGAGTATCAACAAAGTTTCTTAAAATTATCATGAAATAAAGGCAATATTTGGCATCATCAATCTCCAAATCAATCCACATCATGACCACATGCATTAAATACACCAAGTTAGTCAATCCAATCCATAAGAACTCCATCCAGCAAGTCACATTGCCAAACATCAATGAAAACTACAAGTATTGTTGAGTGATAGTATACATCGAGTAAGAAAAATATGCCAAGCAACACAAAATAAGCTAAGAAACACAATGTATACCAATATCCCTCAACAACTGAGCTTCTTGGTCAATATTGCATCTAGGAACTACCCAATATCCACCAAGAATCACCTCTTCAAGATCAAAATCACTCCAACATGCAAGATTGATTACTTCCCTAGGATGCTCCTACATCAGACACCACATATGTGAAAAGATTTTCTTAGAGGCTAGAAGAACATACTACAGGATTAAACACACTAAATCTTGAACTAGTTCTTCACATACATATCATCCAAGTTATCAACTTCCACACTATTTCCTTTATTCCACTTTTTCCATCTAATTTGGCAACATACAACTATTTACTCTACTTCCTTGCATCCTTCCTTAATGTAGCATAGGTCTATTATTGACATTGATCTCTAACCCTCTCAGAATCCTTCAGATCAACTCAACTCCCAAAGCTTAGGTTCCTCCTACTAAGTTCCTTATTCTACAAAGGAATTTATAAAAAATTCCTACCATCCCTAACAACTATAAATACATTCTTGACACAATCATGCATAACTCTACAATCATGCTATCAAGGTCTACTAAGCAATATGTGACAACTACTCATGTCCATAGTATCACACAACACTTGATCCTTATAATGCCCAATCTAAAAATCAACAAGATACTACTCCCTCAATTCCAAAGCATGATTTCCTTGTAACCAACCAATCCTATAAGGACAAGGACATCTTACTCTCTTCAAACCTAGTTTCTAAACCATCTCCTTAGTGATAAGGTTATCTAGTACTACCACCATCCACAATCACATTACACATTTTACCAGAAGATTTACAATGAGCCTTATATAAATTACTCCTTTGACAAGCTTCCAAAATCCTCTTACCAAATAGTACTAGCTGAGCCAGTAAGTTCTTTCCTTCCCTCTCAAGTTCATTAACTAGGTTGTCATCTTTCCTCACAACAATGGTTCTTCTATCACCAGCCTTTTGGGAATATTCATGAGCTTTGTGTGCTTCTCCACATTGAAAACAAGTACCTTTGAATTCACCTCTACTTTTCCTTATCTTCTTCTTAACAAGTTTTGGTTTACCTTCTATACTTGGTTTATCCTTTGTTGAGTGGTCCTACTTCTCCTTCCTACAAGAACTACCTTGATTTCTTCTTTTCAACTTATCTTCTAACTTTAGGGTTTACTGATAAACATCCTCAACTAAATCAATCTTAAACATACTAACATCATCATAATATTGAATCTTAAACAATTAATGTACTGAAACACCTTTTTCTTAGACAATTCTCTATGTCCATACTGAATAGTCAATGTGTAGAACTCCTTAGTATAATCCTTCACAATCAAATCCTTTTGTTTTAGATTTTGCAATATTTTAAACAAATCAAGTTCATAATCAACATGAATTAACTCAACCTTCAATTTAGTCACCATCAATATCCAACAAATGATTTTCATTTCACCTTATCCTTCTCTATCTTTTTGTAATTCTTTCCACCATAAAATAACATGTCCTTTCAGCTTATTTTGTGCCAACCTCACTCCAAGTAGATCACCAATATCCTCTACCTCAAAGTATTCTTCCAATTTTCTAATCTAATCAATCAAGTCTTCAAGATTCAAAGTATTTGAGAATTTAGAAACATCCATCTTATGATTCATCTTCAACTGAGATCTAGATCTATCCAATTAACCAACCCTATCTTCCATAGGTCTCCCCATGTGATTAGTTCTATCTTCATCACTAGATCCAACAACCTCAAAGTCTTCAGTAGCTTCCTCATAACCATCTTCAATACACACATTCTTAGGTACACCAATAATAGCTCTCACATTCTCATTCTTCTTTAGCTCCATCTCATATATGAAATCAACTTCAAGCTTCTCTAACATCCTTACTTCTACAACATCACAAAGATCTTCAATCTCCTTAGGGTCAAATCTTCTTAGAGAAATCTTCCAAGATATTTGAAAACCCTTTGTAACAAATCCACAAGATTAACCTTCTTTGCTCTAATACCACTTGATGTAGTGCAAGGTAGGAGAATCCCCAAAGGAGATTTCCTAGCCCCCAAAAATTAACTACATAAGGGAAATACAATACAAGATATAAGATTTGATACCAAACTCAACTCTTTATTCATAAAGAAAATAATTACATGTAATTTTCTAGGCTACAAGGCCTTCCCAGTTATGGCCAAATATAAAGAAAGTAATTGTTCTAAAAGATCCATCAAGATCCAATCCTAAACTCATAGCTAGTCCATATTTATAACACAAAAACACTCTAGTGGAAATCTCTAGTGAGATATAAACTTGTGCTCACAAGCCACTAAGAAATCTCCTTATTTCCCAAGTCACAACTACTAGCTCTTCTCAACTTTTCTCCTCTAAGCTACTCCATTCTAAATAAATTATGACTCAAGACTCCAGAAGACACTCTACTTATACCCAACTAAGCCATAAGCCATCCTATAAATTTACAAAATAAATAAACCCTTTCATTAAATTATTTCATTAAAATTGGCCTACAACAAATATTAAATACAAAATGCCTTAGTCAGCTAATGACACCCTTTAAATGCACCTAGGATAAAGATCCAAGGCCCAAATAATTCTGCAAACATCTCTAGATCTATTCACATCATGATCACACACATTAAAAACACCAAGTTAGCCAATCCAATATACAAGAACTCCATCTTGCAAGACACATTTCCAAGTGCCAACAAAAACTACAAACCTCATAGAGTGGTAGTATATGCCAAGCAAGAAACACATTCCAAGAAATACAGTGTATGTCGAGCTCCTTGGATGACTGATCTCCTCGGTCAATACTGCATGCAAGAACAACCCAATATCAAATGAACATCACCTCTTCAAGATCAAAACCACTCCAACATGTAAGATTTTCCAATTCCATAGGATGCTCCTACATTACTTGCATGTAGTTCAGTTAGAAAAGAGTTGAAGATTTCTTGATGCTTTTGAAAATATTTTGAAGATGTTTTATATAGATAATTTCTTTAATGTATTTTATGGTGTAATTCTTGATGTACAAATCTAAACATTAAAATATAATTTAATGTTGTATTTAAAAGAAATAAATGTAAAGGGGAGTGTAGTTAGAAAAGGGATAAAAGGGAAAATAAAATTATACTATTGATATCTATCATCTTTTCCTCTTTGACATTTAAGAAAAATAAATCTTATTGGTTATATTTATTTTTAATAAAAACTATGATGTGTAATGAATTCTTTAAGGAAGGATGTTCAAATTGTGAACAAAATAAGTATATTACAATGTTTACATTCTTTACTTTTTATTTTCACTTGTTAATGCTAAAGAATATTAAAGAGAACAAATAGGATTTAGCTAAATACTTCTTATTTTAGGAAACCTATTAGGACAACTATATGTGTAAGGAAATATATAAAGAATTTTTTTTTTACAACAAATTTAGTAACATAGACCCAATTCTGTTGGGTTCCCTAGCATAGCATAAAATTTGGTATCAGAGCCCTAAGTTGCTACACTTAGAGCTCCAAGGCTTATTGTGATAGAAAAAATAAACTAAGGAATCTTAGAAAGCTTGGAAAATGATCCCCCTGACCTCATTTCCTTGTGAGTAGTCAGGGGTAGGGCATACAAGTCACCCCCAAGGTCTAAACACATAATCTCTCAAGGAGAGCAAGAAGAAAAATTTAGAAATGAAGGAATTAAAAGCTAGGGGAAATGGGAATTAAGTAACACTTAGGGGGTTAATGCAATAGTTGTTGAAAAGGCTAGATCACATCAAAAATAGGATGAACTAGGAGGAAGTTAACCATTCTCATACTGGGATTTATAAAGATTGAGAAAGAAGTTCTAGAAGAAGAGTTGTAGAAGATCAAAAAAATACCTATTTCCTCCCAAATAAAGGACTTACAAATGTATATGAGCAATGTTAGTATGCTAATAGAAACCAAATTTAAATAAAGCTTCTACAAACTAAACAGAATTCATAAACTTCAAGATAGACTAAGATGAACTCTCAATTGAGAATATGAGCCATTAATGGACTCTCTCAATGAGAAGCTCTCTTGTTGAGTGGCTTTGTCTAAATAGATAGGATGTATGCTCAAGCTTATGCTTCAAAAAGGGCTTCAAATGGAGTTGGAATTTGGATGTGAGTGTATGGTTTGGATGTAAAATGGCTTCTCAAAATGGCATTATGACTTTACTTCATGGATTGTGTTATTTTGTAAAGGGGAAGGATCCAATTTATAGGCAAGAGGCTTGAGGGTTTGAGGGCTAAGATGCAAGGATGGGAAAAAGCTTATGGAGGGCTCAGATTGCATGAGAGGAGAGCACATGGATTGTGCTTCCTTATAGCCAATCAAGGAGTGACACATGTCACATGGTGAGAGGATGGAGGAAAGGGGAAGGATGAGTCAACAAAGGAGGCTCAAGGGATAAAATCTTCATAAAGACCCTCATAATGACTTGTAAGAGCAATAAAAGGGCTTGTAAGAGTCATTTATGACCTAGTGGACTTCATAAAGTTTTATGGTTGAGATATTTTGAGGGTGATGAGAGCAAATTCGACTTGGACTTGATTAGGAAGGTTTTAAGCTTGCTTAGGCTTGTGCAAATGATTAGAGGATGGATTAGGATGGTTTAGGATTAGCTTAGGGATAGGCAAGTGGATGGCATTTAATGAGGGTGGGTGAAGGAGGAGATATTTGCTAACTTTGGCTTGGGTTAGTAAGTCTTAACCCATGTTTAGGGAATGTGACAAGGTTAGGAGGGGATTAGGATTAAGTTTAAAGACATCTTCTAGAAGAGTCTAGATTTTGGATGAGGATAAAGACTTTCTAGAATAGTCTAGAATTTCCTAGGATGAGGATGAAGACTTTCTAGAAGAGTCTAGAACTTCTTAGGGTGAGGATAAATTAGATTTTTAGGAAATAAATAAAGTTTTATTTATTTCAAGGGTTTGGGTTGAGGAGATATTTATTAAAACTTTTTTAATAAACATGAGGATTAATATTTAATCTTAATTAAATATTTTGAGTTGGGATTAGGGGTAGGAAATGATGGGATTAGCCTTTAATCAAAATTAAAGAAGGATTAGAAGATTTTGGAAGAGGTTATTGGTCATAAGGAAATTGGCCAAGTTTTGGGCAAAAAATAATTTTATTTATTTATTTTAGGATTTTTGGTCAATTTATTAATTAAATAATTAATAAATAAGGAAATAATGTTTAAATAAGATTTAAACATTTTTGGGAGGGATTCCTTAATTAAATATTTTTAATTAAGATAAAGGGAATTAATGGCATAAAAATTAATCAATTAATTAATAAATGATGATGTCATCAGAGATTTTTTCAGAAAATAAAAATACTTTATTTTCTAAAGGTTTTTAGGTGTCTACATTTTGCCCCTCTTTGATGTGATGCCGCAAGTGGCATGACATCAAAGATAAGAAAATAAGATGCCCAAGGCTAGAGCAGAAGAGGAGAGAATGGACTATGAGATGCCCCCTCAAGAAGGCAGCGGGGAGAGAAAGCGAGGCTTGGTGGCTTCTTGAAAAGTACAAGAATCTGGGATGAGCAAGGAGACTCAAATTGGATTAAGAGAAGAGGTTTAGTTAGCTCAAACTCTTACTATGAGAGAATGATAAAGGGAGAATCAGAGGCACAAGAGGAAGCAAGCTGAAGATCTTAGGGATTGTAGAGGATGAAGGAGCGGAGTGCTATAAAAAAGAATCTAGGATAGGGAGATGGATGAGGGGATTATAAAGCTGATGCAACAGGATTTCAAAGAGTTAGATTGGCGGAAGATGGGTTTCGGAGATCCCTAGGACTAGGATTGTGGATCTCGAAAGATGAGGCTTGGTGGGTTGATTTGGATTGGTGGATCCCTAAGACTAGGATTGTGGATCCCTAAAGCTAAAGGTGAGGAGTGATTCAAAGAGATACTGATGCATAAGCTGGGGTAGGAGAGACAGATGCTGGATATGGATGGGGGATAATGGAGATGAAGGAAAACCATTGAAGCTTTTTGAGCGGGGGGGATACTTCAAAGAGAAGTACCACCATGTAGTTGAGCACTAGATTTGCTATAGGATTGTTGGTTAATTTCCAAGGTTACCAAGAACATCAAGGCCTTTTCACCAACCGTCCAAAGGACTAACGAACTGACTCAAAAAAAACACACAAGGATTGCCCCAATATCACACATGAATCCCAAAGGAAGCAGCATGGAAACGACACTAGGTAACCCACAAGCAAAAAAAGAAAACAAGCAAAAGACCTGATCAAGACCTTACGCTCTAATTGCCCCATTCACAGCATACCATGATATGGAAGATCGTGGCAACCTTGAGGAGGGAACAAGGAGATTGCTTGGAAAAGATATTTCAAGACCCAAAAGGGAAGATCCCAAATCAAAAGAAAGTGAAAATCCAAGAGAGCCGTTTGCCAACGAGATGGGTAGGACAAGGCACTAACGGACCAAGATCAGACATGAGGAAAGCTATATCCTACAAGGACCTATTGGAGAGCACCGAAGCTGGTGGATTTGGATGAGTGATGCATCTGGCAAGCTGTACTAAGAAAGATAACACTTTGGTGACAGGAAATCTAGCTAAAGGATGCGTTGGAATAGCTAACCAAGATGTACGATCTGTGCAAGATGTTGAGCAAGGAGGAATGAACATGAAAGTTGGATAGATACAATGGTACTAAGCTAAAGAGGATGTACAAGCTGACAGACCAAGATATTTACAAGTGGGCTAATCAAGATATGGTACAAGCTAACAGACCAATGATAGTTATGATACAGATGGATAAAAAGCTCAGGATGAGAGGATAGCGGGATGGTTCGATGTTGTGCAAGATGTGAAAGCTAAGGGTGGGGTGATAGCGAAAGATATGGATTTGGCAGGATGCATCCAATGATGAGGAGAGATTTTGTGACCAAGGATAGCTAGAGGAGCAGGATGAGATGGATGGATAGGATGGTAGATAGCTAGGATTATGATGGATATAAAAAGATGACATTGGGTTTGCATGAGGATAGCCTAGAGCTAGATACCAATGACAAGGGAGGATGGACAAGACAATATCTCCAAGGAATATAGTGCCCCCAATTAGAAGATAACATGCGGAAGGAGGTCTTATGATGGATGTGATAGGATTGAAGCTAGGATGGAAAAAGCTGAAGGGGCTAGGGAGATGGATGATAGCTGAGATGATTGGCTGAAGCTGCATAAGATTAGTGGATGCTGTGAGATGGAAGCTAGAGGATGGAGGATAGGTGGATAGATTGGAAGATGGAGTTGGATGTCAAGAGATGACCAAAAGCATGAGGGTGATAGGCTAAGCTGGGGATGGCGGGATTACGCATGACGCTTGTTTGCCAAGTTTTCATCATGGTACTTGTCCAAGGCACTTGAATTGCCAAGTTTTCACCAGTGGACGCTTTATTTTTCTTTTCTTTTTTGAATTTTTGACTTTGGACTTAGCTGGAATGATTTTGGCTTTCTTAAGCTATTTTGGCTTTTTTGGGATTTTTCACTAGCTGTTGGTACACGGATGTGCGATTTATGCAATAGATCGGATTAGATGGGAGTGATGGTAGGAGATGGAGGGATGAAAAGGTTGGAAAGGAGCATGAGATGGGGATGCTTGCAAGAGCAACATTGGCACATGTTGGGACGGGTGTGAAAAGAGCATATGGGGGATAGATGGTAGATGCGGGCGTGATGGAGGATTTGTGGAAGCGTGCTTGGGGATATAGGAACCCAAGATGGAGTTAGAAGATGGGGGACATGAGTCACTAGATGGGGGATTAGCAATGGTGGATGCCATTATGCATTGGGTTTCAACTTTTTTCTTGGGGATCCACATGGTTTTGGATTTTCTTTTCATAGGCTTTTGCATTGTTTTGCATTCTTTGATTGGATTTTGCCTTTTTGGAGTATGTCTTTTAGAATAGACATATGATTGCCTAGGATGTGGATTTTTAGCTTTATGCATTTTGAAGTTGGCATTCACATTGCGGTGGTAAGCTTTGGGAAGATGGTTAGGAGAAGCTTTGTGAGATGGAGAGGATATGAAAGAGCATGTAGGGGGATGATGATGGATGATGTGCCCTGATATGTGCCTTTGTTGATCTTGCATAGGAATGGATGGAATAGGATTTTTATGATGGCTAATAGGAGGATGGAGGATGGTAGATTTTGGGACATAGGGACCCAAAATGGATTTAGTGGATGAAGGGGGGATATGGTAGGTTGTTTTGGGTTGCAAAGATGGTGGAGGGGGGATGACATAAGATTTCTTAAAGGAGTGATGGGAGGCTGGCATGGTGGGCTTGGAGATAGGCTTGGTTTGGGGGTGTGGTGTACCAACACCTTTAGATGGTGAGCCTTTGGATACATATCCAAGACCATGAAATCCTAGATTTTTTTGTGCAATAATAGGCTCTCTAATTCCTTGCTCTTGTGGTCCTAAACCTTGACCTTGATAATGCCATCGATTGAGCATTTGAACAAGCTGAGGAAACTTTTTGCTTGCAAAAAATGGTAGAAGTGATTTATTAGGTGTATTGCAATGGGGAGATACTTTTCTTAATTCTTCTGCTGAGAGAGGGCCACCATGGATGAATGTAAGTGAACCAAGAGGGTAGATTATAGATGGTGGAATAGCTTGGATAGGTGGTAAGATGGAAGCATGGAGTGGGGGAGATGGAAGGATAGGATCTTGATGTAGCTGGTGGGATGACAAGATATCTTGTAGTGGAGGAGATATGGTTTGAGGTTTTGGAGATGGAGGAGATGGTAACTGCACTATGGATGGAAGACATGGTACGATGATATCTTCATTTATGCTTTGGGGGATGTCAACATGCTTTTGGGCAAGATCTTGATAGGATTGGTTTGGAGTGGATGGTGTGATAGGAGGTGAAGGGATGGATTCTTCAAAGGCAGCAGATGGATAGATGGGAGATTCAGAAGTGGAGATGGGTGAGTAGAAGATGGATGCATAAGGGTCATTACGAGAGATTTGGGAAATGCTTGGAGGCGATGTGGATAGGATTTGGAGGGATTTGATAGGTGGTGCAATTTTGATGCTTGCGGAAAGTGGAAGGATTTTAAGCAATTTGATGGATGGTATGGGGATGATAGCTATGGGAGATGGAGGTGATATTATAGATGGGGAAGCTTCATCACTGACTACTTCACATGGTTGGATTAGATGAGATGGCTTATCGACTGTTGGAGGTGACTTTTCTTGTATTTCCTCTAGAAGATTCCTTGGAGACTCGTGTGTCGAAGGTGGAGGTGGATTGACAGGAATAGCTAGTGTGATGGGGGTGGAAGATTGGAAGCTTGGTTGATGGGGTGATGGAGGGGAAGCTAGAATATCAGATGGCATGACTAGATAGTTTGGAATAACTCTTGGATTTTGGGGGATGCTTGGGGGAATGTTTCTAAGGCTTTCAATATACCCGTCATAGTCAACAAGATTTTCATCATCATTGGAATAGGAGGTGGCAGGAGCAAGGACAATGCGACCAAAGACCGTTCATCTTTCTTTTCAAGTCCTTTTCATCAATCATTCACCCTATTGATATACCTCAATGTGCTTTTCATCAAACTTTTATTCCATGTTGCACTTCTCCTCATGATCTTCTTCCTTATGATCTTCTCATAATGTAGTACTTCTCCTCAATATATTTTTCATGCTAAACTTCTCCCCCATTGACATCAATGTCAAAGGTTTCAACAACCAACTTCATTGCATCAAACTCTACAACAACTAATTCTTACTAGCTCAAGTGTCTAAAGACACTATTCAAAAGCAACATCCAACAAGAATCCTAGATGATTCTATCCATCATAGATACTCCCCCATATAGTAAGCATCAACATTCAGTCTAGACAACAATGGTGTTCTATTACACTAGACTAATGCACTCTTGCATCTTCTACTTTGATGTATGAAGGGGCATATCCCCTAGCATACTTCGCAAATACTCAAAAGTCTCTTTGGGAAGAGGCTTAGTGAGTATATCTACAATATTCTCTTTAGTTTCACATACACTAATCTAATTTCCTTATTTGCAACTTTCTCTCTGAACATGTGATAATTAATAGAAATGTGCTTAGTCTTCAAATGTAATACTAGATTCTTAGACATATTTATTGTGCTTGTGTTATCACAATATATGAAAATAGGTTCACTAATTTCTATCATTCCTTAAACATTTTCTTCATCCAAACAACTTGATTGCAATTGTTTGTTGTTGCAACATATTTTTCTTCCATTGTACTTTGTGATGTACAATCCTACTTCTTTCTTAGCCAAGAAACCAATCTTCCTCCAAAAAAGAAGGCTCCACCACTGGTACTCTTTCTGTCATCCATACTACCTACCCAATCAACATTAGTATAAGCACTTAGAGTAAAACTATTAAATCTATCATACAACAATCTAAACTCTGGTGTTTCTTTCAAATATCTAAATATCCTTTTGACTATTACATAATGTGCTTCTCTGGGATCAGTTTGAAATCTCACAATAATTCCAACTGCATTTTCTATATCTGGCCTTGTGTGAGTCAAATGTTGCAAACCTCCAATCATAGATCTGTACTTATTCTACTCAATAGTAGGTGTCTCATCCTTTGTAGATAACTTGTGTCTAGTTACCATAGGTGTTCTAATAGGTTTACATGTTTCCAAACTAAACCTTTTTAGTAAATCCTTCAAGTACTTAGTTTGAGAAATAAAGATTCCTTCTTTATTTTGTACAATTTGCAATCCTAGAAAATATTTCATTTCTCCTATCATACACATCTCAAATTATTTCTTTATCTCTTCTAAAAACTTCTCACTTTCCTCATCATTTCCTCCAAATATGATATCATCAACAAATATTACCAAAATCATCAAACCATCATCAATTTCTTTCCAGTATAGATTACTGTCTACCATACCTTTTCTATATGCAATGTTTGTCAAATACTTGTCCAATCTTACATACTAGGTTATCAGTGCTTGGTTCAATCCATACAATTCTTTCTTCAATCTACATACTATCTCCTTATCATTTATCAAAGGATAACCTTTAGGCTATTCAATGTATACCTCTTCTTCAAGTTCTCCATTTAGAAATGCTGACATAACATCCATTTGATATACTTTGAATTTCTTTTGTGTTGCATAAGCTAAGAATAATCTTACTACTATTCTAAACACTAGAGAATAGGTTTCATCATAATGTATTAAGTAAGCTTTACATACCAACCTTGCCTTGTTCCTAACAACTTTTTCTTGTTCATTCAACTTGTTCCTAAATACCCATTTAGTTCCTATCACATTCTTGTCTGCTAGTCTGGCACCAATTCCCATGTCTCATTCTTTACTATCTGATCCAATTCCTCTTTCATAGTTTGTTTCCAATAATCATATTTACATGCTTCATTTTCATTCTTAGGTTCAACTTGAGATATAAAACATAGTTCTTCATTGACTTTTCTTCTTTTCATCACACCTTTATCTTTGCTTTCAATGATCTACTTAGATGGGTGATTCTTTATCATATTCTTTCTCAAAGTAGGAGTTTCTATCTCAACTCTTGGATCTACTGAAGGTGTCGAGCTTTGTTCCTACCTTGGCTCTCCTTCATTCTGAAAATTATTTTTATTCTCAAGAAATATTTCACCATTCTTTGGCTTAGTGATGACATCATCATTTGAATTGTAATCAACTATTCTCTCTTGTATCCTGAATTTCTCATCAATTCTCACATTTGCACTTTCCATAATAGTCTTAGTTCTTAGATTATAGCATCTATAATCCTTTTTTTTCAATGAATAACCAAGAAACATACCTTCATCACTTGCACCATCAAACTTACCAATATCATTCTCAGCTAACATAGCTCTTGCCACTTTTGTAAATGACCTGCTCCTCTCTGCAATGCCATTCTATTTAGGGGTTCTAGGAGCTGATAACTATCTTTTGATTCCATTTTATTCATAAAATATGTTAAACTCATTTGAAGTAAATTCTCCTCCTCTATCTAATCTTAAACATTTAATCTTCATACTAGATTCATTCTCAACTCTATTCTCTAATATCTTAAACTTGTCAAATGCCTTAGATTTTTCTTTAAGAAATGAAAGCCACATCATTCTAGAAATGTCATCAACTAGAATCATAAAATACCTTTCACCATAGAATCCTTTAGTCTTTGTAGGACCCCTAAGATCTATGTGTACAATCTCCAATTTTGCTATAGTAGTAAATTTCTTATAGTGAAAAGAAGTTCTATTATGCTTTACCAAAATACACTCGTTGCAAATTGTGTTAGTAGGCTTTATAATCTTAGGCAAATCTCTAATTGCAAACATACTACTAGTCTTCACAATACTTTCAAATTTTATATGACAAAATATCTTATGCCATAACCAACTGTCATCTACCTTAGTAGCCAAACATGTCATTTTAGTAGGATTCAACTAAAATACATTACCTCTAGATCTGTTTCATGTTCACTCAAGCATCAAAGAGAAGTTTGCAAAATTTAAGTGTTAACCAAGCTCACTCGGGTAACAAAGGGAATGTTGGATGGAGCTAGTGTTAACCAAGCTCACTTAGTTACCAAATGGAATTTATGAAGATGCAATGTTAGCTGAGTTCACTTGGTTAACATAGGAAAATAATTTTTGAGTTAGTGTCCACCAAATAAGATCAACTAATGGAGGATTTTCTTTTTTTGGCATATTAAAGTTCAATGGATTTGTTTATTGGTTCTAGCCAAATGAGGAGATGAATATTAATTATTCTAAGTTATGTTTAGGTTTACTTGCCAATGCATAAGTTATAAGTATAAGGTCAAGTTGAGGATTGAATGATTTCAAGTGAATGGAAGAATAAAAGATGCCTAGAGGAAGTGAATTAGAAGGATAATCAGAATATCCATGAGGAGCTCCAAAGGTACATTCGATCAAGAAGGATCAAGTATTCAAGCCATAATGAGATCTTTAATCACCAATTTAGTTGCATCAAAAATTAGGTCATCTCATTATTACTCTCTAACCATTGTAGCAATGATCTAAATCTTTTAACAGAGTTGGCTTAACAACTATTTGTAAATCCTCTAACAAGGTGGCTATTCTAGATTGAAGCGTCTAAAGACATCTAACATAGCTACTCTAGTAGGGTGATTAAATCCTCTAACAAGATCAAACCTAACAATGTGTTTTGTAATCTTTAACAAGGTTGGCTCCTAATAGGGCTCACTTCAAAAGAGTGAAAATTAGTAACTAGTTGCAATTGGTGGTTTTTCCCAAATTGGGTTTTCACATTAAATCTTGGTGTCACTTGTGTTCATGCTATTACTTTCACATGTATGCAAGTAAGTTATTTAAGGTTAATCTTAGGAAATATCTTAAGATTTTCATTTTAAGCATTTACCAAGTTATAACATATCATCAGTATTAATTGAATGGCTATGTGTTTGCCGAGAAAAAGTATTTTTAGTATTGTTTATGTTTTGAGCTGACATCTATGGGATCTAGGATTTATTTTGGTGACAACTGATTCACCCCTCCCCTCTCAGTTACTCCTTTCATATTTCCAATACTAAGTGCACAGAATTATTGGAGTAATCATGTTGGAGTTAGAGCCTTTTTGTGGTTGCTAGTTACATGTTCCTAATTTCCTGGATAGATTTTGGAGATTATTTCTACGAGCTTCGATCCATGGGAGTTGGCTTGTGCATTCTTGGATTTGGATTAATGGATGGAACATGGACCTATACCTATGGGCATGTACTTTTATATTTTCATATGAGTTATGTAAACTTGGGGATTTTCCTAAGTATTTGATTATTTCATGTATTTAATGTCTGTTACCAAGCCGATTTGTGGCTTATGGGTTTATTTAATGTAACTTGATAGGATGACTTAAGGTTTGGTTTAGTATAAGTAGAGGGTATTATGATGTCTTGAATTATTTTATTCAGTTCAACATGGAGTATGTGAGAGGAGAAAAATTTAGTAGAGCTAGTAGGTAACTGTGGGCTTGGGAAACAAGAAGGTTGCTTGGTGGCTTGTGAGCACAAGTTTAGATTCTTCTTGGGGTTTCTACCATATTGTAGGTCTAGAATAGTTGGTGTTTGGATCTTGTGAGGTCTTGTAGAACTACTATTGTAATTTCTTTGTATTTGGCCATAACCTGAAAGGCCTTCCAATCGGGCATATTGCATATAAATCTTATGATTCTATGATGAGAAATGGCATTGTCTTAGATCTAAATCTCTATGTTATTGCTTATATTCCATTGTTTGGTTATTTTTTGTGGGATAAGACATCTCATTTTGGGATTCTCTTTCCTTTTACTATATCAAGTGGTATTAGAGCTAGTTGATCTTATGGATTTGTTGCTCTAGTTTGCAAAAATCTTAGAAGATGTCTCTAATAGGATTGGACCCTAGGATGATTGTAGATATATGTGATGCCATGGAAACTAAGATTTTAGAGAAGCTTAGATAAAATTTTAGATCTAAATGTTGTTCATGAAGAATGATATGGTCATTAAGATCATGAGAGCTATAAGTGGTGTACCTAAGAATGTGGGTACTAAGGATGGTTATGAATAAGCTACTGAAGACTTTGAGGCTATTGGATCTAGTGGTGAAGATAGACCTAATTAGATGGAGAGACCTATGGAATATAGATATGGTTAGTTGGATAGATCTAGAGCTCAATTAAAACTAAAGCATGACATGTATCTTTCTAATTTCTTAGGTACTTTGAATTTTGAAGACCCGATTGATTGGATTGGTGAGTTAGAAGACTACTTTGAGTTAGAGGATATTAAAGATTTTCTTAGAGAGAGGTTGAAACAAAATAAGTTAAAAGTACATGTTTCTTTATGGTGGAAAGAATTGCAAAGAGGTATAGAAGAGGAAGGTGAAATGAAGATCACTAGATGGAGATTGCTGGTGAAAAAACTCAAGGCTAAGTTCATTCCTACTGATTATGAAAATGAATTATTTAAGAGGTTGCATAATTTAAAGGAAAAGGATATAATTTTGAAAGATTACACTGAGGAGTTCTGTAAGTTAACAATTTGATCTAGATAGAGAGAACTTTCTAAGGAAAAGGTGGCTAGATATATTAATGGTTTTAGATTCAATATTCAAGATGTGATTGGTATGTTGATTATTTCTTTAGTTGAGGATGCTTATTAGTATGCTCTAAAGGAAGAAGAGAAGTTGAAGAGAAGACATCAAGGTAATTCCCAAGGGAAGGAGAAGTAGGTAAAAGATAAATAGATTATTGAGGATGAAACAAATCTTGTTGAGAAGAAGAGAATAATATGTAAAGGTGCATTTAAGGGTACTTGTTAAAGATGTGGAGAGGAAAGACATAGATCTTTTGAATGTTCCTAGAAAGATAGTGATAAACAAGTTGTGTGGTAAATGAGAATGTGGATCATTGATTGAACCTAAGCATAAGGAGAACTTTGTGGTTCAATGAGTATTACTTGCTAAGAAGTTTTTGGAACCTTGTTAGAGAAGAAATTTATTCAAAACAAGTTTGGAGGTAAATGTTGGAATGTGATTTTGGATGGTGGTAGTATTGATAACCTAGTTGCCGAGGAGATAGTTTATAAACTTGGAGAGAGACATTGGAAGTGAGGGACCAATGTCTTGTTAATTTTTAGATTAGAAAGTATGTGGATCAAGTGTTGTGTGATATTATGGATATGAGTTCTTGTCACATATTACTTGGTAGACCTTGGCAGTATGATTGTAGGACAATACATGATTATGTCAAGAATGTGTTTATTATTGATAAGGGTGGCAAAAATAATTCCTTGATCCTTTGCAGAATGTAAAACTTGAAAGAAAGAACATGAGTTTTGGCAGTCAAGTTGAGTTAAAGGATTCTCAAAGGGTTAGAGATTAGTATGGGAAAAAATATGTGATATGCCAAGGAAAGATGTGAAGAGGCTGAGTAAACATTTGTTTGTTGTTGAAGATGATTTGTAGAAGTGGAATAAAGAAAATAGTATGGAGGAAAATGTATGCAAAGAATCAATTCAATTTTATGTGTTGAACCTTGGAAGATGTTCTTGTAGTTGTTAAGAACATCTTTTCTTCACACCTGGGGTATCTAATGAAAGAACATCCTAGGGTACTAATCAATCCTGTATTTAAGAGCGTCAATGTTGGATTTGTGAAATTATGGTTTATGTGGTTGGGGTGTGTTTGGTACATATCAAGGAACTTTTTTCTAAGTGTACAAAAATGATTGGATCAACCATATTGGAGTTGGAGCCTTTTTGGTAGCTACTGGTAATGTGTTCCTAATTTCCTAGAAAAAAGTTGGAGATTGTTTCCATAAGCTTTGATTTATGGGATTTGGCTCATGCACTTTTTGATTTGGATCATTGGATGGCATGTGGACCTATGCATATAGGCATGAACTTCAATGTTTTAAAATGAGTTTGTTATGTATTGTACACACAGGGCTTGTCTTATGCATTTATTTATTTCATATATTTAATGTCTATTGCCAAGACTTGAGGGTTTATTTAATGTGAGTGTTAATTTAAAACTTGATAAGACAACCTATGGATTGGTTTAGTATAAGTAGAGGGTCTTGTGATATCTTGAGTGATTTTATTTAGTTCAACATGGAGTAGATGAGAGGAGCAATATTTAGTAGAGCTAGTAGCTAAGTGTGGGCCTGGGAAACAAGAAGCTTTCTTAGTGGCTTGTTAGCACAAGTTTGGATTCTTCTTGGGGTTTTTACCAAACTGTGGGTCTAGAATAGCTGGTGTTTAGATCTCACAAGGTCTTGTAGAAATGTTATCATATTTCATTGTATTTGGCCTTAACCTAGAAGGCCTTATAGTTGGGCATGTTGGATTAAATATTATGATTCTATTATAAGAATTAACATTATTTTGGATCCAAATCTTTGTGTTATTTCTTATATTATACTATGTGGTTATTTGTTGGGGACTAGGATATCTCCTTTTAGGATTCTCTTTCCTTGCAGTGTATCAGTAATTGATTCAATAGTAAAACTTGAAGGGAGATTTACTAACTACTATTTGTAAGATGGACTCTTGGGACATGAAGGAAAGATATATGTTTTAGAGGAACTCAAGATTGTGATCTTATATAAGAGACATAGAGCACCCTACAATGCTCACCAGGAGTTAAGGATATTTACTCAGATTTGTGACAACTATACTTTTTGGCTAGTGTGAAGAGGGATATATAGAAAATTCTATAGATAGATGTTTTGAGTGTTAAAGAGTAAAGGTAAAACAAAAACACAAAATCCAGAGGACAGGAATGCTATTCTGTGTGATCCAGTCTTTTTTTGGGAGCACCACTTTCCTTTCATCGTTAAACCATGGCATCCAGATTTCAACCCTCAAATGGAGACTTTCAAAGTCCTGAATTGGGTAAGGTTACCTAATCTTCCTCTTCATTTTTTGGTGAAATATGTTTTTAAGGAAGTTGGCGAGGCTTTAGGGGATTTTTGTATGGTTGATACCCGATCCTATGAGCATTACCATTCTACTTATGCAAGGATTCTAGTTGATATTGATGTTTCTAAGGGTCTCTGAGCTGAGATTCTTTTACATCATTCAAAGGGATCTTGGACTCAGTTGATTGATTATGAGGGCCTCCCTTTTAGGTGTAATAATTGTTTTAATACAAGTCATTTGGTTGCTAAGCGTGAGTATAAGAACTCTTCAAACAAATGTCCCTCCTCTTGGTGGAAGGGTGTTTTGGAACAACATTATATAGTTTACAAATCTTATCCTATAGATGGGGACTCTAGTTATTTTTTGGTGAATGCTTCTGCTTCCGAGGTGGATGCCCAAGATGGTTGTTCTAGTCCTCGTGGTGTAGATTCTGGTCTTGTCAAGAGTGTTGTGGATCCTATAGCAGAATCAGGTCAAGACTTTGGTTTTGAGGATGCTATGGGCTTGGTACACTCTATTTCTATTATCTCTGATCATGGTGCTAATTTTGATACCCTTGTTTTTGAATTTGGTCAACATAATGTGACTGTTGATTCTAGAAAAAAAGTGAAAGTATCTAATCTTAGTGATAATGTTGGTTCTCAGAATACTGGTTCCAAATTGGTGGATGTTTTGAAGGCAGTTTGCCCTAGTCAAAAGGATGTATGTCCTTTTGATAATATTTTTGGAACTGATATTCAATCCTATGGTTGCTGCTCAAGATTGTAGGATGTTGGTTGTAGCCATAGTTTGGATGATTTTCCAACTATTCTAGATGCTCAAAAGTGGTAGTCAAAGGCTGTGTTGGTTGAGTAGTGATGGATACCTATAAAAATAAAAAGATCTAAAAAGTCTCACCCTCAATTTGATATGATTTTGCATTCTCATAAAAAGGGAGTGAAATTAAAATCTTAGTCCTTGCTTTTCTAGTCTGGGAGGTCTCTTTGGTTTATCCAGTCTGTCTTTCCAAGTTCTAGGTTTCTCTCTGGTTTTTCTTTCTAAACTTTTCTATTGGTTTTAGGTCCTAAACCTAGTTCTTTTGTACTGTTGGTTTCAGGTCCATTTCAAACCTGGTAGAACTTCATGGTAAATTTTTCCTTATGATGTAAAGGGTTTCGGGGCCCCTTCAAAACCTGCTTTTACCTTAATCTAAAAAAACAACACACAATAGGCCTTCTATAGCCTCATGCTACACCAGAAAGGAAATGGGATATAATCTTGATGCATTTAATAGTTGGACTACCTATGAGACCTCAAAGACATGATGATATCATGACAAGTGTGGATACTAAAAAAGGTACCTAACTTCTTCCCTATTTAGTATTCTTACTGATGTAGGAGTATCAAGCTTGGATTTTTGTGGAGTTATGTTTTTCATGACTAGAGATGTTTTGGAGACACATTAGAGAACCTTTTCTCATGATTGTATAGAGATTGGATGGATTGAGTTAAGGTTTGAGCTATTTTTACCTTGCTGTTGGAACTATGTTTTCTGGTTTCTAGGTGCCTGTTGCAAGCCGTGTAACTAATTTTTCAAAATGAATGAGAGGATTCACATTTCAAGTATTTAGTAAGGCCTAGAGTAATATATTTGGTTATCCTAATTCTTTATAAGTTTGGAGATATAAAAATTCTCCTAGAGTATCAATTACTAGTAGTTTGCTTGACAGGTTTCTGTACATGACTTTTAGGATGGATGCATAGATATCCTTAATGAATTAACCTTTGTAAATTTCAAGGCTTGTAGAGGACCTAAATTAATACCTTTAGTTTGAAGCATGAGTTCTAATTCAATCATAGCTAAGAGATATTGTAATTGTGCTCAGACATTGATTTTTGAACATTTAATTGCTGTTGGAGGCTGACTTGTGGCTCTTCAAGTATTTAATGTTAGTTTTATTTAATTTTTAATTGCTAGGACAACTTGTGGCTTAGTTGGGTATAACTACGGGGTCTTGTAGAGTATTTTATTCATTCATTCATGGAGTGATTCATTTAGAGGAGGAGGAGTGAGTGTGGAGAGTAGCTGAAGAGAAAGTTTTTCTCGAGTCTGTGGATAGAGTGCTGAATGTGAGGTAGTTTACAGTAGGATTGTGGTGGAGCTGTGAGTGTGGATAGAGAATCAAATGTGAGGTATTTTAAAACTTGGATCTTGGATAAATTTTGAGAAGAGCTAGTAGCTGCAACTTGGAAAATAAGGAGATTGCTTGGTGGGCTTGTGAGCACAATTTTAGATCTTCCTTGGAGGTTTCTACTAGAGTGTGATCTAGACTAGCTAGTGCTTGGATTGGATCTCGAGGGATCTTGAAAAAATATTATTATAATCGCTTTGTATTTGGCTATAACCTAGAAGACCTTAAAACCCAACACATTACATGTAATAGTTATTTTATGAATAAATTATTATAATTTGGTACTAGATCTTGCATTGTTATTCTAGTTCCACTATGTGGTTATATTGCTAGGGGCTAGGACATCTCCTTTGGGGATTCTCCTTCCTTGCACTATGTTAGATAGTATTAGAGTGAAGGTTGTTCTTGAGGGTGTAGATAGATTTATGAAGCTGGGGTAGTTTGCACTAGGACTTGGGTTGGAGAAGTAGATCTGAGTTGATCTTGATCTGGTGATGGATTTTCTTTCTGAAGTCCTAGATCTTTTGATTGCAAGGTGGTAGATAATGGTTTTGACTTGCAATTTTAGAGGGATTATAGATAGATTGATGGATGCAAAGATGGAAGACTAATCTTGTTGAGACATGACCATAGAGAGTTTGTAGATTGTAGATTTGTGGTCCTATACTTGTGATTTGGTTCCTAATTCTTCATATGAGGTGGAAAGTTGTGATTTAACTTGCAAACAATTTAGTTTTGTCACAAGGAGCATAGGAATGGTTTTTGTAGAGGGTTTATGAAGATATTGGGAGATGGCTCTGAGAGGATTGGACCCTAAGATGATTGCAAATCTCTGTGATATGCTGGAAATGAGTTTTTCTAAGATGTCTACTCAAGTTGAAGCTAGTTTGGCTGATCAAACTAAGAAGGTGGTTGTTCAGTTTGAAACTAGTTTGGCTAATCAAGACAAGGATAGGATGAGGGAGGCATTTTGTAGATGTTTGTGGAGCTGGAGTTTATCAATCTAGAAGAGAGTTGTTTGGCCTATTAAGAGACTTGTTCATGAGAGAAGATAACAAGACAAGGTCAAGGTGGAAGAGGTTGGTTTTTTTATCAATTTGTGAAGTTTTATATAGAACTTTTAGAGTAGCTAGAGGTTGTTGCTGAAGATATTCCTAACCTTGTTGATGCTGGAACAGAGGTTGGTTATCATGATCAGTAAGCTGAACCTAACATGAAAATTGTAGAGCACTTGGTCATGGATGATCTAGTTGTTGTTGGTGATGAGTAATGTGTTGCAAAACATCTTGTTGTGAGCAATGAGGTTGCTAGTGTTGAGATTTTTGCATATGTTGATGGAGATCTATATATTTTTGTTGATATGGAGTTTTTTGGTATTGGTGTGGATTCACTAGTTGTTAATGTGAATGAGGGTTTGCTATTGAAGTATTATGTTTAGTTTATTCCTAGGAGTGAGCATGTTGATAGGATGGTTGAGATTCTAGTGTTTGATAGAGTGATGTAGATATGAATGATCTACACATTGTTTTTCTTGTCCTTGTTGGAGTGGAAGTCTTTGGTGAAGATGAAGATGGTTCTTGCTCTTTCTTTGGGCATCAAAGTGTGGAACACACTTTTCTATTTACCTAGAGAGTCTGATGTAGGAGCATTGAGCTTGGATTTTTTGGAGTTATGCTTTTCATGATTAGGTATGTGTTAAAGACACATTGGAGAACCTTTTCTCATGATTTCATACAAACTAGATGGATTTTGAGCTATTTTTGCCATGTTGCTGGAACTATGTTTTCTAGTTTCTAGGTGCCTGTTGCAGGCCAAGTAACTAATTTTGTGCAATTAATTAGAGGACACAATTTTTAGGGATTTAACAAGGCCTAGACTAATATCTTTATTTAAAGGCACAAGTCCTAATTATTTATAATTTGGTAGATATGGAAATTCTCTTGGAGTATCAATTTTTGGCAGTTTGAGCAACAGGTTTTTGTACATGACTTTTGGGATGGATGCTTAGATGTCCTTAATGAATTAGCCTTTGTGAATTTCAAGGGTTATAGAGTACCTAAATTACTAAATTTATTTCTAAGAAATTTTTTTAATTAAATCAAAGCTAGGGAATATCACATTTTTTCTTGGGTATCGATTGCTGACTTGTGGCTCTTCAAGTATGTAATGCTAGTTTTGTTTAATTTTTAATTACTACGCTGAATTATGGCTTATTTGGGTATAATTAAGGGGTATTGTGGAGTATTTTATTCATTCATTTATGGAGTAATTCATTCATTCATTTGAATGAGTGAGTGTGGAGAGTAGCTAAAGAGCGAGTTTTTTATGAGTCTATAGATAGAGTGCTAAATGTGAGGGAGTTTACAACAAGATTATGGTGTTGTGAGTGTGTGGATAGAGTGCTGAATGTGAGGTCATTTACACTTGGATCTTGGAACAAGTTTGAGAAGGGATAGTAGTTGTAGCTTGGAAAATAAAGAAATTTCTTGGTGGGCTTGTGAGTACAAGTTTAGATCTTCCTTAGAGGTTTCTACTAGAGTGTGATCTAGACTAGCTAGGGTTTGGATTTGTTCTCGAGGGATCTTGTAGAAATATTATTATAATTTCTTTATATTTAACCACAACCTGGAAGGCCTTACAATCTGGAACATTGCATCTAATAGTTATTTTATGAATAAATTATTATAATTTGGTATCAGATCTTGCATTGTTATTCTATTTCTCTTGTGTAATTATATTGCTGGGGGCTAGGACAACTGCTTTGGGGATTCTCCTACCTTTCACTATAAAACTTACATAGCTAGTATAGTAGCTAGGAAATTCATGAAGAATTTAGTCATACTTCATGGAATACCTAGGAAAATTATCTTATATAGAGATCTAATATTTAAATTAGAGCCTTGGAAATCACTACAATAGACTCTAGGTACATAGTTGAACTTCATTTCAACCTATCAAACTAAAAATGATATAAAAATAGAGAGGCTAAACTACATGTTGATAGATATTTTTAGGATGTATGCTATGGATCAATAGAGACACTGGGAAGACTACCTATATCTGCTAGAGTTTGTCTATAATAACAAGTTTCATAGCTCAATTCGTATGAGACCTTTTTAGGCTCTGTATGGTAATCCTTGTAGTACTCGATTGAGTTGCGATGACTTAGAGGATAGAGTAATTTTAGAGCCATATATTCTTTAGAACATGGACAAAAAAGTGTAGAGAATCAGGGAACACTTAGTGACTACACATGAAAGGAAAACACAATATGGAGTTTCTTGCAGAGTTGATAAATAGTTTTTAGTTGGTAGCTAGGTCTTCCTGAAAGAGACACCACAAAAGAGTTTGATCATATATGGGAATAGGTCCAAGTTGGAACCATGATTTTTTGGACCATTAGAGATCTTCGAGAGATTGGACATGTTGCTTATCCACTTGCCCTGCTACCTAGTCTCTCTTGTATACATGATGTTTTCCATATATATGTACTTAGAGAGTATTTCCCTAATTTTTTGCTTGTTTTGGTTTGACATTCATTAAAATTCATAGAAAAGAAGATGGATTTGGAGCAACTACACATGCTCTAGAAAAGAACCCTACACCTCAGGGGATGCACTATAGAGAAGGTTAAGGTCCAGTGGGATCCCACCAATGAGTCCTTTTCTACCTAGGAGGATGCTGGATATATGATATCTTATCCATATTTGTTTGCTAACTTTTAGGAGAAAGAATAGTCCTAGGGGAGGCTTGGATGTGATATTTCATAGTGATTTGATTTGAGATTTAGTTTGAGACACTAGATTTATTGCACATGTTTTATGCTTATGGTAGGAAGTTAGACAATGTGTCACGTGATGAGGTACCAAGCTATATTTTGTGTGATAAATGTATACAATTTCATTACTAAGTAAATAGGTATTACTTCATGATGTTATATGAATTTATAGACTAACCATGCTAACCCATCCAATGCTTGTACCCCTATCTGATTTGTTTCTATATGATTACTATTATAGTATTAGTATATATGCACATTTATTAGTTAGTGATGCTTGTGTGTGCAGGAAAACTTACTAAAAGTCTCCATACTATATGTTGATTCAGAGATGATACTATGATCCATTTAGGCACCTTGAGCTTATAGGTTCTAGTAGGGAATCAACAACCCAATTTGGGTGACTTGGGGATTTTCATTTTATGATTGATTTTTAAAGCTATTAATATCTTTATTTGCAATTGGATTTTGATTTTAATTTTATGATATGATAATTTGTTTTATTTAAATATATTTCTTTGAGTATATATGAGTGCACACCTATATGCCCCTAAAAATATATGACTGTTGTATGTGTTAATCTCATTGTGGTTTTGATAAAGTAGTGACAAAACACTTAGTCATTATTTAGCAAAGAATACTACAAGATGAGTGCATAGTGTATGCCAAGCATATTCCTCTAGATAATACACATTGAGTAATATGATAGTAAGTGTCAAGCAGTCAGTGTGTGCTGAGTCACTTGGGTGTTGAGCAAACAGAAGGAGCCGAGAAAATAGTGTTTGCCAAGTGATTCAAGTGCTAAGAAAGAGTAAGAGTCGAGCCATTTAGAAGACAACTATTAGTATAAAGAGTATAGTAAAGGCTAAGCATCAAAGTCTATTGATTCCAAGTTACTAGCCTTTGACATAGATGTTTATTATGGTACAAACTTCTACGTAAACCATTTTTGGCCGACATGAAAATGAATTTTTGATATTAAGGAATAAGGATCAAGTCATATTATGAATCCCTATTTTCAAATATGAGCAACCAATTAGATAAAGGGAAGATTTAGGGGACAATAAGGATCAACCATAGCCATTGATTTTAACACATCCCATCTCCATAATGCATACTTAAAGAGGTAAACCCTAAGGGGGAGTATGCATGCAAAGAAGTCATGAAGAGAAGCATTATATGTGCAAGGAGAGGAATGCTAAGAGTATAGAGAGAATTTCAAGGTGGAAATGATGGCTAAGTTATGTAACTACAATTCATAATCCATTTGAGAGGAACATAAATAAGTATTGAAATGATAGAGAAGATAGATCTAATCAGGAGGATCAAGAGATAACTAGTAAATAAAAGATCTAACATCAAGCAACAAGGTGCTAACTGAAGGATCAGGTGCTAAATCATTATAATAGGTGATACAGAGTAAATATCTAAATAGATTAGTCCTAACAAGATTTTGTAAATCTCCTATTCGAGTGCTTACTTGGTTGTAAGTTTAAATCCTTTAATCAAGGTGAGACCTAATAGTCTAGTAAGCCTTTAACAAGGTAGACCTTTCATCTGGTAGATTATAGATTATGATCAAAACTTTGTAGCCATAATTGGCCACACTTTACAACTGTAGTGGTGAAGATTTGTGGGTGTCATCCCCACCCTAGTTTTACATTCTCTTTGGAGGGTTTCTATGTAATCAAAACCTTATGTGTTATGTGTTAATTTATATTATTCTTGGGATGTGATGCATGGTTACTTATTTTAGTTTAGATGTTAAGTTATGAGATGGATGTATGGTGAATTATTTTAGACATATAAGTTTTAAGTGCTGATTCACGCCCCCTCTTAGAACATACTTTCCCATTGTTATCCAATAATTGGTATCAAAGCTTTGTTTTCTATAAAGGAAAGTTTGACTACTTTGGAGGTAAGATCTTGAAGATGGAAGTCTACAAACTAGGAAAGACTATTGAAAACTAGAATATTGAAATACAACTTTCCCTACATCAACTCAAGGAGGCAAGAGATGAACTGCATCAATCATTAAAGAAAATAAAAGAATTAGCCATTTAAAAAAATAACTCTCTATATAAAGAATAAGATCTACTAGATTATTTGAGGATAAGAACTCAAATGAATTTGATATAGTAATTACAAATCTAATAGAAAAGAATAGTGCTCTAAAAGAAGAAGTTAGGAATCTAAAAAGGGAGCAAGAAACTTAGTCAGTATTGTTATGTGAGACAATTGAACAAAAAAAGAAAGCTAAAGAAGATAGAGTCATGAATAAAGAAGAAAAAAGACTACTAGCTAATAGACTTGAGGAGAAGTCATCAGATGTGCAAAAATTATCAAGCATTCAACTAGATCTAATGAATTAGTTGATGATTGCAAATCAAGAACTGAATAGTAAAGACATTGAGACTAAAACTTTGGAAACAAATAATACCGCACTATAGAATGAATTGAAGATAGAAAAGGAAAAGATTAACAAGCCTAGTGAAGTCATAAAGTACTTTGAAAAACTTATGGAAGCACCAAGATCAAACAATGACATTGCTGGATTGGAATATTCTACCACTAAGAAAGTAGAATCATCTACAAGTGGTGAACAAAGGAACACTAAGGGAAATAAAAAAAAGTCTACTTGTCATCACTATGGAAAATTGGGTCACACAAAAAATGTTTGTAGCAACAATACTACAAATCAAAGCCCTAAGTAGAAATTCAATAGAGATTGCCATAACTACAAGAAACAAGGACATCAGGCACATGAATGCAGGACAAAGACCACCAACACTTAGATATTTGAAGGATACTATATCAACTATAATAAGTATGGACATAAGGGATATGAATTCATATCCAAACCCAAGTGAAAATCAAACAAGAAAACCAAGGTACATCATTATGGGAATTCTTATGATTGGGATTATAATACAAGGTATAGTTTTCATTATTGGGGTAAGTATGGTTCTATTGTTGTAAATTACATTAGTATATATTTTAGAGGTAATTACAATAAATGGATAAATGAGGTTTTATGCTTTAGTTGTCTTAAGATCAGTCATGTAAGTAGAAAATGTCCAACTCAGTCACTTGCATCAAGTAATAAATTCAACAAAGGAAAAGGAAAGGTAGATGTTAAAAAGACAAAGATGTAGATGAAAAGGACATGGAGAAACAATGAAGATTGAAACAAAACAAGTCAAACTGAAGTCACTTTATCTAATGGATTAGTTGATCATGTTTTCACTTCATGTCTATCTGAATAAATCTCAAAGTGAATGTTGAAGTTCCTTTTGTGAAAATTAGGGTTTGGTGTTTTAATATTGTTAACCTTAGAAAACCCTAAATATTGTTTCACTAAAATGTTTCCCTAGAAAAAATTTGGGTTATGTTCCTTTTCAAATTAAATAAAGCAGGATAAATCATTTTAAAATTCAACCCTTTTCTATTTCCAGGAACCTTTTAAAGGTTGTTTGCAGTATTTCATAAAACTCTTGAAATAATCTTTAATTGTAAGATCTTCTCAGTGATCGATAGTGGTTGCTATGTTGTTATAATAAATCACATGCCTTTTACTCCTAGTGATATAGCAACCAAGTATGATCATCCATGGGACCTAGTTAATAAAGAAAAAAGGTTTTAAGGCAAGTGACCCATACTGTCAGATCTTCCTATGATCGATAGTGGTTGCTTTGTCACCATGGGGAACCACAAGGTTTTTATCCTTTGTGACATAGTGACTTCATACAAAAAGAAATATGACAAGACTATACCTAAAGGTAGCACTCTAAAAGTTACATGTTGTTAATAACCTAGTTAGCATATTAGAATGGTATGATGTTAGATGCCATTGAGGATCCGCATTGAAGGAAACTCAGCTATTGATTTATGACATCTGATCTCTTCAAGATCCATGGTGGTCACATTGTTGTTATGAAAAGTTGCATGAATATTACTACAATCAACATGGTGACCAAAGGGAAATATACTAGGCCCACCATATTTACAATGGAATAATCATAAAGTTTTAACCATCTAATTAAAGCATCACCAACAATGGTCACTATGTCACCAAGGAAAGTTGCTCAATTTTTATTCCTAGTGACATAGCGAGAGCATGACATGTGTCCAAAGGCACAAGTGGGTCTAATGTAAGATGCTAGTAGTAAAAAGAAAGGTTTATGTGGAAGGATTTAATTGGATTGAATACCAACTTGGAGGGTTGAAGCTGAGTCATCAAAGATTTTATTCCTCAATCTTTAGATTTTTCAAAAATTGATGGCTTGTTTTCAAAATTGAAAGGTGATGCCACCCTATTTTCTCTATGATCCATTTAAGAGAATTAAGGCTCCCCGTGCAAAGTAAAACACAAGATATGATGCAAGACTCAAAGATTTTCTTCACAAAAATGTGTTTCTAATTTTTTGAGAGCTAAGAACCCATTGAAGAGCTTTTTTCCTTCCTAGTTAAAATCATGAAGAATTTTCTATACCATCGATTCATTGCAGTATTTAGAAAGGTGATAGTAGAGAGCCAAGTAAGTATCTCAGCCTATTATATAGTTCAAAGTGTTCTAGTATTCTACATTATATCAAATATGCCTCCAAAGAAGGATTTCTTAGGGAAAGTAGAGTATGCTAGTAGGAATATACATGATGATATCTTGGAACAATTGACTAAATCCACAAATGAGTCAACTCAAATAAAAAAGTTAATACCTGTGAACACTAGGCTTAAGATTGCAGATGGTTTATATGGTAATGGAAATTAGATTAGGGATGCTATGACCTCTAAAACAAGGCTTCAATTTTTTAAGAAATGATTCTCAGAAAGGAAATTATTTTCTCCTCATGGAAACATTTGGAATTTTTATTTGGGTAAATTAGTAGTCCCTGGGGTTTTCATGGATTCAGACCTTCTTACATCCATAGCCCTAAATTATGACATAGTAGCTAGGATATTGAGGAAAGTAGATGGGGAGTGTTTGATAAGAATTAATGTAAAAGAAATTTTAGAGGTTTTTGGGTTGGAGCCAGTCACAAATTACCATGAGATCATTGATTTTTAGGGATTAGAAAAGGAGTATTTGTCTAAAAAGGATCAAGTCAGGAAATGTCCATTGAGAGAGGACACCAGGCCATAATTGGAAATTTGACCTTTGTTACAACATCAACTAAGGAGCCTTTTAAGAAGTAATTTTTCACTACTAGGACTGTAGGCATTTACATGACCTTATGTAGGCTTTTTGGTGAGGATTAAAAAGATTTTATGCCAATAAATTTCATGTACATGATGACACATATATCTTCTTTTGGTGTGGATATCATTTTTGATTTTATATCTTATTTAGTAGAGGAGATTCACATAGGTCTAATTGGAATTTCAAAGAGAAAAGTAGAGAAAACATTTGGCCATTATTCATTATTGATGCATATGTTCTTATTTAAAGGGGTTACATACTTTGAAAAAGAGATAGTTTTAAACAGATAATATGAGGGACAAGATTTGCCAATCCAATTAGATAGTTTTAAATAGAGAATATGAGGGACAAGCTTTTTCAATCCAATTATGGAGTGTAGATATGACCTAAGATGCAGAAGAGGCTAGCTTTTTTAGATTTGATAGTTACTTTGCATCCAAGTTAAGGAGCCTCATATTAAGAGACAATCCCAAAATTCCTAAGGCACTACTAGATTTTATTAGGCCTATGGACAACCCTGCTAGTTTGAAGGTATCCCACAATTGGAAAGATATTCTATACCTTACCCTGTATCTACAATTTTTAGAGATATGGATTCCAAGGGACTCCTAATGTACTTTCTTACCAAGTGCCTTTGAAGGTAGGAATAGCTGAAATGCTATGGTAGATAGGTGGATTGGAGGAAGCAAAATTGACTGGTTAGTTTAGGGGCTCAATGTTCCCAACTTGCATTGTTTCTCACTAGTTTATAATTACCAAGGGTGGTTTGTTATTTTTGTATAAATTCTTGAACCAATATAAAATGGCTATCTTCCATGAAAATTTTAATGATAGCAAGGGATTTTTTGATATATTCAGATGGAGGGCTAAGACTGGTGCCAAGGACAATCAACCCTACTTCCCTAAGGACATAATAAGGAATAAATTCTCTCTCCAAGAGCAAGAGATTAAAAATGAGAAGTGGAGAGTTTACTCTAAGGTTTTAGAATTTATTAATTATTTTGATAAGGATTATAAGCCTATAGAAGATACCAAAATAAAGCCAGACAAGTTAAATAAATTAATGATCACTTTTTCAAAGATCATGGAGGCTATGAATGAGAATTAATTATTTTTTATTAATTATTATCTTGATAAGGCCCAAGAGGTCATGAGAAAATTATCTTTTACCCCTATAGTAGGATTAGGGTACTTGATTTTTTAGAGAAGACCTAGTTACAATGTCATTCAAAATAGAAGGTCTACAATAGACAAAGGAAAAAAAAAAAAAGATCTACTGGTATTGTTTTGGAAGAAAGGCCTAATGAGACTATGCCTAAGAGGAAAAAGATAGAAGAAAAATAGGTGCTTCAAATAGAGGAGTACTCACCCACTTAATCCCCATTACATATAGGAGATGAACAATTCACTAAGGAGTAGATGGAACAATTGGAATCCCAAGGAGGAGTTTTCATCACTATTTCAGAGTTGGAAGAGGGGAATCCTCAAGAATCTCCCATGCGAAGCCTTGAGTTAACTATTGTCAACTATAGAGAAAGGGAATTAGACCCTATTGTAGAGAAAGCCAACCATGAATTTATTTCTAATGATAGTTTTGTTAAAACTAGAGTCTTTTATCATTTTTCTTAGAGGACCAATATTCAATTGTTTGAAGAAAGGTGGAATAAGATGGAAATAGAGCATCCTGAGATGGAGGAGGCAGATAGATAGAACTAAATAAAAGAGGAAATGATGCAAGAATTTAAGAACTTGACCTCTGAAGAGGAGAGGAAAATGATAAAATCATCTAGGGTTTTTCTATTGCCAAATTGGGACATTATTGATGTAATGATTTTTAATTGTCTCACCAACAAATCAAATGCAGTTGAGAAGGTGAAAAAAGAGCTGAAAGGTGCCAAGTTTAGTGAGGATCATGTTGCATTAGTGATTTGGTAAATGAGAAAAGGATATAGAGCAAGCTCTTCCCAACCTAATGATACTGAATTGATAGGAAATTTGATTGTGAAAAGGATGGAGGATATTACAAGTAAAGAGGCCACAGAGCTAGGTGTTGGAACAACCAAACTTACCTTAGCCATAACCTAGAGGGATAAAAGAGAAAGATTAGAGCTACAGGAAAAATATGAGAAGGTTTTGGCAGCCTATAATAAAGAGACACAAAAGAGGATAGAAATTGAGAATAAGTTAATAGGACATTAAGGAAAATCTAGCAGGCCTAGAATCACTTATCCTTGCCTACTAGTAGAGCCTTTTTAATCCACTCCTCTTATTGAAATTCTATATACACCACAAAGACCTCAATACTATACTATAGAGGATTTTGAAGAAGAAAAGAGTAAACTGTGGGCATTGCATGTAGAGCTAGATATCTAGTATTAGGATAGATTAAGGAAATCTATCATGTATTTAGTTGATAAAATTGGTTGGATAACATTTTATGAACAATTAGAAAAATTAATAAACATATGGGATGAGCTAAAAGAAAATGATGATTCTCTAAAGCCAATTGTCAATAAGTGGAACAAGAGGGATAAAGATGTCACTCTTTTATGCTTCTCAGTTATTATCATGTCTTGTGAACATATAGAAAAGAATTATGAATTGACTAATGATCACTCTAAGTTTGATGATAATAAAACTATGTTACAAAGGAGAATCATTAATTATCTTGCAAAATATAAGAGTACAAATTTTGGACTCTTCCCCAATGCCTTGGATAGAAAGGATAAGTTGAAGAATAAAGAGGAATGGGCCTAGGAATTAAATGACCTATTATATCTTAGGATGAATAGAGTCATAAATAAAAAGGGAAATGCATGGTGGGAAAGTACAACTAAAGAATTTGTAAAAGTGAAATTATTTTATGATTCTGTAAGAGAAGATTTTATTGAGATTGACAAATTGGGAGAATATGTGATCAAGAAAAAACATGATATTCTAAAGTTTTATTGGTTAGAGGCCACACTTTTTGACAAGCGGATAGAAGCTTTTGTTCATGCAAAGAAGTTGGAATATGGTGAAACTGATGATGATGAAGTGGAATAGGATGTTTTGCAAATAATTGACACATTGGTGAAAGCTAGAAGAGGATGAGGAAAAGTAACCAATTGCAATAACCAACACAAAAGCCCAAACTAATGACTTGGTAGTAGGAGAATCATATGTAACTGTTGTCTTGTCAGTACATGATGACATGGATAGAGAGCGTTGAGTTGAAGTAAGTTTACAAACTTCAGAATTAGGTCCACCATAGGTAGGTTACAACAGTTACACTCTTAGACGAAGAAAAAAAAAACAACAAAGACAATCATAAACTCCTTAGTAACAAAAAGTGCAATAGAAGTGGTCCCACCAAGAGAATATTCATGATCAAAACATTCTGTTGCACCAATTTTTTTCTTTTATGATAGTAAATTTGTAAATATCTTTCTCTCTTAAGGGTAGTTGTTAGTACTCTCTATGCCCAAAGCTTGTTGCATCTTATGCTATATAAGTGAGATTTCAAGGCTAGACAAAGGGTCTGAACTATTGTATAAATTTTATATAATTTTCAAAGAGAATTAATACAAGGAGGAACTGTCACCTTATCTTTTCTTTTTGAATCATGTCTCCATTTTTATTGACTAGTTATTTTGAGGTTGTGTGCATAAAGCCTTTCTCAATTGAATGCAAGTTGGATAGGTTCTATATTAGTTCACTATTGCTTTTAATTCAATGGATTAAGTAAATTCTTTAGTGAATATGATAGGATTTCTAGCCAATAATAAGGATAAGCATAAGAATGAATTTTAGGGAGAATTAATGATTATGTTAATTGTAATGTAGTCAATTAGGTCAAATAGTTGGATAGGCTTTGAATCCCAATAGATGAGGCATTGATGAATAATTTCAGTTTGCATGTGAAAAAATCATAAATTGGTATCAAGCAAAATCTCAAAATCTCAATAAATTTTTCTTTTAATGTATGAAGAATGACATAGCTGGTCAATACTTGTTTACACTTAATCTTTGTGTTTTAGTTAGCTACTATTACCCAAGATTACTTGTAGATCTAAGAAGAAATGTGACCAATTTTCTCATGGGATGATAATTGTAATAAAATGTCATTGAATGAGAGAAATGTGAAAGTAGTATTAAGTTCTAAATCTTTTATCCCTAAGGTGCACCCACCTTGGTTTTATAGAGCCAAAAGAGTATAAAATCTTTTATGATTTTGTTGATGTTGGGTCTATGTCTAAATATCATCAAGCTGATAATGGGAAATAGCTAATCCTTAGGTTATTTTGATCTTTAACATCTTGATATCGAGTATTTTGTTGCTTGATATTGTAAAAACACCAACAGATCACATCACCCCCAACTAGGCAATCAAAAGTATGTGTGGAACTAACATCTAAAATGATATATTTTGCATTAGTTCCAAGCATTCAAGTAATGAAAAGGATCTATCAGCATATATTAAGATGTAATGAATTGATTAGAAGAAAGAGACACTCTATTGTTATGTTATATTTTGTGTTGTTTTCAAGTATTGGAAGTACTACAGTAAGTGATGAGTAATGAGGTACTATAGTGACTACCAAGTTAGTTATGATAGCCTAGTGAATTGGAAATGCTATGGCAATTGAGCTTACAATTGTATATGTACTAAGAATTAATTGCAAGGTTTTGAAGGCTATATACTCAATTTTTTCAGTCATTTGCATTTACCCAAAGATCGAAGAGAATGAAGGAAATTTGAGAAAGAGATTCCAGTGACTGCATACTAGATTCAACTGCTATATGACATTTTACATTGATTTGAAAGGTATTTCACTTGTCCCAAGTTATACTATTTCACTTGTTTCAAACCCTAGCAAGTGAAAAATGACAAGTTCATTGAAAGGAGTAAAAAAGGAAGGTAACAAGGTTACCAATGTACAATTGATCAGTAATGATGTTCAACAACCACCATTTCATGCTATTTTAGAGATTGCATACAAGGGAGATCCATCTAGTGCATTATCAACTATTCTGCCCAAGGCTTTTAATGATTCAAGATGTAAGAGGTTGTTGTACATGAAAGATTGGAAAAGTTGGCAACTTAGAGATCAGAGAGACTTATATAAATTTGTTTGAAAATGAAGTTTGAAAGAAGAAAACAAAATTGTAGAGTGAAAAGGGTTAACACATGCCATAGATTTTTCCCAAGTTTTTAAAATAGAATGGATAAAGATTGTATTGAGCCAAATACATGACAATTAGCTATGATTAGATAATGGAACTATTAGAATATCAAAGAGGATAATTCACAGAGTGATATGGTATCCTACCCTAGATAGGCCTAAGTCATTGAGGAGTGATGAAAAAAAGTAATTAAGAAGAATATTGGAGTCGTATGGAACAAGAGGGGAATTTCAATTGATACAATTGAAGACCCTATTATTACATTCACAATAAGAATGATATCACACAAATTCTACCAGTCAAGCTGACTCAATAGTGTGCCTTGCATTACCATTGACCTAGGTTACAAGATCATAAAGAAAGATCACAGCTTCAAAGACTATCAGAAAACCTAGAAGCTATTAGAAAGGCAAAGAGTTCTTCATGTAAGTTTGGTTTACTCCTTATATGTACATTCTTTTATGTGAAAAACACATTTCCTACATTTGGTAAGGTAGTATGGAAGTCTAGTCATTCAGATGCCCAACAAATAGGTTAATTCATTGAGCAATTAGGAGAAAATTTTGATTTAGTAATGACTAGTTATTTTGAGGATTTCAAGAAATCAATGAAGCAGAGAACAAGAATTCCCATATCTCCAGTGAAGCAACATTATAATTATTTTTTCCCTAGTTGATATTGACTATACTTATGTTCAAGTAGCCATTCCAAGGGTTAGATGGTTAATACCACTACCATATGAGATAAATGTTGATGAGGCATCAATAGTTTTCATTGCATTGTTGGTAGAAGAGATTGACAAGAATGCTACATCCTTTGGGAATTATGATGAAGCCTAGTCAAGGATAACTATCAACTTGAAAACTACCACCAAAATTAGAAAGAAGAAAAAATGGTGAATAAATTGAAAGAAAAGTTTGGTGAAGGAGGAGAAGAAGAAGACATAGAAGAAGATGAAGGTCAAGGACCTTTATAGCTTACACAAGAACATGGAGAAGATCAAGCTTTAGAGGATGAAAATGAAGCCAAGAAAGGGCCCAAGAAAACTAAAAAGAAGAGAAAGGCACCAAAAAAGAAAGTTGAGAAAAAAAAGAAAGTGGTAAAGAAGGAATAAAAGAAGCCAGTTGTACCTTTGACAAGGTCAAGTATAAGAGATACCACTATATAAGCTAAAGAAGCTCAATCTACAAAAGGCAAAAAGAAGAATGATACAACAAAGCCAAGTGTGCTTGCCAAGAGAATAAGAAGAAAGTATAAGTCTTAGGAGGAATCAAATGATGAAAGGTCATAATAAAATGACAACAATCAATTCAAAGTGGTAAGCCATAGTCCTTCATATACTATTGAAAACCTATGTGCCAATACAAAGAATAATGTAGATTTGTTAGAGTTTCAAAATATTGATTTTGATAAGTTAGATAATGGAGATAAGCACAATATTGAAGAAGATATTTATGATATGATGGATAATTTTAAGACCACTCAATTGGATATTTCTAACTCATTACCCAAAAATTTATATGAAAGAGTGGAGCAAAAATGGAAGTTTAGTATGGAGGCTAAAAAATAAATCAGGGAGGCTACTTTAGCTCAAGTTATGCCTAAATTTGATAAGAAATATATCAAAAAGGCTGTAGAGAAACAAAAAGGGATTTTTTATCCTAAATATAGAGCCTTTCATATTTTGAGAAGTAGAGTTGAAGAGGTGGAAACCCAGAGAAAAGTACTTTGGAAAATAATCTATGGGTTGACCACACATATAGTGGGAACAATGAAAGAAAAGAAAGGAGCAGATGTAGAGAAGAATGAAACAAAATAAGATTAAATTGCTCATGATGACACAATTGAAGAAGATGCACAAGATGCATAGGATATTAATGAGCCAAGAACCAATCCTACACATGGAGAGAAAAAGAGTCAATAGGACTCAGTGACTATTGAGGACATATTTGATAACTCTACATAGAATGTAAATCCATTAAGTAAGGAAGATCTAAAGACACTAGAATAGGAATCCACCAATATTGTTATACCATACAAAAATCCTATATTGGTAAGAATTGATGAATCTCAAATGGTTGAGATTGCATCCACTAAGACACAACATCAGGACACATCTATTGTGCCCTAACATGTTATAGAAGTTAAGGAGAATGAATCCAATGAACAAACAATAGATCATAGTGTAACTTTGGAACAACAAGGTGAAATTAATCAAGAACCATTTTCAATGCCTACTATTGTCATTGAGATAAAGGAGAAGGTGGAAGATATCACAACTACATTACTGTCAAGTCTACAAGGCTCAAGGTTGCCAGCACTTGTCATAATTGACAAATAGAGTAATGAAGAGAAAGAGGATAAGCAAGAGAATCTTGTACTCACCTCATTGAAACCCATTGGAGATTAGACAGAGGTTGAACAAAAGAAATAGGATAAGATGACTACTAAAACAAAGGAATAGGTAGCAATGTAGACACTGGTCACTTTACTAGTCACTACACCTCCTCCTAGTAGCCAAACTCTTTAAAGGCCAAATAATCAAGATACACCATTACATATATCAAGGTTGAGTACTAGTGATTGTTCTACCCCACTTTGATCTAGAAAAAATCACACTTGAAGAAATCATTGTTCTTCAAGAGGCTATTTAGAGGAAATCAAGGCAAGAAATCTTGAGAAGGGAGAATAAGAAAAATTAGGTTCTACATGATATTAGAGATATTTTTTAGATGATTTTGATATTTTAGATTCATTTTCCAATAAGAATATCTTACAGAAACTTGTGAATATAGTTGATAAGATTAAGGATGCAGATATAGAGACAAATGTAAAGCTATTGGAATGGTTTGAAAGGAAGTTTCACACTAAGGTTATGGACAAGATATCTAGTGCCATTGTGCTAAGACAAGTTGATTTGTCAACTAAGATGGAGAGTGTGAACAAAGTGTTGGAGAATGTTTTCTCTCTATGCATATGATTTGAATTGATGAAGTGGGCTACAAACACGATATCTGGTGAATTGTTTACCTACGATATCAATGTTCAAATTTTGAAAATTCTTGCAAAAACTCGAAAGAGTTGTATGCAAACCAAAAGACATCTTATTCATTGAGATTGAAAGAATATATACAATGATGGGATATCAATAGCCACCATAACCATGAATTCAAAATGTTTATGTGGATAAAATTTAAAAATGAAAAATTAAAATAAACTATTCAAAACTAGGTCTTTAATTACCCCAACTTGTTGGGGTCATAAATTTTGACCCATAGCTTAGAATTCAAAACCACTTACACTGTTGGAAAGAAGAACTAAAAACCTAGTTCAGTCCCTAGAATAGAAAGTCTACGGCTACCTAGTTTGAGGGAATAATTATAGTTTTGGCTTGAAATTTTGAGAAGAAGACCTCTAAAAAGGCCAAACAAAAAGATATAGAGAAACTATAAAAATAAAATGAAAAATACTTTCAAAAAGATTAGATCTTCTATATAATTGATGCAGGAGCATCCAAAGGTATAAGGGCAATCCCGTGTCACCCAAAAAAAAATGTACTTAGACTTAGTTTCTATTTCATATCTTTACATTTTTGGATACCCATTTGGCTCAAATAAAGGTTCCAACTCTCATAGTTCAACTATCAGTGCATTTGAAAATCCCGAAAAAATAGGAGCATGTATTTGGGCCATCATTTTGATAAACTAGAAGGTGTGAATTAGCCAGATGAATGCAATAATGATTTAGAGCATTCCAGAAAAAGAATCAGGTCAATAGGCCCCGGTTTGAAAGTTATTGCAGTTTTTTGAATTTTGGAGACCTCCTAAGAATGCTTCAAAGTCAGGTTTGGGGTATTAAATGACCTCAAAAAGGGCCAAAAAATGGGGGAAGAGTGAAGCTTTTCCATAAGGCTATAGAGCGCTTTGAGACCTTTCCAAAAATGTAAACGGTTCGTCAATCGGAGCTACGGTTCAAAAGTTATGCCTCTCAGAAGTTTGGCTACCGTTTCTAGATTCTTCTAGATTTGCACCAACTTCTAACGCAGCTTTCAGAACCTTCTATTCTGTCGGTGGATGCCTACTAGCACTTTCTAGAATGTACTCCTAGTCCTTAACCCTCCGGGGTCTATTTAAGGAGATTTCTGGCATTGTAAAAGGCAGTTCAGATTGGAGCTTGAGAGGAGGTGCTAAAAGGAGAAATATTCTCCAAATTATTGCTATTGTAAGCCCGTAGGGCATGTTTTGAAGTTTATTTTCTCTACACTATTTGCACTAGCCTCTTTTCTCAGTTAATATAATTTTCCCTTTCTATTGGTTCCATTCTGTTCTTGGGTTGTGTCCCCATCAAGTGGTATCAGAGCGGGTTTTCCTGAGTGTGTAGACAGAGCGCCGACTGTGAGGCAATTTGCACTAGGACTGTGTGGTTGTGGGTTCAAGTTAGAAGATGCCTCCATGAAGAAAGCATGGCAGAAGAGCCAGAGCTATTGATCCTGAGGAGGTTAGAGCCCTCTAGAGACAGGTACAAGCATTGCAAGAGGAGCTTCGTAGAGGAGCAAATATTGCCGCAGATGACAATAGTGAGGATGACAATGAAGAGGAAGTAATGGAAGTTGATGGGGAAGTTCTGAATCCTGTAGAGGAAAGGCTTTTTAGGGCCATTAGTAAGTTTGGGAAAAGACCTACAATTGAAGTGGGTATATTTTCAAGAAATTTGAAACCAGATGAGTTGATCGATTGGATCAATGAACTGGAAGAATACTTTGAGTATGAGGATATAAGGGACCCAGATAGGGTTAAGTTTGCAAAGGCCAAAATGAAAGGCCATGCCAAAATCTGGTGGCAAGAGATTCAACTGGAAAGACTTAGAAGAGGAAAGGAGAAGATCACAAGATGGGATCGCATGGTGGACAAATTGAAGAAGCAATTCATTCCTGTGGACTACGAGCTTGATCTGTTTAAGAAGATGCATGGGTTAAAGCAAGCAGGAAGATCAGTCCAAGAATATACAGAGGAGTTTTACTGACTCCCAATTAGAGCGGGGCATGCAGAAGCAAATAAGGAGAAGGTTGCTCATTATATCAGTGGGTTGCGACCTAGCATCCAGGAGGAATTAAGTCTAGTAAGAATGACCAGCGTTGAAGATGCATACCAGTTTTCCCTACGAGTTGAAGAGAAGATGAATAAAAGGTTTGAAGGAAGAAAAAGAGGATGTGGTCAAGGAGGAAGGGGAAGTGGTAGATCATCTGGAGGCCGCAATGAAATCCAAAAGAAAAATGAAGATGTGGGTACTAGCAGAAACCAGAGGAATGAGGGTTTCAACCGCTCCCATGATCAAGACTTTGGAAATCAAAGAGGAAGAGGTAGAGGACGTGGACAAGGAAGAGGAGGCTTCTATGGTACCTATTTCCATTGCAATGAAGAAGGTCATCATGCCTTTGAATTCCCTCAACGACAAGGAAGGATAGATAGGAGAGCTGAGGGCCAGGCTAGGGTTGCTCATGTGGATGAGGATGCACAATCATCACATTCAGAGGATGCAGAAAGAGGAGAGACCTTGAGAGTCCTACTAAGTGGTGAGAATGAACCAGGACAACGGAGGAGTTTGTTTCGTACCAGATGCAAATGTGAGGATAAATATTGTGATGTGATCATTGATGGTGGTAGCACTGATAACTTGGTATCAGAAGAGATGGTCTCTAAGCTGAAGCTCAAGAGGGAGAAACATCACCATCCCTACCGAATTTCTTGGGTAAAAGATGATCATAAGGTCCTGGTAAGTGAACAATGTTTAGTAAAATTCAAAATTGGGAGTTACCATGATGAAGTTCTCTGTGATGTTATTTCAATGGATGTTTGCCATCTATTGTTGGGTAGACCATGGTAGTTTGATAGAAATGCAATACATGATGGACATGCAAACACATACTCTCTGACAAAGGATGGAGTTTGCCACAAATTGAAACCCATGAAAAAGGAAGGTGAAAAGGTATGTAGCAGTGCTAGGATTTGTCTTGTTGATGGAAGGAAGTTTTTACATGGCATGAAACACCAGCGTATGTGCTATGCTTTGATTCCTAGGAAAGATAAAGAAGGTAGTAGTGAAATACCATTTGAAGTTTCAGATTTACTAGGGGAATTTGGAGATATTATCTCTGATAATGTTCCAGATGGATTGCCACCAGTAAGGCAAATCAGTCATCAGATGGATCTGATTCCAGGAGCTAGTTTGCCTAACAAGGCTGCTCACAGGATGACTCCTACTGAAACAGAGGAGCTAAATAGACAGGTTCAGGAGCTGTTGAGGAAGGGCTTGATTCGAGAGAGCTTGAGTCCATGTGCAGTACCTACAGTACTCACACCAAAGGAGGATGGAGAGTGGAGGATGTGTATAGATTCTTGAGCTATAAATAGGATAACCATCAAGTACCGGTTTCCTTTGCCAAGGATGGATGATCTTATGGACTGCTTGAGTGGAGCTCAGTACTTCACAAAGATAGATTTGAAGAGTGGCTATCATCAGATACAGATTTGAGAAGGAGATGAGTGGAAAACAGCCTTCAAGACCAAGGAGGGTCTTTATGAGTGGTTAGTTGTGCACTTTGGATTGACGAACGCCCCAAGCACCTTCATGCGGCTCATGAATGAGGTACTTAAGAAGTTCTTGGGAAAATTTGTTATTGTCTATTTGGATGATATTTTAATTTTCAGCAAGACTTTGGAAGAACATTTGCTACATATTCGTAGTGTCCTTGAAAGGCTAAGGGAAGAGAAACTATTAATTAATCTAAAGAAGTGTGTCTTTGCAAAAAGGGAGTTAGTCTATTTGGGATTTGTTATATCACCTGAAGGTCTCAAAATGGATCCAGAGAAGGTAAAAGCCATCTTGGAATGGCCTACTCCAAGGTCTGCTACTGAGGTAAGATCATTTCATGGTCTGGTTAGTTTTTACAGGAAGTTTATTAAGAATTTCAGTGGCATATGTGCACCTCTAACAGATACAATAAGAGGGGATAGAAAAGAGTTCAAATGGACTGTAGCAGCTACAAGAAGTTTTGAATTGCTGAAGAAGAAGGTGACTAAACAACCTGTGTTGGCACTTCCAAATTTTAGAAAAGTATTCCAGGTGGACTGTGATGCTAGTGGTAGCGCTATTGGAGCTGTATTAAGCCAAGAAGGTAAGCCTATTGCATATTTTAGTGAAAAATTGAATGATGCAAAGAAGATGTATTCTTTTTATGATCAAGAGTTCTATGCAATAGTTCAGGCCTTAAAGAAATGGAGGCATTATTTATTGCCAAAGGAATTTGTTTTGTATACTGATCATCAGGCATTACAGTACCTAAATAGCCAAGGTAAATTGAATAAGAGGCATATGAAGAATTCTTGCAGAGTTATACATTTGTGTTGAAGCATAGAAGTGGAAAATCTAACAGGGTTGCAGATGCACTAAGTAGGAGACAGTTGTTGCTTACAACAATGCAGGTTGATGTAGTTGGGTTTGATGAGCTCAAGAATTTGTACCCCGAGGATCCTGATTTTGCTGAAGCATGGAAAGCTTGTAAAGAACCTATTGCTATAGATAGAACCAAGTGGTTAGATTATTTGATTCAGGATGGCATGTTGTTCAAAGGTAGTCAATTGTGCATTCCAAGGAGTTCCATGAGGGAAAATCTGAGTAAGGAGAAACACAATGGAGGGATGGCAGGAAATTTTGGTTGAGATAAGACCATTTCCATTCTTAAAGAACATTATTTTTGGCCTCAAATTTCACAGGATGTGAAGAAGTTTGTACAGAGTTGCCAGGTTTGCCAAGTTGCCAAGGGGTTTAGTCAAAATACTGGCCTATATCAACCATTGCCTATTCCATCAAGGCCATGGTAGAACATAAGTATGGATTTTGTTCTTGGATTGCCAAGGACACAAAGGGGTAATGACTCAGTATTCGTGGTGGTGGATAGGTTCTCCAAAATGGCACATTTCATTCCATGCCACAAAACTCATGATGCTGTCCATATTGCAGACTTGTTTTTCAAAGAGGTGGTAAGACTACATGGTCTTCCAAGGAGTATAGTTTCTGACAGAGATACTAAATTTGTGGGGTATTTCTGGAGGACATTGTGGAAGAAGTTGAGAACAGACTTGAAATTCAGTTCCACGCATCACCCAGAGACTGATGGCCAAACAGAAGTGGTAAACAGAAGTCTGGGCAATTTGTTGAGATGTTTAGTTGGAAATAAGCCCAAGAGATGGGATTTGATTCTACCACAGGCAGAGTTTGCTTATAATAACTCTATAAATAGGAGTACTGGAAAATCACCATTTCAAATTGTATATGGAAATAGCCCAAGGACTGCACCAGAATTGAGGAAGATAGAACAAGGGGAGAGAACAAGTGCTGAAGCTGAGGAATTTGCTGAACACATCAAGCGTCTACATGAGGAGGTTCAAGCACACATTATCAAGATGAATCAAGAGTATAAAGCTAGGGCTGATACAAGGAGAAGACACAAGGAATTCCAAGTAGGGGATCTTGTCATGGTGCACTTACGAAAAGAAAGATTTCCAGTTGGTACTTACAACAAGCTGAAAATGAAGAAATTTGGCCCCTACAAAGTTTTGAAGAAACATAACTTAGGAAATGCATATGAGGTGGAGCTGCCAGATGGTATTCACATTTCTCCCATTTTCAACATTGCAGATTTAACAGAGTATCATGATGATGGTGCAGATGAGGAGCTGGTTTTCGAGCCATGTCCAATTCCTGCTTCTAAGAAGGAGGAGATAGAAGACATTCTAGATCATCGTGTGGGTAGGAGTACCAGAAACAGGCAGTATGAAGAGTATTTTGTCAAATGGAAAGGATGGCCGATCGAGGACTCAACTTGGATTTCAGCAGCTGAGGTTTCCCATTTGGGATTTCCTCTACCATCCATAAAGTGACAGGGTCACTTTTCAATCTACCCTAGGTGTCTGATGCAGGAGCATCCAGAGGTATAAGGGCAATCCTATGTCACCCAAAAAAAATGTACTTAGACTTAGTTTCTGTTTCATGTCTTTACATTTTTGGATACCCATTTGGCTCAAATAAAGGTTCCAACTCTCATAGTTCAACTATCAGTGCATTTGAAAATCCCAAAAAATAGGAGCATGTATTTGGGCCATCATTTTGGTAAACTAGAAGGTGTGAATTGGCCAAATGAATGTAATCATGATTTAGAGCATTCCAAAAAAAAAATCAGGTCAATAGGCCCCACGGTTTGAAAGTTATTGCAATTTTTTGAGTTTTGGAGACCTCCTAAAAATGCTTCAAAGTCAGGTTTGGGGCATTAAATGACCTCGAAAAGGGCCAAAAAATGGGGGGCAAGAAAATCTAGTCCATAGGGCTATAGAGCACTTCGAGACCTTTCTAAAAATGTAAACGGTTCGTCAATCGGAGCTACGGTTCAAAAGTTATGCCTCCTGGAAGTTCGACTACCATTTTTGGATTCTTCTAGATTTGCACCGACTTCTAACGCAGCTTCCGGAATCTTCTATTCTGTCGGTGGATGCCTACTAGCACTTTATAGAATGTACTCCTAGTCCTTAACCCTCTGGGGTCTATTTAAGGAGATTTTTGGCATTGTAAAAGGCACTATTTGTACTAGCCTCTTTTCTCAGTTAATTTAATTTTCCCTTTCTGTTGGTTCCATTCTATTCTTGGGTTGTGTCCCCATCAATAATCTGGATCATTCCTCCCCCCTTAAGAGGTAATAGGCCCCATTGCATCAATCTTCTATAGTAAATGAGGGAATTGTGCTTCAACCTATTCCTTGGTTAACCATTTTCCTTGATGAGAGAATTGACCAACTCAAACCACCCTATATAGCATAATTTTTTGATTTCTCAAAGATTTCACCATGACTTCAATGACATGATCATACTATAATGGCATATTAGTGGACATATTTAATTCAGTAGCATGAATATGTTTAGTAGCTTGAGAGATGTCTAATGATGGAGGAAAATAGGGTCACAATAGTTCCACATTAAAAACTAGATGTATTTCGAAAAACTATAGCAGATCAAGTTCAAAAGCATGTCACCAACTTGTTTCTTAATATTATATGGCCCATACCAAATAGGACAAAGCTTTCAATAAGGTCCTTGGAGGCACTCCTTATGAAGATGTAGCCATAACTTGTCACCAACCTTGAAATGATGGGTAGTTCTATGTTGATCATGTCTTTCCTTATACTTCTTGTTGCTCTATTCTAAAATATCATGAACTTATTGCTATAACTCTTTTATCTTCTCAATAAATTTGTTTGCTTTATCTGCCTCCTTTTTAGTATTGAGTGGTTGACTACATTGAAAGATGGGTAGTGCTACATCTATGGGTGCCAATGGTTGATACCCAAGACAAACCTCAAATGGACTATGTCCTGTAGTAGTGTAGAGTGCACAATTGTAGCTATGCTGGACATAAGGAAAACTCTCATCCAATGTGGATGGATATTCCAATTATTCTATTGAATACCTCTGTTTGGCCATCTATTTGAGGATGGAATGCTATAGACTTTGTCAACTTGGTGTCCATTCTAGTCCATAATGAAGACCAAAAATTACTGACGAACCTGCTATCCTTATCTAAAATAATGCTTTTTGGCAACCCAAAATGAAACCAAACATGTTCAAAAAATAGTTTAGTGGTCTCCTCTACTAAAATCACTTTTTTACAAGCCATCATGATATTCATCTTAGAAAATATATCTACTACCACATATATACAATCATTTCCCCTTTTGTTACTTGAAAGTCCAGACATTAAGTCCATTGAAATAGAATTCCATGGTTTCTTAGGAATAGGTAATGGTAGATAGAGCCCCAATTTACAATTTGCAGGCTTTGCAATTGCACAAGAAACACAATATTTTATATATAAAATGTTTCATTTTTGGCCAATACAAATACTTTTGAAGAATTGCAATAGTCTCACCAATACCAAAATGTCTTGCCACCCTGCTACAGTGTGCTTCCCATATTAATTTCTTTCTTTCTTCACTAGGGACACATACGTGATCAATATAAAAAAGTAACCCATCTTGTATATTAAAGTTAGGAACATTCTTCCCTTTTGAGGATGCATTGTAAATGTTACAAAAATTAAGATCCTTACAATATAGTTAAGCCCAAGTTTCTGTTTGGTGGCTACATGAATCCAACGCTATTGTCAAACTGATGATTGGGGCCCTACTCAAACAATCTGCTACCTTATTAGTGCTACCCTTTTTATGATGAATTTTGAGGTGAAATTTTTGTAAATAATTTGACCATCCCTTATGCCTATCATTCTACAACTTCCCTTGTGTTTGTCAGAATTATAGAGGTTTATGGTCTATATGTTTCATAGTTTCTTTTCCTAAAATATAGTGCTTCCACTATTTACAAGCCTGAACAATGGCATAAAACTCCTTATCATAGGTGGGGTATCTACAATCTATTTTAGAAAATGTTTCACTATGATATTCAATGGGTTGCCCATGTTGCATGATTATAACACCAAAAGCATAATCTGATGCATCTGTTTCTATTTCAAATGACTGTTACAAATCTAGAAGAACCAAAGCTGGAGTTGAACATAGTCTAAGTTTTAAATCCTCAAATGATTTTTGTTTTTCCTCTATCAACTGAAATTTTTCTTATGTTCCACCTTTGAGTGACTAATTAAGAGGCCATGCTAAATGTGAAAAAACAAATACAAATCTACGATAAAAGTTGGCTAGACCCTAGAAACTATGAAGTTCTGTGAAATTCTGAGGAGGTGGCCAATATCTAATTATTTGTATCTTTGTAGGGTCTATGTGAACACCCTCATAATCAATGATGTACCCTAAGTATTTGATGCTTTGCATATGAAAAGAGCACTTTTCTTTGTTGGCATAGAGTTTATTTTTCTACAAACTCAAGAGTACTTGTTCAACATGTTGCATGTGTTCAGACCAAGTTTTACGAAATATGAGGATATCATCCAAATAGAAAATTACAAAAGAATCAATGAAGGGTCTAAGAGCATCATTCATCAACCTCATGAATATGGTTGGTGCATTTGTCAAGCCAAAAGGCATAACCAACCATTCAAACAAACATTCCTTGGACTTGAATGCAATCTTCCATACATTTGCTGGGTTAATTGGTAGTTGGTGATATCCAAATTTCAAGTCAATTTTTGTAAAGAACTTAGCCCCCTTGATCCAAAAGGTCATCAATTCAAGGAATTGGATATATTTTTTTCATAGTATTTTTTTTAAGTGCCCTGTAATCAATACAAAGTCTCCATGCTCCATCTTTATTTCTTTCCAAAACTATAGGACTACCACAAGGCGAAGATCTTGGCTTGATATGTCTTTTTTCAATCAATTCTTGAATATGTCTCTTAACTTCATCATTTTCCAAATCTAATTTCCTATATATTGGTTCATGAGGCAATGGTGTTGTTACCTATTTTGCCTCCCGCCAAAGTTTGAATTCAAACACTTGAGCCCTCCCAATGGTCATCTTCCATATTTAAGTATTATTTAAATAGCATGGAAATATCAAAAAATAAAATGATTAAAATTATGGTATTTCTTTTATTTTGTTTCCACTGGCCTACAACTTTCCACGCCATTAGATCTTTGGTGATCGATGGTGAGCACTTTCCCACATTCTCAAGATGCACTACCTTTAAACAATGTGGGGAAGCCCCTTTGTGATGTGTGGTAGGTGGGTCCATCTCTTCTATGGGCCACAAGGTTGGTGAGCTACTAGTGAGCTAGTAGTTTGATTGGTGCCCACTTTCTCACATTTTGTCTTTTGTTAGACTTTCTGATGATGCAAGAAAGTGCCCTGATGCCACATGTCCTAATGACATCACAGAGGATATTCACGCAAGTTCAAAGGGCACATGTTATGAACACCGTTCAATGCAATTAGATCGAGGGATGACGCTTGCCTGCAATATGAAGATGCAGGGATGTTAAGGAATGTGGGCAAGCACTTCACTGCCACGTGTCCTTGTGGGGTAGAGTTTGTTCCATATGCTATAGGGTGATACCAAGGTCATGCTAGATTGTTGAGTTGGATGCTAGGTTGTGCTGAGTGGTTCGTGGGCCCAAAAATTTTAGTGGGTAGGCACAGTATAATGGAGGATCTTTCACGATCGTTGATCTTATGGTGATCAATGATCAACACTTTCCTGTAATATGAAGATGTGAGGAAGTTAAACATTATGGGGAAGTGCCTGAAGGACATGTGTCCTTGTGGGCCTGAGGAGATAATGCTATAGTTGACATTGGCAATGAAGCTGGCAGTTATGAGACCATCACGGTTAAGGTTTTGAGGAGGTGGCGTAGTTAGTTATGAAGATGTGGTGAAACTTGGGAATACCTTATGAGGTGGAAAAATGAAGCAAAACTATTGGCCCACATGGCTCATCTTGGTGGTAGAGTTTGGTTGACTTGTTGACTTTGCTGATTCATGAGCTAGAAATAGAGGGGATCAAGTTTTGTTGCACAATTTGATCCTCATGATCAATTCCAACCACTCTCAAATGAATTTTGAACCTAGTAAACAATAGGAAAACACCCCACCACCCCAGTTTATTCATCTACTTTTTTAGAATGGTTAATGGCATCATTTCTGTCAGAGCCCTGTTTCAACAAAATATTAGGTTTTATTGTATTTGAATCTGTACCCGAATCCAATTTTCCCTAGATCTTTATCAAGACTTAATGGAAATGGTTGTGGAGTAACTTTAGTTAGAAAATATCTCAGTTATGCCTAAGCTATAAAGGCAATTTTTGTAGATTTTTTTCTGGTCGACTCTTCTTTGACCTCTCTGATATTGCTCTACAATTTCACTATAAATCCCCTTTGCCTTTGAACTGTATGACATTCTACATTATCTCCTTCAACCATTGATGTAAAGTCCAAGAAATATTTGCCTCTCATTGGTGTATTGTAGATATCTACAATTTTACATGACTATATCTCTTTTTGCCTATGAATGGTATATAAGTGAATCCTCTCTTTCCTTGTGTCATTCATTTGGGTTTTCTGATCTGCATGTGATTGTTAGATTAAAGCAAGTCTGGATGTGTATATCTTTGGTGTCATGATGGTCCAATAGTGCATGTATGGGTAGAGATTGGTTTGAACACTCTATTTTGGTGCATCACCCCCTTAGGTTAGAATAGGTAGATTTGCTTCTATGCATTCCTTCTCCCTTTTCCTCTCTAAGAGCAGTTAGGTAAACCTTGATAGTAAAGGAAGCTGACCTTCTCTAAAGAATCAACCTCATAGTTCAAGTCCCACATCTTGGAGGTTGTTTCCATGTTTCACAAGGTTGTCCTTAGGTAAAAACTTTGGACAAGGGTGCAAACCTTTGTGACAACAGGTGTTCCTAGAATTAGATCAATAGAATGCTTGACTTGGTAGTGTGTTAGGACCCCTACTAGTGATTTAAACACACTATGATATTCTTCTAAGAGTTTATCCATCTCCTTTTTCTGGTCTAATGTGGTTTCCACCTTAGTATGTGTGTTAAGGACAACTAACTTTGTTTTCTCAGAATGAATCATGAGGAATACAAAAGTTCTAGTTTGATAGCTTAAATATTTACATTATTTAATAGTAATTAAAGAAGCATCTTGAGTTGGGTATACCTCTGGTATTCGATATATTTTTCCATCAAGCTTTATTTTGACACTGTGTGGTCTAGATTCATACACCCTATGTCTTTGATACATGTTTGGTTATCCCAACAAAAATAACATACATCTAAAGGTGCTACATCATAGATTATTTCATCCTTGAATGCTTTGATTGAGTATGATAGGTGACACTACTAATTTATCTAATTATCTTTTCCTTCAATAACCTATCCCATAGAGTAGGGTTGTGGGTGTCTTGTCATTTTAAAACTCAGTCTCTTGGCTATCTCCATAGAAATTAAGTTCTTTTGGCTCCCACTATCAACAATAAAATGTAGAGGCTTTCCATCAACCCACATCTATGAATGGAACAATCTCTCCTCATCTTCTCATGGAACTACTTTTGCTAGTGAAACAGTGGCGCATGGGTCTAGTTCTATTACTAACTCATTTTTAGGAGTTTCCATTGGTGTGGATTTAGGTTCAGCTTCCTCTCCTTATATTTTTGTCATCAAATTCTTAATTCTTTGACAATCCTTTTTGTTATGAGTTGGAATCCTATGTATCTCACACCACATGCCCATATTTGTTTGTGTCTTTTTGGTAGCCCACCATGTATTCTTGGGTGGATTTGAGGTAGGGTCCTTCCCCACTAGTTTTCCCCCAAATTTATTACTGCCTTCACCCCTTGGCTTATTATTTGAAAAGTAATCCCTTTTTCCTTTTTGTTTTAACTCAATTTTTGTAGCATATTTGTAAGCAGTTGCCAATGTTTCAATATTCAAGAATTCCATTTCAATTTGAATGTATCTATGAAGCCCAGTATAATATTTCAGAATTTGATGCTTCTCTGAATCTTCTATACCAAGTTTTGTAGAGATTGCATGGAATGTATTGGTGTAATCTTGCACAAATTGGTCCCTCTTTTGTCGAAGTAACTGCCATTCTATATATTTCTATTCATATACATCTTTAGGAAACTATGATTCTTTTATGTATTCAAAAATTCCCCCCCAAGTGGGTTTGTTATCAGATAGTATTTCCAACTCTTCTCCTACCTCACTTTCTTTATTCAACACTCTAGTTTCCCATGCTAGTTTGACATGAAGTTCAGCTTTCAAGAGGGAAAATGCTATTTTTTTCACATCAAAAAAATTATTTACAGAGAAATATCATTCTAACTTGGATAACCAATTATGAACAATATCAACATCAACTTTTCCTTCAAAATTTGGGATATCAAAGTTCACCTATACTTTAAAAGGGGCATTCCTATGAAATGGTGCTACTAAATTCAATACTTGTTGGGTTTTCAATTTTTTTGAAAACTTACTCATCATATCTTCTCATTACCTAGCCAAAGCCTCTTCCACCATCTTCTTCATAGAGTTTTCCAAAGTATCTGACATCTTTGGTTTTGTGCATCGCAGAGGAAGGTATTCTAATGGATTTCTTGTAGCCAATCCCAGTCTTTGATACAAGGTTCTTGTATTAGTTGGCATAAAGGAGCATTCCCACTCTGATACCACTAATCTAAATTGATGAAGTGAGCTACAAACACAATATCTGGTGAATTGTTTACTTGTGATACCAATGTTCAGATTCTAGAGATTCTTGCAAAAAATTGAAAGAGTTGTATGCAAACCAAAATCCATCTTATTCATTGAGATTGAAAGAATATATTCAATGATGGAATATCAATAGCTACCATAACCATGAATGCAAAATGTTTATGTGGCTAAAACTTAAAAAAACAACAACAAATTAAACTAAACTAATCAAAACTAGGTATCTAATTACCCCAACTTGTTGGGGTCATCAATTTTGACCCATAGCTTAGAATTTGAAACCACTTACATCGTTGGAAAGAAAAACAAAAAATCTAGTTCAGTCCCTAAAGTAGCAAGCTTACAACTGCCCAATTTTAGTGACCAATTACAATTTCAACTTGAAATTTTGAGCAGAAGACCTCCAAAAAGACCAAACAAAAAGATATAGAAAAACTATGAAAAAATATGAAAAGTAATTTCAAAAATATTAGATCTTCTATATAATCTAGATCAACATAAAATTATGTGATGTTGATATATTTACTAAAGAAACTCAATAGTCAATTGACCAGTTGCAATGAAATTTACAATTAATAGGTACTACATTGAGGAAATCTCATGGCACTAGTCAAGTTCATTTTCAAAAATTACTACTGATAAAGAGTAGGTTTGTCAAGTTGCAAGGAAAGGATTCAAATATCATATCAACTTTGACCAACATTTAGTCCATGTTGACCCCACACATGGAAGTTTTGTAAACGAAACTAGCCTTTGCAAAAACATTGTTGAAGAAATATTTTCATCTTTCTACATAAGAAGGTCTAGTAGATATGGCAACAAATCTAGAAATACAGATTCAATCTTTAGATGCAACCAATTACAATTGGGATTCCACTTTGGGAATCATAATGGAACTTCATTAGCCATTTTTGGATAAATATACTATTAGTTTACCACGCAAATGACATAAGTGTCAAAAAGGGGCATTTTGAAGATTTTGTCAAGGTAGATATCTACTTAGAAGGAGTTATAGAAATAAAATGAAGTATTTACTCTGGAGGAGTAATAAGGTAGGGGAGACAATAACATTGTTCACAAATTTTGAGATTTTGAATTTTGTATAGAAGCTATATGGAGATGATATATTGTTTGACTTATGCATAAAATAAGATTTTATATGCCATGACATAGTGTTTTTGCCACTCATGTCAAAGGGTGAGCTTTTTAATCTCATTGTGGTTTTGATAAAGTAGTGACAAAACACTTAGTCATTATCTAGGAAAGAACAGTGCAAGCTGAGTGCATAGTGTATGTCAAGAATAAGCCTCTAGACAATACATGCCATGTATTATGAAAGTTAGTACCGAGAATTAGTATGTGCTAAGCAATTAGTGTCTATTTAGTCACTTAGGTTCCAAGAAAATAGAAGGGGCAAAGAAAATAGTGTGTGCCAAATGATTTAGGTGCCAAGCAAGAGTAAGTGATGAGCCAGTTAGAAGCCGAGTATCAATATAAAGGGCACAATGAAGGCTAGGCATCAAAGTATATTGATGTCAAGTTACCAATGTTTGACATAGATTTTTGTTATGGCACAAAATTCTATGTAAACCATTTTTGGCCAACATGAACATGAATTTTTGATATTAAGGAATAACGATCAAGTCACATTATGAATCCATAGGAAAATACATGCAACCAATTTAATAAAGGGAAGAGTTAGGTGGTAATAAGGATCAACCAAAACCATTGATTTTAACCTAGCCCATCTCCATAATGCCTAGTTAAAGAGGTAAACACTAAGGAGGAGTATGCATGCAAAGAAGTTACAAAGAGATGCAGTACATGTGCAAGGAGTGTAATGAAAAGAGCATAGAGAGCATTTCAGGGTGGAAATGATGGCTAAAATATGGAACTACAATGCAAAATCTCTTTGAGAAGAATAGAGATAAGTAGTGAAAGGATAGAGAAGATAGATCTAATTAGGAGGATCAAGAGATAACTAGTAAAATGGAGATATGGCATCAAGTAGCAAGGTACTAACCAAAGGATTAGTTGTTGAATCATTCTAATAGGTGATATAGAGTAAATATCTTAATAGAGTAGTCCTAACAAGATTTTATAAATATCCTATGTGCTTACTTAGTTATGAGTTTAAATCCTTTAATCAAGGTGAGACCTAATAGTCTTGTAAGCCTTTACTAGGGTAGACCTTTCATTGGGTATATCATAGATTATGATAAAATTTTTGTAGCCATTATTGGCCACACTTTACAATTGCAGTAGTGAAGGTTTGTGGGTGTCATTCCCACCCCAATTTTACCTTCTCTTTGAAGCATTTCTAGGTAATCGATATCTTATGTATTATGTGTTGATTTACATTATGCTTTGGATGTGATGCATGGTTGCTTATTTTAGTTTACATGTTAAGTTATAAGATGGATGTATGGTGAATTGTTCTAGAGGTAAAATCTTTAAGTGCTAATTCACCCCCCCTCTTAGAACTTACTTGCTCATTGTTATTTCCAACAATATGTTTGTGGTTTCAATTTGATATATTAAGATATGGGTGGTGGTTTTATGCTATTCCATTCTTAGTTTGTAAAAGCCCTCTAAAATAATAAATAAAAGAGAAGACAATAAAATATGAATAAGATAAAAGGAGATAAATGTATCAATTAACTAAAAGTACTTATGGGATTTGAACCCAAGAACTACCACTTTTCAGTTATACCCTCAACAAATTCATATATGCAACTCTTCATGAACTAAAGATGGAAGAGTGACTAATAACTTAGGATTAGAAGACCTAGTTGAAAACAAGGACATAGGAAAAGGACATGGATTAGAACCCTTGACCTCTCATGTAAAATGCTAATAAATAAACCATTATGCCACAATATTTTCTTGAGTAGGGGTTTCTTAGAAAACTAGAAAACCTAAGAACTAGTTATAAATTTAAACAAAATAATGGTTGATTTAATTAATCAAACCATAGAGGTTTCCCATTGCAAATGACTACAACCATTCACAATGACTCTTTACTACCTATAAATTAGGAGATTTCTCAGGGAATGAAAACATGATAATTAAAAGGCAAAAACTATAGTCAAATGCTTTTTGTAAATGGGAAAGAGGAGAAGGAATTATAATTTTTTTTTGGATCAATAGGAAAATCTTTGAATATTGTACAAAAGAATATTGCCAAGAATGAAAGAGAGGAGAAATACAAGAGGTGCTAAAGATTCAAAGATGAAAGACTAGAGGACTTGAGAAAGATTTTCAAATTATCATTCAACCTACAAACATAAATTCAAGTAGGTCATGATTCTTCCATCCTCCCTTAAACTCTAATAAATTGGAAATTAGTTTAAATAAATTCAATCCTAGAAGCATAAACTAGAATACCTAATGATTAATCTCTTTGCATTCTCTATTTTTGTTTCCTTCCATGACTATAATATGTCCATTTTCTTCTTTTTTGCCATGTCATTTTTGCAAACCATGTTGGTTTTCTATGAATTGACTTCCTGTAGATGAATACTAGTAGGGATTCTGATATGACATTCAACATAAGTGGCAAGGAACCCCTCCCTTATTCAAGATGAATCTTGAAAGTTTCAATTTGTAGCATTCTAATTTTTTTTGAGTTGTCTAGAATAAAAGAGTAGGCATAATATACATATATATGACCCTATGTCCACCTTGGTGGTCAACCCTTGTGTTACTTTTGTGTGAATGTGAAACTTTATAAAACAAAGGTACACAAATAGAAAATGGATGCTCAATAATAGGAGATAGATGTACACAAATAGGAAATAGATGCACATCTATATCATGCATAAGTGATTGATTTCTTAACATATGTGGAGTTTTTTAAAATTGTAAAAAAGTGCAGGCATATTGTATTGATATGCAACTATAATGCATGAAAGTGCAATAATATTGTATGAATACACATATGAATACTAAATAATAGTACACAAATAATGAACAAATGTACAACACTAGAGTTATCTTAGCCAATCAAGTATAATTTGACCTCTATAGTGTGATTTCAATGCTAGGGTATAACACAAAATGAGCATTTAAGTATAAGTGGCATAATAAGAGTTGCATTAAGTTATATTTTATATTATCCAACCTTCAACTTTTGAGATAGGTTTTAGCCTCATAAGAGTTAAGATGAAGATTTTAGGCTTTCGAAGTTTTGAAGAAATTCAGCCTTATTCATATTCAATAATTTAGTATAACCTTGTACATTTTGTAAATTGTATTTGGACTAGAGGCATTTTAATTTCTTGAGATGGTTTACTCATTTCACTCTTCCTTAACAATGTTTTTGAGATATGATTGTTATAAGTTATTTCTTATGATTTTGTTTTTGAGTATTGTAGAAACCCTAGGTGAGTGGCTCACTATAGGTGTAGGGGCCCAAAAGTGGTTCCCAAGGGATCCTATGTGTTAGAGATCATAGCCCTATGTAGGATGGCTCTATATGCGAGTTGGTTGAAAAGTGACAACATTAATAAAACTTATGGGTTTTGGGGTTTTGCATTTTTGAATAAGATAATAAGGATGTATTATTGGAGTACTTAGAGTAAGGAAACTCTATGAAAATTTATGTTCCTTAGCTTAGGGGTTTGATCCCAACACTACATGAGCATACATATCCTATTGGAGTACTTAGTAAGAAGACATTTTGTGTGGTAGGATGGCCTTTAGCTTAGGGGATTGGTCCTAACACTATAGGAATATATAGTGACACTTACCTAGATGCAGCTGAATCCTTTACTCTTCTTTGTGCCTCTAGTTCTCTGGGTCCATTTTGAGACCATTACATGAGATAATAAACCCCAGATAGACTAAATCTCTTTTGACAAGGATAAACTTCTTCAAATTAATCACAATTTTTTTTATGTCCCTGCTATCAAGATTATCCTAGGACAAGTAATACCTACAAAGTAGTTGTTAGTATAATAAAAATAATAATTAGATTTATACTATTCTACCCTCTAATTTGACCGAACCTTAAAGATGTCTCTAGATCAAGTTTCATAATCCTTAGCTATTCAATCATATTTTCTAGTGTGCACTCTTTACATATGCATATGTTGGCATCATTAGAATATTTTGGCCATTATCCATTTCTCATCTAGCCATTCATACAAGATTACTCATCTCTCGCATTGGCATAATAGCCATTCATACAGAATCTCACTTCCTACACTGGTACTATGAGGTTCCATTTATTACTCATCTAGCCATTTATATGAGGTGGCACTAATCTATCAGACTAGAACAATAGCCATTTATACAAGAACTGCATTAACTTCTCACACTAGCACTATGAGATTCCATCTAACCATCCATATAAGTACAAACTCAAACTCTACACTAGCACAAAACCATTCATATAGAGATGAGTGTGGTCCTTAGAAAAAACTATAAAGTTTAGTTAATTAATTAAATTCACAAGAAAATATATCACTATCTTTCCAGTGTCAACCAATATAAAAATTGTCCAACTATCAAAGTCCATTATTAATTTAAATATTATCCTTACAAATTTTCATATACTTATGTTTCCATATTTAAATAAATACCCATTATATAACCTAACATATTAATTTTTCTAGAGAACTAAACATTATCTTTATATTTCACATCATATATTAGCATATTATCAATGTATGAAAAACTAATAATATCAAGGGGCTTCCAAATATTACCATTCTTACTTGGATGGCGATCGGGTACCCACACCTTAGTGGTTTACTAGTATGATGATGTCTTACTTGAAGTCACATGTCTTGCCCCTTACAAAATTCTCCCTTTGTCATTTATCAACTCAACTTGGGTATTAATAGTATGATACCAATGTAGTCTCATAAATATCTTTTCTCAATGTGTTGACCTATCTCTACATTAGCATAGGAAATGTGTTATTTGCCAATGTTAAAATCACCCATACCTCCCTATATTTCATGTGGTGATCTCATTTGTGTTTCTTTTTTCTATGTACTTTGTAGTGGGGTCTTCTCTTATGTGGCTTGTTATTTTTTGAGTTCTCTTCCTTATCTAAATATTGGCCACTTCCAATAGTTAGACTTTTAAAATGTCTTTCATATACCAATGGGTAGGAGGGTTAAAGTCCCAATTATCTTGAAGGAAAAATAATTGAGCAAGTTGTAGAGTATAAATACCTTGGGATAGACTTCAAAAAAAATCTAAGTTGGAAAGGTTGTAGAAAGAAAATATTATTGGGTGGGTGGAAGGCATTTTATGCACTTCAAAATAGGTGTTGGGAGGCAGAAGTTTGGGATTAGAAAACTAGTCAAACTTTGTTTGGTCTTCTTGTGCTACTGGTTTTTCTTTGTGGATGTGAAATATGGACCAATAGAACCTTAACTTTATAGTGGAAAAAATTGAGAGGATTCATAAGCGTTGGATCACAAACAATTTTAAAATCAAGAACACTATCTCATATGATATTATGTTAAGTGAAGTGGGGGCTACACCTATTGAGGAAATTGCTATGGTTTTCCTAATTAGCTACTATTGAAATTTTTTGTCACCATTTATTCCATTGAAAATAATCAATTTGAGATATATTTCATGGAATAAGTTTTGCATTTTTTGGCCACAGTTTCAAGCATCTTTGAGTGTACAAAAAAATAGTGTACTTTTAGGTGCATGAAATTGAATAGTGCAGTTTTGTGCATTGTGCTAGCTATATCAAATGAGTCTACTATCAAATGAACACATTTTTTCTCATTCAACATTTTTAGGTCAAAAATTGGGTTGCAGTTTCATTCTTGCTCAAGCTTGCCAAGTATTTTTGCTAAACAAGCGAGAAATTTCCCTATCACAATAGGGTATAGCGATCTACAATAATAGTTAAGTTAAATGGTTTTCACATATTTACATGTAGTTAATTTTAACCTAGGATCAAGGTGGTGAGGTTGAAAAATTCTTCAGGACATCATTGTAGGTTTGTGAAGTAGATTAATGTAATCAGTTTCGAGGAGTGTCTTTTCGATAAATGTAGACAAGCTTTAATAGATATCACTCCATTGATAAGCTTTAGAGTTTTAAGTTGCAATAGTGTGGTGGTCAACAACTTTAGTCAAGATTCAAGGTTTTTTCTTCTACACAAGGATTTAAAGGTTACTAATATTTAATGCTGTAAAGCGAAAAAATGATTTTTTGCACCTTGATAGGGTTAAAGATTAGTTTGAAAATTTAAGTTGCGAAGTTACGATCCAATGTAAATGTTAACTGCAAGTGGTTTTTGTTGGAATCATTTCAAATAACTGAGAGGGGGGAGAATCAATTATTCAAGGTCCATATGTACTATTAAAACTTTTCACAACTTTGTGAACCCATAAAACATTTTCATCATGTAGGCATCCATAAGATTATGTAATCACTTAAAACTTATAGGTTACTATCAAATCAATTTGTAGAAATGTAAACATGAAACATAAAAGATTCAATGATACACTTGACACAATTATTTACATGGAAAGCCAATTTGGGAAAAACCACCAATAACATGTTACTCATTCTCACTCTTCTTAAGTGATGCCCTATGAAAGATCAACCCTATTAGAGGTTACAATACACACTATTAACCATGACCTTGTTAAAGGATTTCAATCACCCTGTTAGGAGTGAACCTTGTTAGAGGAATTTAGACAATTCACTTGGAATGCCACCTCGTTAAAGGATTTACTAATGACCATTAGGTCAACCTTAATTATTAGAGAGTAACAATAAGGCTTGACCTAACAACAACTTTAACTCCATTTGCAAATTATAGATCTCTATTTCAGTCCTCCATTCTTCTTGGATTTCACACAATTTAGCTCTATTTACTTGTTCACCTTTCAAGAATCCATACCCTTAAGCCTTCTTTCTTAACTTTCCAATGTAGACTTTTCTCTTAGGTTACGTAATGAAGCAATACCCTAGACTCCTTGTATTCCTTAGGTTCTCACACATGACAACCTTTTCTTCTGACCAATGATCTCTATAAATAGAGAATTAAGATATTTTTCTATTCATTCTCCATCATCCAATTTAGGGTTGGGACATTTAGGTAGGATTCAATGAATCTACCCCTTATTTAATTTAATTCCCTTCTAGAAACTTCTCCTTCATTCCCCTTGAATTCACCTAAAAATGGTTTACCATGAATTTTGTGCCACCAACTCATCAATATTATCTTCCATATGGTTCACATAATCCAAGAAATTAACTTTGACAACTTAGATCCATCAAATTCATGATCTTTCTAATAATGCTGACACTTAGCATTAACTAGGTTCTGATGCTTGAAACATACTGTGTTGCTCAACATCCATTGTAAAATTACTCGGCATGAACTAAAGTTTACTGGTGCTTAGTATCAACTAAACTTTACTTGGCATCAACTATTTCACTTGGCTTACACTAAAAATGACTTTTCTTAGCTCCAACTAATTTTCTGCTTAGCTTGCACTAAATTATAGCGGGACCTACCATCCACTTGGTCAAGCTTGGTAGACAAACTTTGTTAAACTTGTTCTTCTAACCTTACTTAGTGTAACAAACCTTTGCAACCATAAGTAGATTATCAATACACTATAATAACACTATCTTAGCTAATTCTTGTACTCCTTTTCCATATCATAACTCAACCTTTCCTCTAGGTACTATTGTTACATCATTTTAATCAAATCCTCTTTATCAATCAAATAAATGATAGTACTTAAATCATTTAAGAAGTTGTCTTACCAGCAAATAGTAGGTTTCACATTAGTGACAAAACAATGATTGAAACACATTTATCATACTTGTATCAATTTGTTTTCAACAGTTTCACTATTTCACAATGGTTAGAAATAGAAAGAAGCAAGAAAATGCGATATAGTGACCATTGAAGATTTCTTTGCAACATCACAGATGGAAACACAATTAACAAATTTAAGTTGTGAAGTTATGAAATAAATTAAAATAGTTGAGTTAGTGGCTAGTGCAACATCATAAAGTTTCATCTAAAGTTAAGGTTTTCAATTTTGATGTTACAAAATAATGATAAAGTCATCCAAGGTAGCAATTGCAATGTCACACAGTTTTAGATAAGCTTGTGTTTGGTAGTTATAAGGAAGTGACAAAGGTAAAATAGAAGGCCTCACAACATCACACAATTAAAGAAATGTTAAGTCCTAGCAATTGCAAGGGTGTGAGAAGGTCAATTTGATAATGTTCACAAGGTCATAATGGTTAGCAAGATGAATAGATTTTATGCTGTGAAGTAAAGATTAAGCTTAATATGAAGGTGTCACAGTTTTTCTAGGCTAAAAAATCAATAAGGAAAATGAGTTGCAAAGCCGTGAATAGGAGCAAGCATAGGTCAACATAACAGATAGAAGCTAGATGATTTGGTAGAATGTTTAAAGGATATGATGCCACGTGGCTAGGTTGACTATTTGAACTTGGTTGACTTGATGACATGGCTGACCTAACATGGCTATGAATATGAAATCAAAAAGCTTGTTGATGTCAAATAGGTTGTTGATCACCTACAACCACCTTTTTGGTGTTCTCCATGCCTGATACATTTAAGTATCCTTGTACTGTAAAAGTTGATGAAAGCCAACTTCAGAGCTCGCCAAGATCACCTACATCAAATAACCTGTCGAAGGGAAACCAAAGAAGGAAGAGGTGGAGCTTGGAAAAACTAAATAGACTAAAAGAAAAGATATTTCAAATAAAGAAAATGTATTGCTATACAATATGCCTTGAAATTGAGTTGAGAAATAAAATGAGAGAGCCCAAATATAAAGGCCTCAAGGAGACTTCTAGAACAAGCTAGAAGATGCTAGGAGATAAGTATGACAACTAAGCATACATCCACAAAAGGTGGGATATCCTTGATCAAGGTGAGAAGATAAGTATGACTTAGATAAGAACAAACTCCTATGTTGTCAATAACTCCTAGACTACAACTAATAACTAAATGCATTAACCTAAGTACACTTAAGTAAAAGTGTAATTAATAATAATTTACTCTAACACCCCCCCTAAGTGCAATTTATGGGAGTGCACTTAAGCTTATAATAGCTAAGATGAAGTACAAAATGGGTCTCAATAATAAGGCCATGTTAGGTACCCATCTACAAATGCAAAGAGATACAACCTCTGAAAATGGGGAAAGAGAGAAAACCTCATGGGAAAAACCCTTCCCCAAAAAGAGGTAAGAAAATCTAGTGAAGGACTGAAGAAGCCACCAACTAGAGGAATGTCCCTAAAAATAGGAACAAGAGAAGATCATGAAGAGCATCACTAAAGCATGAAGAAGCCGCAAATTTTATCAAAAATAAACTGTTGATATAAAGATCCTCCATGGAAAATAGAAGGCATGAATCGAGCATGTCTATATGGTAGATGATCCATCTCACCAAAATGCATAAGTAGCCAACTACTACAGTCACTTAGTATATAGGATCAAATACTGAATACACAGCTCACACTATTGAACCATCAAACCAAGAAACCATTAGAAACAATAGAATAACCCCCCCTTAATGCAGATGGGGTGAGGTGACATGCAACTGAAAAAGTGGGCCAAAATCCTCCTATAGAAAGAACCAAGAACAACAAGAGAGAGAGAGGTGCAAACACCTATAAAGGCACATGTCAACAACACATCATGGGGCTAATGTCATGGAAGGGACACTCACTTGGCAAAGGAAGAGGACACAAAAGTGACAGCAACTAACCCCCCATGGAACTTTATAAAAAAGTGCGAGTATAACTATCTCAAAACAACATTCATGAACCCAAAATGCAAGAGTGGCACTTTATCTTAGTGCATTTGCATAAAGAAGCTTAAAAATGATATCAATAATGATAAAAAGGGAAAAAAGATGATAAAATAGATAGTACAATCCAAAAAAAAAGATACCATGCCATGAAAATGATCCTCAGACCTATAACATCCACGATATCCATCATAGAGAAAAAATACCAAAAACATGATAGAAAGAGGATGGGGTAGAATCTGAAGGAAATGATGGCATTTTTGAAAAGATCACAAAACCAACTTTCCAAAATATAACATTTTCAAAAAATGGAGATGGGATGCATAAGAAAGCTTGCTGAAGTGAAAAATGAAATTCAGACTTTGACTACAAAAATGGTCAATAAAACTACATCAAAACCAAAAATACCTACACCAATGTCTCCATCTCAGAACCAACTATCTAGCACTTCTTTTGGATTAAAAAAATACCTTCGTATGCTCAAGTTATGGCCAAAAAATTATGAGTAGGTTAAAAAAGGACTTGGAGTACTTGTAGGCATGCTAATGTAGGTCTGAGATCATGTTGATGTTAGCAAATCACCTGGTTAAAATTTATGGCCTATTGACCATTGCAACAAAAAAAGATGCCACATGGCAGTGCCATGTGGTAGATGAGCTATCCAAGTACTGATGTGGCAGGGGCCAACATAGCACCTGTATGATGTGGCACACAAAAAATGTGCCAACTATTTGAACAGGTGATGTGGTAGGGGCAGTGCACTGGTGGAGAAGCTTAGCAGAGGTACTGTAGAAGCAGTGGGGACTAGGGGTGCCGCCAGTGGCACAAAAATTAGAGTGGAGTGGTAGTGGCCAATGGTAGCCAGGTAGTAGGGTTTTAATGGTGGCACGACCGATTGTGATAGTGCTCAGGCTATGCATTGGTGTGGCAGTGGTGGCCCTGTGGTGGTACTACTACTGCAATTTTTTTTTTTTGCACAAAAAATCTATACAATCTGTATGACTGGCTTGTGAGCAGAATTTTTTTTTTCTAGATGTGACAGAAGCTAAAATAATTTTTTTTTATATGAATTTTGACTATAACTGACCTTTTGAACTTAGTGGCAACATCCATTTAGGCCCAAAGTGCCCTAAAAAATCATTGTTCCTCTCGATTGAAGAAAAATGCACAAACAAACTAGGGTTTGTGTTTCTGAATTGCGGCTTCAAAAATCCTTCAGCTAAAAAGCAACATGGGGGCTCTGATACCATTAGAATTTTATGAAAGCTAGCTTCACAACTCACTAAGATCAGCTACATGAAAATAACCTATCGAAGGGAAACCAAAGAAGGAAGAAGTGGAGCTTGGAAAAACTAAACGGGCTGAGAGAAAAGATATTGCAAACAAAGAAAATGTATTGCTATACAATATGCCTTGAAATTGAGTTGAGAAATACAATGAGAGAGTTTGAATATAATGGCCTCAAGGAGACTTCTAGAACAAGCTAGAAGATTCTAGGAGATAAGTATGACAACTAAGCATACATCCACAAATGGTGGGATATCCTCGATCAAGCTGAGAAGATAAGTATGACATAGATAGGAACAAACTCCCATGTTGTTAACAACTCCTAGACTACAACTAATAACTAAATGCATTAACCTAAGTAAACTTAAGAAAAATTGTAAATAATAATTATTTACTCTAACATCTACCACTACCATGGTTATCCATCTACTAGCAAGAGTAGTTATGGCAGCCATTTTTGTCTCTTCAAGGCTCGATTTGTACAAAAGATTAGATTTTCTACATGGAGATGTGCATCTGATCAAATTTCCCTTATGATTCTCAATTATTCATCTCCTCTGTAATTCAAATCTACCTAGTTGGAGTTTGAACTTAATGTAACATCAGAGTTATGCCTGAACTCTATAAAAGGTAGTTGTAAATATGTCTTGGGGGTTCTTCCTTGTTTTGTTATGTCTACTTGTAGTAGCCTTGTGCTCTATAACTATATTTTTTTCCTTTCATTAATCAAATTAATCTCTTCTTTACCTCTTCTCATCATTCATCATTTGTACATGCATTTTTCCTTCTTTTGAATGTTTCTTTTTGATTCTTAAGATTTATATGTTGTGTTCAAAACTGCTGATGATTATTGAATTGTGAAGATGTCTTTCCTTTCACCACTTGATTAGTTTCAAACTTGCACATGATTCTTTGGGAGTAGAATAGAGTTAGGGCCTATGTATTTGAGTATTTTATTGATGTATTATGCATATAAGGGAAAATTAGCAACCATTTCAATAAGGTACATCATTCCCCTTTCCCTTTTAGCAATTTACTTTCCTGCATCTCCTTCCCCTTTTTCCTCTCAAGTAGTAGATAGGTGCATCTTGATTGTAAGGAAGCCGACCTTCTTCAGAGACTTAATTTCCTAGTTCAAGTCCCATAGATTGGATTTTTTTTTTCATGTTACACAAGGTCTCTTGAGGATCATACTTCAAGCAAGGGTGAGGACTTTTGTGTTAATATTTTTTGGCACGCTCAGTGGGACAAGAAAATTAAGCTATATAAGTCCACTAGTTAGCTAGTTGATCTTTATTCAATGAGAAATTGGGTATTTTTCTTAGTGCCATAAACCTTTGGAGGCATTCATCTAACACCATGGTGACTCTATGTATCTTTTGGTTTTAACAAACCAAGTGCTGGAATGATTTTTAGTTTTTATGTTTCCTCAATATTTCTATGAAGTTATTTTCCTAAATGCTTTATCATGGATCCCCTTCATAGAGATGCATCCCATTTTTCCCCATATCATTAAGAAGTTATTCCTTGTCCCTCCCATCCTCTATATTTTCCATAACCTAATTAATCAGACTTCAACTTGAAGCTTTTTGAGGTTCAAGATTGTTTTTGATATTTTGGGATTTGGGTTTACTATTTTTTCCAAGATTTTCAACCATGTGCAAAATCCTTACCCAGATAAAAATTGTAGGAACTTTTCCTATGTTAAGCTCCTTATGAATTCTTGACTTAAGGAGTTAAATTATGACATGAAGATGTGGAAGAATAATTTTGGTGTTCGCACCATGGTATCTGAGACATTTAATGTTTTGAGTGAGGCCTAGGAGACTATCCTTCATTTGTAGTAGGAGCAGGATGAAGAATTAAGAGAGAAGAATACTTTTGAGGAGGCAAGACTCAAGCTTTTCCAAATACAAAGAGCTGCAATGATGCAATGGCCTCAAAGAAGAAAATTTTCTCATTTCTTGTAGAGAAACTCTCCTATTTTGCAAAATAATGAACAAGGGTCTCTGAGGAGAAAATTTGCTCACTTTTTGTAGAGTAACTCTCCCCTTCTATAAAATAATACAAAAGATCCAAATGTCTACTCCTAAGCAACATTTCTAAACCCAGATGAAGAAGAGCCACCCAAATGCATGTTTGCTAGCTTAAAAAGGAGTAAGCCTTCCCAGATTCCTATTCCTTGCTACAAATAGCTCCTCAACTTGATGTTGAGTTGCTACCAAGGGTGGAGGAGAAAGAGACAAATAATAATGAGTTCACTCCTATTCTTGAGGAACAAAGTTTGAATTTTGAGCCTAAGATGGAGCTTGAGGGCCTACTGCAAAAGGAAGGAAAAATAGACTATGTGTTGTACCAAGAGGTTTCCCATGATATTATAGAAGATTAGACCTTGCCTTTGTTGCCCCAAGTTCAAGAGGTATTAGTTACTACTCATGACCATTACACACTCTAGAGGGAGAAACCTTGTTGCAGTAACTGGAAGTGCAACAAGTACATCTTGAGGTAGAATTTGCAAGGAAGCTAAAGGCCCAACAACAAGAGCATGAATCTATTCTTGCAAAGGAGTTGGCTGTACAAAAGGAATGATGTGAGAGAGAACTACGTGAAGGGTTGATGAGCATGATGAGTGCTACATCAGAGGCAAAAGAGACAACCATCTCTCCCTCCCACACCAAAAGAGCCTTTACAAGTGCAAGAATTGTAGCCCCTTATTTACAAGGATTCACATGGGCTAGTGGAGAACATACTACTAGCCATACCATCAGAGCTAGCCCCTACTATCCAAGAGGATTCAAAGGTTGTAGAGCACAACCAAGTGGTCAAGGATGATTCCTTTAACCCAGTAGCATTAAGAGAATTCCCCATTAGGCATCTCGCTCTACAAAAATGAAAGTTTCCCTTGGTCATGTCCATTCTAGAGCATGAGGGAGAAGGCCACAAGGAAGAGCAAGCATGTTTTGCTCAAATTGACAATGTCCTAGTACCAAAAAGCTTTATTGTTTTCAGCATTGGGGATAAGGTATTTCATCCAGAAACATGCTTGTCATGCTTGTTGCTATTTTTAGTTGTTAGCATGCATGGAAGAAGAAATTAGTTGTTGATGAAGGGAAGCCACTTCAACAAGATAGTCAATGCATTTGTTTAACATTTCCATCCTTGTAAATTCATGTACATAGTAGAATAGGTGCTTTCTTCTTTTCAAGAAGTGCATGAGAATATTATATTTCCCTATGAAATAATAGGTTAATTTTTTTTTACACTTACAGAGGTTGCAATTTGTTTTGGTTGTTTGCAGAGCATGGCACATTTTTTGTGACTCTATAGCCTAATAGATCACTTAAGGCCACTGGTCCATGCAAAGATGACAAGAATCCCCTATGAGTCACCAAAAATTATATTTTTTCACCATTTACTCTATCATAGATAACTGATTTGAGATATCTTTCATGGAATAAGTTCTACATTTTTTGGCCATAGTTTCAAGCATCTTCAGGTGCATGAAAACATAGTATAGTTTTAGGTGCACAAAACTAAAAAATTAAGTTTTGTGCATCATGGATCTATATCAAATGAGTTATTTATCGAATGAACACATTTTTCCTCATTTGACATTCACAAGCCAAAAATTATGGTGTATTTTCATTCCCACTCAAGCTCGGTAGGTAGTTTTACAGAACGAGTGAGAAATTTCCCTATCAATATAGGGTATAAAGATCTACAATAGAAATTGAGTACAATATTTTTTTCATCTTCACATGTAGTTAAGTTTAACCTAGGATCAAGGTGGCAATATTGCAAAATCCTTCATTGCATCGTCGCAAGGTTGCGAGGTAGGTTAATATAATCATTTTTGAAGGAGAGTCTTTTCAATAAATGTAGACAAGATTCAATAGATATCACTCCATTGATAAGATTCAAAATTTTAAGTTGCAATGGTGCAAAGGTCAACAATTTCAATCAACATTTAGGGTTTTCATTGCTTCCCAAGGAGTTAAAGGTTACCCGGGGTTAATGCTGTGAAGTAGTGAAATTCTTTGTTGCACCTTCATAGGGTTAAAGATGAGTTAGGATTTTCAAGTCACAAAGTTGTGATCCAATGAAAATGTTAACTCTAGGTGGTTTTCCCATTTTATAGTGGTTAGAGATGGAAAAAAACAAGTAGCTATGGTAGAGTAACCATCAGTTGAAGATGTCATCATTATATTGTATGTGGCAACACAACTAAGAAATTTAAGTCATGAAGTTGCAAAATGAATTAATATAGTTGAGTTAGCAGCTAGCACAACATCACAAGGTTTCATCTATAGTTAAGGTTTTTCAGTTGCAATGCTAAAAAACAATGATAGTAGCCATCCAAGGTAACAATTGCAACATCACACAGTTTTAGACAAGCTTTTGTTTGGAAATTGCAAGGAAGAAACAAAGGTAAAACATAAGGCCTCACATCATCACATGGTTAAAGAAATGTTAAGTCCTAGAAATTGTGAGGGTGTGAGAAGGACAACTTGATGATGTTCACAAGGTTGTAATGGTTAGCAAGTTGAAGAGATTTTAGGCTATGAAGAAGTGATTAAGCTTAATATGAAGGAGTTGCAGTTTTGTATGGCCAAACAGTCAATAAGGAAAATGAGTTGTGAAGCCATGAATAGGAGCAGACATAGGTCAACATAATAGATAGAGGTTGGATGATTTGACATAATGTTTAAAAGATATGAGGCTACATGGTTGGGTTGACTATTTTAATTTGGTAGACTTGATGACATGGCTGACCTAACTGGCTATGAACATGAAATCAGGCAGCTCGTTGATGGTGAATAGGTCCTTGATCACCTATAACCACCCTTTTGGTGTTCTCCATGCCTGATAAGTGAAAATTTCCTCCTACCACTACCACAATCATCCATCTACTAGATAGAGTAGTTATGGCTCCATTTCTATCTCTTCAAGGCTTTATTTGCACACAAGATCAAATTTTTTGAATGGAGGCATGCATCTGATCAGATTTTCCTTTTGATTCTTAATTATTCCTCTCCTCTACAATCCAACTCCACTTGGTTGGAATTTAAACTCAATGTAACATTAGAGTTATGCATGAACTTTATAAAAGGTAGTAGAAAATATGTTTTAGGGGTTTTCCCCTATTCTGTTATGTCTACTTGTAATAGCCTTATGCTCTATAGCTATATTCCTTGCCTTTCATTAATGAAATAACTCTCTTCTTTACCTCTTCTTTCCATTCATTATTTGTGCATGTATTTTTCCTTTGTTTGAATATTTCTTTCTAATTCTTAAGGTTTATATGTTGTGTTCAAAATTGTTGATGATTGCTGAACTATGAAGATGTCTTTCCTTTCAACATTTGATTAGTTTCGAACTTGCATGTAATTTTTTGGGAGTAGAATAGAGTCAGGACTTGTGTATTTAGGCATTTCATTGATGTATTATGCATATAAGGGTAGAATCATAAATATTTCAATCAGGCACATCACCCTCTTTCCCTTTCAACAATTTACTTCCTGCATCTCCTTTGCCCTTTTACTCTCAAGTAGTGGATAGGTGCATCCAGATTGTAAGGAATCTGACCTTATTTGGAGACTCAATCTCTTAGTTCAAGTCCCACAACATGGAGATTATTTCCATGTTACAAAAGGTCACTTGAAGTTCATACCTCAAGCAATGGTGTAGAATTTTGTGTCAACAACTACCTAAAAAGAACTAAAAAATGTGTGAAGATAGATGACCTAAAATGGTCTTTAATGATACATTGTACAAACGTAAAAAGACATGGATGCAACAAAACATCAAGTGGATATACAAATGGAATATCCATTTTAATATGTGTGCCACTAATGATAAATAAATAAATCTCTTTGTTATGGAGAAATTCTATAAGAATATTTGGGGTAATGGACTAGGAAGGAAAAAATCCTATTATATCAACGAGTTCAACCCCACAAGTGATCAACTCTAAAAGGCATACATATGGGCTGGCATTTCTTAGAAAGATAAATGTTTCATTGCACAACTCATAACCAACTCTCATCAACTCCAATGTGAGAGTGGTTGGTGGAAGAGGCAAAAAGAGTCCTAGAAAGAGAGAATTTGCATATTTTGGAATGTTGTGAAAGTGGAAACGGAACAACACCTTATATTAGAATGTGATGCGTACAAGGACATAAAATTAAAATTTGTGTATATTATATCTGGAAGCTCTTGGCACAATTTTATTCAATGAGGAGTACAAAGAGGAGTTAGGGGGGCTCATCATCATCCTACACAAAAATAAATTGAATTACTAAAGCTGGCTTAATTAGAAGGCTATCCCATAGACTATTTTTAGCCTTGTGGACATTAAAAATCTATCTATCTATATATCTTCTTCAATTATTAAGTATCATATATCCCCTCAAAATAATCTACTCTTTGCTTATTAAATAGGAGTGGGTCCCAAGTGATACCTTCCTTCATGTGACTTTTCAATATGATTTAATTAATTAATTAGTTTTTAATTATTCATTTTGTTTCTTTTATATAACTTATAGAGTATTAGATATTACTTGGATATTTTCTATTAGTATTAATTATATATTTCATTTAAATTGATAGGATATATTTAATTATTTTATTCAATATTGATATTTAATTCATAATAATATATTTGCAATATTGACTTATTAATTAACTAATACTATATCAAGGACTTAGGTATTGGGAATAATAAATATACATGTATATTATATCATTTAGATATCAAACTGGGCTTTTGATAGACTAACTCTCTTTTGAAAAAGATACACTTCTGCAAATTAATCATAAGTTTATCTTCACCTAGCTTCTCAAAGACTATATGAATATGAAAAAAAAATTCATCTTGAGCCTTATTGAAAATCAAAATATCATCTAAATAAATAATAACAAAATTTCCTTTAAATTTATCCAATACCTCATTCATAAGCCACATGAAGGTGCTTGGTGCACTAGTTAGTCAAAAGGGCATGACTAACCATTCATACAGACCCTTCTTGGTCTTGAATGTAGTCTTTTATTCATCACCCTCTCTTATTCATATTCGGTAATAGCCACTCTATAGGTCTAACTTTGTGAAGTATTGAGATCCACTGAAGTAGTCCATAATATCATCCATCCTTGGTAGGGGAAACTTATATTTAATGGTTATGTTGTTTATGGTCCTAGAGTCTATACACATTCTTCAATTTTCATCCTTCTTTAGTGAAAGTACTATAGGTACTGCACATGGACTTAGGATCTCCCAAATTAGACCTTTCCTCGACACTCTTTTACTTGTGTATTCAACTCCTTGGTCTTAGTAGGATTTATCATATAAGAAACCTTATCAAGAAAACTAGATCTAGGGACTAAATCTATTTGATGATTGATTTTCCTTACTGGTGGAAACCCTTAGTGACATTATCAAATACAATATCTTCAAACTCATTTGACATACTTGAAAACTCTATTGGAACTTCCTTTATTGCCTTATTTATCCACCCTAGAAATTTAAGAATAACACAAGTGTTGATGTTTTATACCATCCATAAATTCTCTTCCATAAACAAGACATACTCCTAGTACTACTACATACTTTTTCTTCTTCCTTCATTATGGACTTTATCTTGTGATGAACTCCATCCTTCATCAAAGAATAAGTGTTTTCACAACCATCATTCATAACACACCTATCATATTCCCATGACCTTCCCAACAGCATATGACATGCATCTATTAGTATGATGTCACACAATACCTCATTGTGGTAGCTTACAATCTTGAGCTTCACTAAGAACTATTCACTAACCATGACATGGTGGTCATCCTACACCTAGACAATCTAATATGTATGTGGCTCTCTCTCTCTCTCTCTCTCTCTCTCTCTCTCTCTCTCTCTCTCTCTCTCTAGCTTTAGCTTCATGAACATCTCCTTTAACAATAAATTATCAATTCTCCCACCATCAATAATAACATCACAACATTTACCCTCATACTTGCATTTGGTATGAAACACAATCCTTCTTTATTTAGGTTAATTCTCACCACTCAGTGTTATGTGGAGCCTAATCAAAGTCAAAGGTTAATTTCTCCCTACATCATTCAACATGATTTCTCCCCTTATTATTATATGGGGGTTTGGGCATAGCACCCCCATGACAAGGTCAACGGGAAGCACCCCTTGTAGGGTCATGGGGTAGAGCCTCATGCATGCTCCCTATCATAGTAGAGGGTAGGGTAAAGATGAAACACCCTTGTGGGGGTTTCAAGGGTACCACATCCAAAAGATCAACTGACTTTATTATTGTAAAAGGTTATGACTTCTATTTTTCTATTAGATGAGTTATTCTAGCCCTAATTTTGCAAGTGATAAAAAGCTTGTATAAAATGGCTTAGGGTTAGGGATTTCATAATGTGTATGATGAGATTGTAGCTTCTTACAATGGTATTGAGCTATAGATGATTATAGATTGTAATCACTAGATAATAAGGATATTGGACTCATTATTGGTCGATGTAGCCCAAGGATTGGGTGAACCATGTTTTTGTGTGCTTTATTATTTTTGGATATTGGATATACTTGCATGCAATTCTTATTTATATCCCATTATATCTAACAAGTGGTATTAGAGCAAGGTTGTTTCCAGTTATGCTCTACATGAAGGTTTCACAACTAGGCGAGAACAATGGAAGATGAGAGTAAGCTTTTAGTTGAGAATTTTAATGGGCATAAGTCTTAGTCATGGAAAATGCAAAGGGAGGATTATTTTTATTAGAAGGATTTATGGAAGCCATTGAAAGGAAAATCCAAGAAACTAACAATTATGATAGATGAGGAATGAGATATTTTGGACAAAAAAAACTTGGAAGTATTTGTTTATGATTGACACAATCAGTGACATTTAATATTATGAAAGATAAGATGATTGAAGAGTTGATACAAACCCTATAAAAGTTGTATGATAACCCCTCGGTTTCAAATAAGGTATTTCTCATGATGAATTTATTTTTGATCATTTAAATGAGTTTAATACAGTTACAAGTCAATTATTCTCTATAAATATTAATTTTGATGAAAAAATTAAGGCTCTCTTGATTTTGTGTTCTTTTCCTGAAAACTAGAAAGGCTTGATAATGGTTTCAAATAAATTCTTTTTCTAGTTCTAATACCCTAAAATTTGATGACGTTATTGGTGTGATTCTAAGTGAGGAAAATCATAGGAAAACTAAAGTGGATCTATACTATGATATGTCTTGAACACACAAAGTAGAGGCAGAACAAATGAGAAAGGAGAAAATTCTAGAAATCATGAGAAATCAAGAGGAAAATAAAAGAGAAAGAGGTCTCAAACATGGGGACCAAGAGATTACTGGTACTTTGGGAAACTAGGGCATAAGAAGGAATATTTATGGACTCAAAAGAAAAATGAAGCAGATAAACAAGAAGGAAAAAATGAGGAAAATATAGTAAGTAATAAATTTGAAGAGGATGCCTTGCTTGTTTCCTTAGAAAATTTTGATGATTCAGGGGGTTTAGATTTAGGGGCTTCATTTCATGCTACTCCCCATAGAGGTTATTTTCTTGATTATGTATAAGGGGATTTTGGGCTTGTTTATTTGGGAGATGATGAACCTTGTTAGATCATTGGAAAAGGGAATTAAAGATTAAGTTGCAGAATGATAATCACTAGCTACTACAAGAGGTAAGGTATGTTCGAAGGATGAGTAGAAATTTAATTTCAATAGGAAAATTGGGTGATGAGGATTGCATAGTTACTTTTAATGATAAAAATTAGAAGGTTTCAAAAGGTTCCTTTTTAGTAGGAAAAGGTACGAAAGTAGGCACCTTACATATTTGTACAGGTCATACTATTCTTTCTACTTTAATTATTTCAGAGAAAAATAAATGTTCAAGAATATTTGTTGTAGTTGAGAAGGAAGAACAAACAATTGTTGTAGATTTTGAAACAACACTATGACATAAAAAGCTTGGGTATATGAGTGAGAAATGTATGAATTTACTTCATTCAAAGAAATTTTTACTAGGTCTAAAATGTGTCAATATGGATTTATGTGAAAGTTGTGTTTATGGAAAATAAAAGAGAATATTTTAATATTTTGTGAAGAGTGTGAAAGAAAAAGAAAAATAAAATTAGAACTCGTGCATACATATGTATGGGGACCAACATAAGTATCTTCCATTGGTGACTCTCATTATTATGTTACATTTATTGATGATGCAACTAGAAAAGTATGTGTTTATTTCATTAGACATAAATATGATGTATTTGTAATTCTTAAGAAATGGAATACATGGTTGAAAATGAGACTGGTGAAAAGCTAAAATGTCTCAGATTTGATAATGATGGTGAGTATTGTAGCAATGAATTTAAAAAATATTGTTCCACTAATGATAGTCATAGACATGAAACTATTCCAAGGACTTCACAATAAAATAGAGTGATTGAATGCATGAACATGATAATAGTGGAGCATGCACAAGGAGCATCAGGTTGTATATTGAGCCACTCTTAAACATGTGGTTAGATGTTGTCAATACTATTGTATATTTAATAAATAGAGGTCCCTCTACTCCTTTGAGTTGTGGTATTCCAAAGGAAGAATGGATAGGTGAGAAGGTATATTATTCTTTTCTTACAACCTTTGGTTGTGTAGCATTTGAACATATAAATTATGAAAATAGAACCAAGATGGGAGCTAAGTCAAAGAAATGTGTATTTGTTGGATATGGAATTGATGAATTTTGGTGTAGGCTTTGGGATTTTGAAAATAATAAAACTCTAAGAAGAAGAGATGCCATAATCAATGAGAAAGCATTGTACAAATATCTATTGTAGCAAATGAGAGGAAATAAAATGATTATGTAGTACTGAATGATACTCCAAAAGATGATGGTCCAATAGTTCCTTATGATTTGCAACAAAAAAAACAAAAAATACCACAAACCCTAGTGAATATTAGATGATCAACAAGGTTAAGTAGGCCTCCAAAAATATTTTCTCCCTCTTTGTACTCTATATTATTAATAGATGATGGTGAACCAAAATGTTAGAATGAAGTTATGTAGGTGGATACAAAGTTTCAGTAGGAGTCTTCCATGATAGTAGAAATGGACTCTTTGCTAAAAAAATAGACTTGAGATTTATGGAAGTTTCCTATAGGTAAAAGGACTTTATAGAATAAATGGGTTTAAAGGTTAAAAGAAGAGGATGGAGGTAAGAAAAGATTTAAAGCCAAATTAGTTGTAAAAAGATTTTCATAGAAAAAGACAATAATTTTGATGAGATATTTTCTCATGTTGTTAAAATGGCTTCTATTCGTACTATTTTAAGTATTGTGGCTACTGAAATTTTTTATTTGAGGCAACTTGATGTTATCTTATCTTCATGGTGATTTGGATGAAGAAATATATATTGTACAATGATAGGGATTTTAGGTCAAATGTAAGGAGAACTTGGTGTATGGATTGAAGAAAAGTTTATATGGATTGAAAAAAGTACCTCAATAATGGTATCTTAAATTTGACAGTTTTATGCATGAGCATGGTTACACTATGTGTCATTTAGACCATTGTGTTTACTTAAATAGGTTGGATGATGATAGCTACAATATTTTAGTTTATATGTTGGTGATATGCTTCTAGTTGGGTCTAACATGGATCACATCAAGGGATTGGAACAATAGTTAGTGCATTCATTTTCTATGACGGATTTGGGTGCAACAAAAAAATCTTTGGTATGAAAATTTGCAAAGATAGGAAAAATAAGAAATTGTCTTTATCTCAAGCTAATTATATTGAGAGGGTGTTGCAACATTTCTATATGGAAAATGCCAAAGTTGTCAGTACATCTTTGCCTAGTCATTTGAAATTGACTAAGGAGATGTGTCCAAAGACACAAGAAGATGTGGATAAGATTTCAAAGGTTCCTTATTCTTCATTTGTAGGAAGTTTAATGTATCTAATGGTATGTACTAGGGAAAATATTTCACTTGTAGTGGGAGTTGTTAGCAGGTATATGAGTCATCCTGGGATTGAGCATTGTAATACAATCAAATGGATTCTTAGATATTTAAGAGACACATTTAGTAAATATTTACATTTTGTAGGCTTTACTACTGATTTAAAAGGCTACATTGACTCATATTTTGTAGGATATCTAGACACTAGGAGAAGTACTAGAGAACATGTCTTTACTATTGGTGGGACACCAGTGAATTTTATTTCTTGGTTGTAGAAGGTGAATGCATTATCTACTACAAAGGTAGAGTATGTTGCTACTATAGAGGTGACCAAGGAGATGATATGGATTAAATTATTCATGAAAGAGTTGGGGAACCCTCATATGGAAAATTATTTTTTTTATAGATAGCCAAAGTGTCATTCATCTTGCAGAGAATTCTACTCTACATTCAAAGACCAAACACATACAGTTGTGGTGCCATTTTATTTGGTCAATTTTGAATCATAGATAGTTAAAGATGGAATACATGCATACATATGATAATCCAAAAGATACATGTTTACAATGGTGGTGACAAGGGAGAAGTCAAACTCCTCTTCAACCTTGGTTGGTCTTCTTGATTGAACATAATAAAAAGAACAATAGAGTCCAGGGTGGTTTTACATTCCAGTGGAAGCTACAGGTTTAGTAGTTCTATGATTAGTCTCCAAGCGGGAGGTTAATATTGTGGATTTTGATCAGTCTCCAAGTGGGATATTATTGTTATGTGGAGCCTAATCAGACTCAGAGGTTAATTTCTTCCTACTTCATTTGGTGTAGTTTCCTCCCATATTATTTTACAGGGGTTTGGGGGTGGAACCCACAAGATAGGGTCAAGGGGTAGCATCCCTTGTAGGGTCCTAGGGTAGAGCCCAAGGTGCATTCCCTATTCTAGTATAGGATGGGGTCGAGGGGTAACACCCCTATGGGGGTTTTTAGGGGTAGCATCCCTAGAAGCTCAACTATATTTATTATTGCAAAAGGTATCAAATGATTTTTTGTTGTATTAGATGACTTACATTCTATCCCTCATTTTGTAAGTGGTAAAAAACTTGTATAAAATGGCTGAGGGTTAGGGATTTCATAATGTATATGATGAGATTATAGCTTCTTTCAATGATATTTAGTTATAAGGGATTATAGATTATAATCGAGTTGTAATCAATGAATAATAAGAATATTTTAATTTTTGTTGGTGGACATAGCCCAAGGATTGGGTGAACCAAATTAAATCACTACATCTTGTGTTCTCTTATATGTACTTTATTATTTTCTAATATTGGATATATTTGCATGTAATTTTTATTTTTGTCTCATTAATCCTAAAACTTAGCAAGACTCTTATGTTAACTAGGAAATCTTCTCTTTCAACATCTTCTAAATGTGATGTCTTAGCATCTTCATCCACACATGTAACCCTTGCCTAGCCTTCAAATCTCTTATCTACCTTCCTTGTAAATGATGGAATTCATAAGCTTGATGGCCTTCTCTTCCTACCCCTTGTTCTCTTCTTCTTCCTCTTCCTCGTTGGTCTACATAGTTTTGGTTATGGGAGTGATTGGAACCCTTACTCCTTTGATTTTGGCTAGAAACCACATCTTAATTTTTCTTTTGGTCCTCATTTGTCCTCTAAAATACCTACCATTCCTCTTCCTCATTTGTCTTTCCTTCTTACTTTTCATCAAACCTCTTGTGTAGCTTCTCCTCAACTCTCAAGGAAAATTTGGTATGCCTCTTCAATACTAATCATCCTAACCAAAATTAGCTCCTCCTAAATGCTTGGTCTTAACCCATTAAGGTAATGTAAAACCTTCTCTTTGTTAGCTCTTGCACACTCTATCTTGAAAAGGACATGGTAGGACTCTTGTATATATTCCAAGACAATTTTTCCCACTTGCTTTAACCCTTTTTTTAGATAGAGATTTTCTTTAATGTATTTATTATTGTAATACTTAATGTAAAAATTTAAACCCTAAAATGGAATTTGATTTTTTATTTAAAAGAAAGCAATATAAAAGGGAGGGTATTTAGGAAAGAGATAAAAGGGAAAATAAAATTATAAATACTATCGATATCTATATTCTTTCCCTCTTTGAAGTTTAATGAAAAAAAATTGTTGTTGGTTATATAGTTTTGTAATGAAAACTATTGGGTAATGAATTATTCAAAGGAAGGATGTTCAAGTTATGGATACAACAAGTATATTACATTGTTTATGTTTTGTTTTCACTTGTTAATGCTAAAAAATATTAAAGAGAATAATTATAATTTATCTAAAGTCTTCTTATGTTGGGGAACCTATTAGGAAAACTATATGTGTAAGGAAATGTATAAAGTTTTTGTTTACAAAAAACTTGGTAACTTAGACTTAGTCCTGTCTAGTTGCTTGGTGGTGTGTTACATAGTACACAACCTGCATTAACTAATAAGAAACCCAATAACATATTTGAGGTGCATGAGGGAAACTATGTATTTGTGTGTATGATAAAATCAATAAGTACAAGGGAAGAGCTACTAATAAATTAAAATTTGAATCACATTGATACAAACAAACTTACTGTCATGGGGGTGGTACATACTATATACCATTTAAACTAATCTCTAAATAATAACTCCAATATACCATTTTACTTTTAAGTTTTTTTGGTAAGTCTATTTGTTTCATTTTGCTAATGTTTTTTAATATCTTTTTTTTGTCACAGCATGAGATTGATCCAACATGTAGCATAGACATCAATGTAACTCCAAGCCCTTCTACCTAGTAGGTAAACCTCATTGTAATTCTAAAAATTAGATACAAAGAAAACTGTTATGTTATTTTCTTTAGGGATTTGGAATAATTATGATAATATTACTAATATTATTGTCACACATATATATGTTTGCAGAAAGACACTTGTAGCACCTAAGTCCATCAATACAAAGGTGGACACACTATTATGCAATGATAAGAAAGACAAAAAAAAATAAAAAAAATCATAAAGGAATTATTGTTGAGAAGCTCAATAAGTTTACACACTTTTCAAAATTTTAGTCTACTTCTTTGTTAATCTTATTTAATAATGCGTATTGAATCTCAATTATTAGGTCCAATAGAGCCAACATGAACAATAATACTTCCAGATACTCAGTAGATATCATCATAGGCAAGGTTCTTGATTAAGATTTATAATTATTCAAATTCATACTATGGGTTTTTCATTGATAATGTTATTGAGATCAGATTAAGGATCATTGATTGTGACAATAATCTCATGGTTTGTGTATAGACAACATATCAATGTATTATGGAGTTATGGTGAATGGGAAAAGTGAAGTATTCTTGCAACATAAAAGGTAATGCTTATTTATTGATTTCTAAATGGGCATTGATTGCAAAAGGTGATTTTATTTCTCTTTTACATAGTGTTTTAATATTTTCTTTCTTTGTAGTAGATGCTTTGTAAAAATATCCACCTATAAGCTCTCATGAGGAAATTATTCTTGGCACTTAGGTCTCTCATTGACCCTCAATATTTCCCAAAATGTCTTGTCAAATTGACATTGGATAAGAACTCACCAGATGTATCAACAAACTCACACAAAATTAGGACAATATGATCAAGAATTGATCACAAACTAAATTAAATAATTTTTCAAAAAATATCATGAAACTCTTAGTTTCAAAGCAATTAGAAATCATTTGTCTATATTTGTATTTATAACCTATGAAAAATTGTGCTTCTTGGCTTGTTAAAAAATATATTCATAGGGATAATGAAGAAAATTAGTTTCAGTTCAAATAGTCTTGTATTCTATTTGCAATTTGATGCTCTAATCGGAAAAATCAACAGTTTCTTGGGTTTGACATGAGTTACTCAAAGTTTTGATTCTCATTTGCATTTGGTACATATCAAAAGTGGTATAAAATTATTGGAAGATGTTAAAGGAATGCACTAAATCACATGTAGGCATGTGAGAATGATCCAAGAATAGTTCAATAGTTCTAATTTGATGAATAGTTAAAACTATCAATACAATGATAGTCTAATCTTAATCTATAATTGTTATTTGATCAGAACGTGAATAGTGTATGAAGAGGAGTTTATTTTTATTATAAAGAACCATTCAATTTTTAATTTTTGATAATGATCAATAGATTAAGGATGTTTGGATGGATATGGTAAATGAAACTATTATATTCTTTATGATAGTGAATGAGGTCCCATGGTTAACATATTGAGAGAATGTGAAAGATTAATAGACTATTAGATTCTATATTGGATAAGCTCATACTCATAATAATTGAATTTGAAAAAACATTGTATTGAGGGTTAATGGACCAAAATGACATGACCTTGAAATTTGTATTGAATATTTAAGAAATGATTGTGTAATGTTAATTCTTGGATAGAATACCCTAATGAAATGATAATGTTTTAACCATGAAAATGATTGATTGGTTGTTTATTAGTGCCTTGTTTTTATAAGATATGCATTAAGTATCCTTTGATAGGAATGAGGAACCTATCATGGTTCCATATTAAAGAACGGTTGAATGGGTGAAGATGTTGATTGAGAAAGTGAATATTCCTCTAACCTATTGATTATATGATATTTTATGGGTTGGAAAAATAGGATCCTAAAAGAATGAATGTTTCCACATGATTCTATAGTAGTATGTAGATGATTCTGAAAATCTCAAAAGGACCCACAAAGTGAGGTGTAATTGGGCTCTTATGTGGTCGCACTCTAAAAAATACTCTCTCTCTCCAACCATGTACTCTCTATCCACCCTCTTTGCATCTGCATATTTCTTTTGTCTATCTTGGGCTTCTCTAATGTATTTTCTAATCAATACTACCTACTACTCCATGTCCTTAATTAATTGTGTCCCTTAAGATATCCTGTCTTTAATCCTATCCCAACTTAGGGGCATCCTGTAAGGCCTACCATACAAGGCTTGATAGGGTGTCATGCTTATGGAAGTGTGATGCCCATTGTTATAGGAAAATTTTGCAAGATGGAGGTACTCTTCCCACTTGGACTGGTCATCCATCACATACATCTACAACATATCCTCTAGGATTTGGTTAACTCTCTTTTTTTGCCCATCTATCTAAGGATGATAGGCTATACTAAACTTAAGCTTGGTACACAATGATGTCTACAATTCCCTCCAAAACAAGGAGGTAAATAAGGAGTTTCTATCTAATATTATCTTACAAGGAATGCCATGGAGTCTAACAATATCTCACAAGAATACCTATGCCATTGTGCGTGCTATGAAAGTGGTGCAAATAGGTGAAAAGTGAGAAACTTTGGTCAAAGTATCCACCATTACCATGATGGCATTGTGATAATGAGAAGGCATTGGAAGACCAACAATGAAATCCATGGTCTCTTGCAAGTGGCTGCAAGAGCCCACTTGGATGTTCGTGCTCTACCTTAACTCTATGACACTCTAGGGATCTATGACTACATTCTCCTTCCCCTTAATGTAATGTACATCAAAATCATACTCACATAAGAACTCCATCCATCTCCTCTTTCAGACATTCAGATTTGGCTATATGAAAATATACTACAAAATTTGATGATCTGAATGACGCTCAAAGTGATGTCCTAGAACAAAGTGGAGCCATCTTGCCAAGGCATGAACTACTACTGCAACCTCCAAATCATGGGTGGGATAATTGAGATCATGAGTCTTGAGCTTCCTGGACTCATATGCTATGACATGAGCATTTTGCATGAACACGGCTCTAATACCATCCAGTGAAGCATCTATGCATACTACAAAATCTGATCAAGGATCAGGTACTACTAGGATTGGTGCGCTAGAGATTACCCTCTCAAGTTCTTGGAAGGTTATCTCACACTTTTTTATCCATTCAAACTTCTTTCCTTTCCTTTGAAGTGAGGTAATGGGGTGAGCTACTCTGGAGAATCCTGTTAGAAATTGCCTGTAGTATCTTTCTAATCCCATGAAGCTTCTAACTTCTGAAACATTAGTTGATGCTGGCCAATTCATGATGGCTTGGATCTTGGATGGATCCACTATGATTCCATCTCCTAATATCACTTAATGCACTTCCTTCCTAAAGAAGGCACACTTGGACAAACTGCCATATAACTAATTTTCCCTTAAGGATTGCAATACCTACCTCAAGTGTTCTTCATGTTCACTCTCATCATGTAAATATATCAATATGTCATCAAGGAATACTACTACAAACTTATCTAGAAATGTAAAAAACACCCTATTCACAAGGCTCATGAATACAACTAGGGCATTAGTAAGACCAAATGGTACCAGTGTGAACTCGTAGTGGCCATATGTTATACAAAATGTAGTCTTATGAATGTCACTTTCCATAATCCACAATTGACAATATCTTGACCTCAAACCTATCTTAGAGAATGCTCAAGCACCTTGAAACTGATCAAATAGGTCATCAATTCTAGGGAGCAAGTATCAATTCTTGATCATTACCTTATTCAATTGTTGGTAGTCAATACACAATCTGAGTGATCCATCTTTCTTCTTCACAAAGATCACCAGTGCACCCTAAGGTGATATACTAAGATTGATATGTCCCTTCTCCAAGATTTCCTCTAACTCAATCTTAGGTTCATTGAGTTCATGCATAGCCATCCTATATGGAGATCTCAAAATAGGCTCAGCTCCTGGCAACAAATCTATGTGAAAATAAACTACCCTAGGTGGTGGCATACCTTGAAGTTCTGAGGGAAACACATTCTTAAATTCTTGTAGTATCAAATAGTCATCTAGGGAAGGTTCCCTCTCATCATCTTCCTCCTTATTATTGATCTATACTAAAAACAAGTAACATCCCTTTCATAGGCACTGCTTAAGTTGCATGGCAGAGATCATACAAAGAGACATTGAACTTTGCACCCCTAATATCACCATAGGAGTACCACAATCATCAAAGCACTCAACCTTCTTCGATTCACAGTCCATCTTAGCATTATGTGCACATAGCCAATCCATACCAAGGACTACATCATATGATCCTAAGGGGGTAACTCGTAGATTTGAGGTTGTGCTCTTATCCCCAAGCTAAATGTGATAATTATGCATAAAAGAATTGACTATCACCTTAGTCCTAGATGCCAATTCAACTTCTCAATTATCGTTCTGCCTACCTACAACTAGCTCGTAATGCTCCACTAAAAAAGGAGACACAAAATAATTGGTGGCTCCAAAATCAAACAATATAGAAACCTTAATACCTTGGATCATACCTGTAGCCTCAATAACTATAGCTTGATGTTAGGCTTGGCAGTTATCAACTGCTACACATACCCTATGGGATCTACCCATGTCTTCTACTATAGGCTCTGAAGTGGCTCCCCATTGATTACTGGTTGTTAGTCCCTAAGGGCACTCTGTGGCTATATGTCCCATACCACCACAAGCATAACAAGGCCCATGAGTCTGAATTTGAATGCCAGGGATAACTTTAAGAAACCCCTCCTGAAAAAAAATCTAAAATGCTGGCGAATCCAACATCTTGGGGGCAGGTCAATTTTTTTATTCCATATAGGGAAATAAAATATTATATGTTGGCAATTTTTTTCTTGCCCTAGCAAAAATTATTTTAAATGTGGCGAATTAATAGTTTTCTCACTGACGGATATATAAATGATGGCTATTTTTTCCCTTGCCAAAAATGAATTAATAATGTCAGAGGAAAATTACTTGTTTTGTAGGAAAATGAATAATAATGGTCTTGGCTAATCTTCAGTGGTAAACTAAAAAATTGTTTAATCTAAAAATGAAATTTGCACATGTATTGGCTAGTGACTGTACTGACTGCTGAGTGGTCACTTTCAAGTTTCAACTTGTGTACTATCTTAAGTGTGTTATTAATAATGTCGTAACATCATTACATTAGTGTCACAATTACCAAGTCAACTATCATCACTTTTGTTACATTAATAGTAAATACAATAGTTTTATTGATTGTTGATTAGTTAGAGATCAATGATAGTAGATGCATCTTAGGGCCACTCACTTGAAAAGACTTGGAGTTGCACATAATTTTTCAAAATGGAGACATGTGAAAAAGTTTACATGGAAATCATTAATCATGTCAGGCACTATTGATTGTCTGACATTAATGTCAGCACATTTCGACATTTCACACACTTGAAAATTAATAGGAATACAAAAAAATAAGATATGGAAGATTGTGAACGCCAAAGAATTAGATGCAATTGTAGTCTGCCATTAAATAGGCTGTTCAATTCCTCTTTCAATATCATTTCTCATATTCTAATTTTCTCAATCTTAATTTGGTTTGTAGTTGCACTTTGTAGAGTTTTTAGTTTCTTGAATCGTAGTCATGGATATGCCAATTCACCTGAAATGCACTAATATGGCTCTGCAAAAGCCCTTTCTAGGCAAAATTCTTGATGATGTCATTGCCATGGTTTGCAAGGTAGATGGACGAAGTCTTTTTATCTTCCATGCTATATGCATGGTACTCGGCCATGAATTCTTGAGAAATGATAAGAGGTACTGTGTGTCCATGGATATTACGTCTCACTTCCTCGCATCTCTTCTCGACCTTGGAGGTAGGAAAATAGACATGCTGATGTTGTTGAGTAACATTTTTAGAAGATGATGTCAAAATTATTGTATTGGCCGAGCAAGTATCGAGGCTAGGTATTGGCATCCCTTTTGTAGATGTAGCAGAAAAGTGTTGGGAGGAAGGCATAGGGTGCATTATACATAAGCAACCTTTCTTACTCGGCATGAATGAATGGCAACTGACTCACCATCGGAAGTGGGCACGACTTAGAAAGGATTTTATGTAGAAATGGTTGTTTTTGGATGATGATATCAGCAATATAGACTTCACATGGTTGGATGAGTTTAGTGACATCATCTTCTCCAATAGATTCCTTGCAGACAGAATTGAAGACCTTTTTGATTAAAGGCTTCAATCCCTCAGCCCCTCATCCCACTCATGCTTCTAGCCTTCTTGGTTCCCTGGTTCCTTGTTCAGTGTTCCCTATTCCCTTGGCCCTTTAGGGAAAAAAAATGTTTTGATTAGGGAAAAAGTTTGCAAAATTTTTTTTTTCAAGATATTTGTATTTTTCTTTGGATTGGGCCCTGTCCTTTTTTGTAAATTATGAAATAGTAAAACTAGGTTGATTAGTGGTTTAATCATCTATTTTGAATATGTAAGCTATGAATCAGTATTATGTACATTGTACAGTCTAAAATATTATCAATGAACACAATAGTTTTTGGCTTCTCAAATTGTTGTTCTTCTCAGTTTACGACTTTGTAAATTTGTTTTTGGCATCTTGTTTCTCAAATTGTGCACTGTTGAAATGTTACTGTTAGTCTGTGACTTAGTTAAAAATAGTGAACTGTTAATAATTAACTATTTTTCTTTAATTTGATAGGTTAAAAGTTAACAAATGGAGCTTCAAGGAAAACTAAAGATTAATAGATTATAACCTTAAAAAAGTTAAATATAATTTTGATAATTTATGTGCCAAATTTTTATTTCATACCTATGTTGTCACCTATTCCTAACTTTTTTTTCATTATGAAATCTTTTAAATGATGAAGAATAGTTTATAAACAATTATCACAATTTTCAATATATGTTAAATTTTAATAATTTATAGATATTATAACTATATTATTTTTTAATTTTGAAACTAAATAATAAATATGAATAAAAATAGAGCATTTGCAATTATATTTTTAAATTGTAATTATAACCATATCATATACATATAATATAATATAATTATATTCATAATGATATGATATAATAATAATCATAACCATATAATATATTATAATATAATTATAGTTTATAACCATATAACATTTATATAATATAATAATAATAATGACCATCTCAATCTAATAGATTGATGGCCTGGGATGAATTTTGGGTCGATTTGGAGAATCTTTTCCCATCTGTACAGATTCATTCAGAATCGTGACATGCGCAGATGGGAAAAGATTCTCCAAATCAGCCCGAAATTCATCCTGGGCCTTCGATCTATAAGATTGAGATGGTCATTATTATTATTATAATATTATATTACATGGTTATATTTATATTTTATTATATGGTTATGATTATATCATATGACTATAATTATATTATATTATATTATAGTATAAATAATTATATTATATGTTCTATTATATAATAAATAAAAATAATATTATTTTTATAATAATAATAAATCTTAAATGATTACATAATATAAGTAATATTATTTTTAATTGAATGCCAAAAACATATTATAATTTATAAAAAAATACATTATTAAAATATAAAATATAAACCAATGCACTTACATTAAAAAAATTTAAAAAATTTAACCACAATAATAATTTAATAATTTAATTAAAAATAATAGAACATATGATATAATTATTTATAATATAATATAATTACAACCATATGATATAATCATAACCATATAATATAATATAATTATAACATGTCACGATTTTGGATGAATCTGGGCAGATGGGAAAAGATTTCCTAAATTGGCCCGAAATTCATCTTGGGCCGTCGATCTATCAGATTGAGATGGTCATTATATATTTTATTAAATTTATTATTATTATTATATTATATTATATTATAGTATAAATAATTATATTATATGTTCTATTATATAATAAATAATAATAAATAAAAATAATATAATTATTATAATAATAATAAATCTTACATGATTATATAATATACGTAATATTATTTTTAATTGAATGCCAAAAAACACATTATAATTAATAAAAGAATACATTATTAAAATATAAAATATAAACCAATGCACTTACATTAAAAAGAAATTAAAATATTTAACAACAATAATAATTTAATAATTTAATTAAAAATAATAGAACATATGATATAATTATTTATACTATAATATAATATAATTATAACCATATAGTATTTATATAATATAATATAATAATAATAATAATGACCATCGAGTCATCAACGACTCGGGATGAATTTTGGGCTGATTTAGAAAATCTTTTCCAATCTGCCCAGATTCATTTGGAATCGTAATTAAAATATTTAACAATAATAATAATTTAATAATTTAATTAAAAATAATAGAACATATGATATAATTATTTATACTATAATATAATATAATATAATTACAACCATATGATATAATCATAACCATATAATATAATATAATTATAACCATATAGTATTTATATAATATAATAATAATAATGACCATCGAGTCATCGACGACCCTAAATTCATCTCGGGCCGTCGATCTATCAGATTGAGATGGTCATTATTATTATTATATTATATTATTTAATATTATTTATAAATAATATTAAATAATATAATATAATAATAAAAATAGATTTAATAACCATTTGATAGTCTATAGATCAACAACCCAAGATGAATTTCGGGCCGATCTGGGGAATGCTCTCCCATCTGCCAAGATTCATCCGAAATTGTGACACGTGTAACTTATGTACATCACTACATTATTTAATATTGAGTCTTGACAATTTATTACTGTTAGATGTACATTGTACATAAAAGTTAAAACCATTAATTACTTATTACTTTTGTTTTAACTATTAAACTTCAAGTATTACCTTTTTAGAGTATGAAGTTGAGAGTTTTGGAACTATAAGACGAGAGTCCAATACGATAGCCATAGGGTTTTCAAATTTTAAATTTTCAAAGACTGGCAAAATTTCATTTTGTGTTCTAATTTCTGAAGACTGAAAGTGTGAAACTTGGGTATCAGACGACAACACCAATTATCCAATCTCAATTCTAGGTATTTAAATTTTTTCAAAAAAATTCCATTGCAATTTGCAACAATAGAAATCTTGATTTTAATTGTCTTAGGTTTAAACTTTACAATTATTTTGAATAGGGCATAAAGTCTAATAACCAGTAGCAGCTAGGCATGGGCAAAAAAAAGTCAAAAACCTCCCAAATGAGTGCACCCATAAAAAAAAAGAACACCATTATATAACTTAGACAAGTGCTACAAACCCTAAGTTTCACCGATGAATGTCATGATATTTTTGATCCTGTTATCCATGGAGATTCTAGAATCATGGCAATTAGACATTCATTGTTTAGCAAGTGGAAAGATCCCTAGAAGGGGAGAATTTATTACAAATATAACAACAGTATTGGTGCATATACAAATAAACTAGCTACTCTGGTTACTGGATTAGCAAACCTTGCTGTACCTGAAGTATTCCCTTGCCTTGAAATTGTAATGCTATCGCTCAAAATTATGATGAAAATAGAAAGGCAATTGTAAACCAAAACACTCAGGAGTACATTTTATCAATAATTGAGAGTGAATTTTTCACTTTGTTAGACCTAGGGTTAGGGTTTAGAAAATAAAGCTCTAAGGAGCACATTGACTTGGATAAACTAGCTCAGGCTTATGAAAAGCTGGAAAGAAGTTTTCAAGATTCATATATTAAGGGTTTAATACCCTCAGAGTCCACTAGTAGTGTTACACTGGACAAAGATCATAAGCCTCCTTATTAGTATGATATTTTTGTGCCATGGGTTCAAAATACTATTTCTTTGTTATCATTTTTCCTGGGATTGGACAGTAGCAAGGAAGTGGAGGCCACTGTTCTTGAAATGATTTATAATATCCATTGTCGAGGTAAGTTAGTTGACAATGTAGCAGTAAGATATGATTTTGTTTGGTACATTATTGAATCTATGCAACAACAATTACTAATGATTAAACAAAGTACAACTACAGGCAAGACGAAGACATTTAGGTTCACAAGTTACTTGTGCTACCTTCTTTTAGCAAAGCATCACCCAATATTTGAGACAGAGAACAACAAGCTTGATATTGAGGTCTATAAGTTTGATGAGAAAACCCAGAAGAAATCAGAGACACCAAGTCTAGTATATGAGTGGACACATAAGATGAGGATGACTGCTAATAATAAAAACTACAACCATTTTGTAGACTTCTTTTTGGCACCTATTTACCAAAAAATCACAGGCACTACAATGCCTAGATTGCATGTGTCTTGTAAAGATTGCATTCAACTGAGAAGTTAGATTCAATTTGCTAACTGGTTCTTCATGGAAGTGATGGGGACACAACCCAAGAACAGAATGGATACAACAGAAAAGGGAAATTATATTAACTGAGAAAATAAGCTAGTACAAATAGTATAGAGAAAATAAACTTCAGAACATGCCCTAAGGGCTTACAATAGCATAAATCTGGAGAATATTTCTCCTTTTAGCACCTCCTCTCAAACTCCACTCCGAACTGCCTTTTACAATGCCAAAAATCTCCTTAAATAGACCTCGGAGGGTTAAGGACTAGGAGTACATTCTAGAAAGTGCTAGTAGGCATCCACTGACGAAATAGAAGGTTTCGGAAGCTGCGTTAGAAGTTGGTGCAAATCTAGAAGAATCCAGAAATGGTAACTGAACTTCCGGGAGGCATAACTTTTGAACCGTAGCTCCGATTGACGAACCGTTTACATTTTCAGAAAGCTCTCAAAGCGCTCTATAGCCCTATGGACAGATTTTCTTGTCCCCCATTTTTCAACCCTTTTTGAGGTCATTTAATGCCCCAAACCTGACTTTGAAGCATTCTTAGGAGGTCTCCAAAACTCGAAAAACTGTAATAACTTTCAAATCGTGGGGCCTATTGACCTGATTCTTTTTCTGGAATACTCTAAATCATGATTACATTCATCTGGCCAATTCACACCTTCTAGTTTATCGAAATGATGGCCGAAATACATGCCCCTATTTTTTCAAGATTTTCAAACGCACTGATAGTTAAACTATGAGAGTTGGAACCTTTATTTGAGCCAAATGGGTATCCAAAAATGTAAAGAAATGAAACAAAAACTAAGTCTAAGTACATTTTTTTGGGTGATACAGGATTGCCCTTATACCTCTAGATGCTCCTGCATCAGACACCTAAGGTAGATTGAAAAGTGATCCTGTCACTTTATGGATGGTAGAGGGAATCCCAAATGGAAAACCTCAGCTGCTGAAATCCAAGTTGAGTCCTCGATCGGCCGTCCTTTCCATTTGACCAAATACTCTTCATACTACCTATTTTTGGTACTCCTACCCACACGATGATCTAGAATGTCTTCTATCTCCTCCTTCTTAGAAGCAGGAATTGGACATGGCTCTAAAACCAGCTCCTCATCTGCACCATCATCATGATACTCTGTTAAATCTGCAATGTTGAAAATGGGAGAAATGTGAATACCATCTGGCAGCTCCACCTCATATGCATTTCCTGAGTTATGTTTCTTCAAAACTTTGCAGGGGCCAAATTTCTTCATTTTCAGCTTGTTGTAAGTACCAACTGGAAATCTTTCTTTTCGTAAGTGCACCATGACTAGATCCCCTACTTGGAATTCCTTATGTCTACTCCTTTGATCAGCCCTAGCTTTATACTCTTGATTCATCTTGATAATGTGTGCTTGAACCTCCTCATGTAGATGCTTGATGTGTTCAGCAAATTCCTCAGCTTCAGCACTTGTCCTCTCCCCTTGTTCTATCTTCCTCAGCTCTAGTGCAGTCCTTGGGCTATTCCCATATACAATTTAGAATGGTGATTTTCCAGTACTCCTATTTACAGAGTTATTATAAGAAAACTCTGCCTTTGGTAGAATCAAATCCCATCCCTTGAGCTTATCCCCAACTAAACATCTCAGCAAATTGCCCAAACATCTATTTACCACTTCTGTTTGACCATCAGTCTGTGGGTGATGCATGGAACTGAATTTTAGGTCTGTTCTCAACTTCTTCCACAATGTCTTCCAGAAATACCCCACAAATTTAGTATCTCTGTCAGAAACTATACTCCTTGGAAGACTATGTAGTCTTACCACCTCTTTGAAAAACAAGTCTGCAATATGGACAACATCATGAGTTTTGTGGCATGGAATAAAATGTGCCATTTTGGAGAACTTATCAACCACCACAAATACTAAGTCATTACCCCTTTGTGTCCTTGGCAATCCAAGAACAAAATCCATACTTATGTCCTCCCATGGCCTTGATGGAACAGGAAATGACTGATATAGGCCAGTATTTTGACTAAACCCCTTGGCAACTTGACAAACCTGGCAACTCTGTACAAACTTCTTCACATCCTATGTAATTTGAGGTAAAAAATAATGTTCTCTAAGAATGGAAATGGTCTTATCCCGACCAAAATGTCCTACCATCCCTCCACTGTGTTTCTCCTTAATTAGATTTTCCCTCATGGAACTCCTTGGAATGCACAATTGACTACCTTTGAACAACATGCCATCCTGAATCAAATAGTCTAACCACTTGGTTCTATCTACAGCAATAGGTTCTTTACAAGCTTTCCATGCTTCAGCAAAATTAGGATCCTCGGGGTACAAATTCTTGAGTTCATCAAACCCAACTACTTCAACCTGCATTGTTGTAAGCAACAACTGTCTCCTACTTAGTGCATCTGCAACCCTGTTAGATTTCCCCCTTCTATGCTTCAACACAAATGTATAACTCTGCAAGAATTCTACCCACTTCATATGCCTCTAATTCAATTTACCTTGGCTATTTAGGTACTGTAATGCCTGATGATCAGTATACAAAACAAATTCCTTTGGCAATAAATAATGCCTCCATTTCTTTAAGGCCTGAACTATTGCATAGAACTCTTGATCATAAATAGAATACTTCTTCTTTGCATCATTCAATTTTTCACTAAAATATGCAATAGGCTTACCTTCTTGGCTTAATACAACCCCAATAGCACTATCACTAGCATCACAATCCACATGGAATACTTTTCCAAAATCTGGAAGTGCCAACATAGGCTGTTCAGTCACCTTCTTCTTTAGCAATTCAAAACTTCTCGCAGCTGCTGCAGTCCATTTGAACTCTTTTCTATCCCCTCTTATTGTATCAATTAGGGGTGCACATATGCCACTGAAATTCTTAATAAACTTCCTGTAAAAACTAACCAAACCATGAAATGATCTTACCTTAGTAGCAGACCTTGGAGTAGGCCATTCCAAGATGGCTTTTACCTTCTCTTGACCCATTTTGAGACCTTCAGGTGATATAACAAATCCCAAATAGACTAACTCCCTTTTTGCAAAGACACACTTCTTTAGATTAATTAACAGTTTCTCTTCCCTTAGCCTTTCAAGGACACTACGAATATGCAGTAAATGTTCTTCCAAAGTCTTGCTGAAAATTAAAATATCATCCAAATAGACAATAACAAATTTTTCCAAGAACTTCTTAAGTACCTCATTCATGAGCCGCATGAAGGTGCTTGGGGCGTTCGTCAATCCAAAGGGCATGACTAACCACTCATAAAGACCCTCCTTGGTTTTGAAGGCTATTTTCCACTCATCTCCTTCTCGAATTTGTATCTGATGATAGCCACTCTTTCAATCTATCTTTGTGAAGTACTGAGCTCCACTCAAGCAGTCCATAAGATCATCCATCCTTGGTAAAGGAAACTGGTACTTGATGGTTATCCTATTTATAGCTCGAGAATCTGTACACATCCTCCACTCTCCATCCTTCTTTGGTGCAAGTACTGCAGGTACTGCACATGGACTCAGGCTCTCTCGAATCAAGCCCTTCCTCAGCAACTCCTGAACCTATCTATTTAGCTCCCCTATTTCAGTAGGAGTCATACTGTGAGTAACCTTGTTAGGCAAACTAGCTCCTGGAATTAGATCTATATGATGATTGATTTGCCTTACTGGTGGCAATCCATCTGGAACATTATTAGAGATAATATCTCCAAACTCCCCTAGTAAATCTGAAACTTCAAATGGTATTTCACTACTACCTTCTTTATCTTTCCTAGGAATCAAAGCATAGCACATATGCTGATGTTTCATGCCATCTAAAAACTTCCTTCCATCAACAAGACAAATCCTAGCACTGCCACATACCTTTTCACCTTCCTTTTTCATGGGCTTCAATTTGTGGCGAACTCCATCCTTTGTCAGAGAGTATGTGTTTGCATGTCTATCAAATTGTCATGGTCTACCCAACAATAGATGGAAAACATCCATCGAAATAACATCACAGAGAACTTCATCATGGTAACTCCCAATTTTGATTTTACTAAACATTGTTCACTTACCAGGACCTTATGATCATCTTTTACCCAAGAAATCCGATAGGGTTGGGGATGTTTCTCCCTCTTGAGCTTTAACTTAGAGACCATCTCTTCTGATACCAGGTTATCAGTGCTACCACCATCAATGATCATGTCACAACATTTATCCTCACACTTGCATCTGGTACAAAACAAACTCCTTCGTTGTCCTAGTTCATTCTCACCACTTAGTAGGACTCTTTCATTTACCAAGGTCTCTCCTCTTTCTGCAATCTCTAAATGTGATGATTGTGCATCCTCATCCACATGAGCAATCCTAGCTTGGCCCTCAGCTCTTCTATCTGTCCTTCCTTGTTGTTGAGGGCATTCAAAGGCACGATGACCTTCTTCATTGCAATGGAAACAGGTACCATAGAAGCCTCCTCTTCCTTGTCCACTTCCTCTACCTCTTCCTCTTTGATTTCCAAAGTCTTGATCATGGGAGTGATTGAAACCCTCATTCCTCTTGTTTCTGCTAGTACCCACATCTTCATTTTTCTTTTGGGTTTCATTGCGGCCTCCAGATGATCTACTGCTTCCCCTTCCTCCTTGACCGTGCCCTCTTTGTCTTCCTTCAAACCTTTTATTCAGCTTCTCTTCAACTCGTAGGGAAAACTGGTATGCCTCTTCAACGCTGGTCATTCTTACCAGACTTAATTCCTCCTGGATGCTAGGTCGCAACCCACTGATATAACGAGCAACCTTCTCCTTATTTGCTTCTGCATGCCCCGCTCTAATAAAGAGTCGGTAAAACTCCTTTGTATATTCTTGGACTGATCTTCCAGCTTGCTTTAACCCATGCATCTTCTTAAATAGATCAAGCTCGTAATCCACAGGAATGAACCGCTTCTTCAATTTGTCCACCATGCGATCCCATCTTGTGATCTTCTCCTTTCCTCTTCTAAGTCTTTCCAGTTGAACCTCTTGCCACCAGATTTTGGCATGGCCTTTCAGTTTGGCCTTTGCAAACTTAACCATATCTGGGTCCCTTGTATCCTCATACTCAAAGTATTCTTCCAGTTCATTGATCCAATCGATCAACTCATCTGGTTTCAGATTTCCTGAAAATATGCCCACTTCAATTGTAGGTCTTTTCCCAAACTTAGTAATGGCCCTAAAAAGCCTTTCCTCTATAGGATTTAGAACTTCCCCGTCAACTTCCTCTTCTATTCCCATTACTTCCTCTTCATTGTCATCCTCACTATTGTCACCTGCAGCAACATTTTCTCCTCTACGAAGCTCCTCTTGCAATGCTTGTACCTACCTCTGGAGGGCTCTAACCTCCTCAAGATCAATAGCTCTGGCCCTTCTACCATGCTCTCTTCATGGAGGCATCTTCTAACTCGCACCCACAACCACACAGTCTTGGTGCAAACTGCCTCATAGTCGGCGCTCTGTCTACACACTCAGGAAAACCTGCTCTGATACCACTTGATGGGGACACAACCCAAGAACAGAATGGACACAACAAAAAAGGGAAATTATATTAACTGAGAAAATAAGCTAGTAAAAATAGTATAGAGAAAATAAACTTCAGAACATGCCCTAAGGGCTTACAATAACATAAATCTGGAGAATATTTCTCCTTTTAGCACCTCCTCTCAAACTCCACTCCGAACTAGCTTTTACAATGCCAAAAATCTCCTTAAATAGACCCCAGAGGGTTAAGGACTAGGAGTACATTATAGAAAGTTCTAGTAGGCATCCACCAATGAAATAGAAGGTTTTGGAAGCTGCGTTAGAAGTCGGTGCAAATCTAGAAGAATCTAGAAACGGTAACCGAACTTTCGGGAGGCATAAATTTTGAACCGTAGCTTCGATTCACGAATTGTTTACATTTTCGAAAAGCTCTTGAAGTGCTCTATAGCCCTATGGACCAGCTTCACTCATCCCCAATTTTTCAATCCTTTTCAAGGTCATTTAATGCCCCAAACCTAACTTTGAAGCATTCTTAGGAGGTCTCCAAAACCTGAAAAACTGTAATAACTTTCAAACCATGGGGCCTATTGACCTGATTCTTTTTCTGGAATACTCTAAATCATGATTACATTCATCTGGCCAATTCATACCTTCTAGTTTACCGAAATGATGGCCCAAATACATGCTCCTATTTTTTTGGGATTTTAAAACGCACTGATAGTTGAACTATGAGAGTTGGAACCTTTATTTGAGCCAAATGGGTATCCAAAAATGTAAACACATGAAACAGAAACTAAGTCTAAGTACATTTTTTTGGGTGACACAAGATTGCCCTTATACCTCTGGATGCTCCTGCATTAGGAAGAGTACACTATCTTAAGGTTTTATAGTTCAACGGTTGAACCCTGCAAACTTCCAATACTTGTTACAGAAAGGGTTTTTGCATTGGAATATGTAAGGTAGATGGAGAGTGCAGATGAACTTTTTAGTGGACAATAAAAGAAAATGATATTTCCTTCCTTGCCTTTCGCAATTGGAGACCTTACATTTGAGAGAAAGGCTTTCAAAGTGGCAAATGAATTGGTAACTTTTTTTGGCTTTCATTTTGTTAGTCACTGGAATTATGATCCACTAAACATAATAAAAATAAGACTTATTGCCAATGGGAACTCTGCAAGAAAATATCAACACCAGGAGATGCCACTAATAGAAAAGTTAAAAAACAAGGATTCATGGGATGAGGTTAAGAAAGAGATGGAGAAACATGCAGTAGTGAATAATATTTCAATGCAACAACTGTCATCCCAAATTATGACATTGCACATATCAGAGTCACACAAATTAGGGCCTCTGACATACTTACATTTCTACGAGAAAGCATCTGAACCTTCTAAGAATCAATGTTGAAAGAAATCAAAGAGGCATGCATATCTGAAATGTGGTGTTAAACCAAGATAACTGAGTTTTGGAAAATGAGGCAAAATTTGGGTGAACCAAAGACATCAACAAATTTTGAGAAAATTGATGAGGATGACCTTTTCAACACTTATTGGGATAAAGAGTATCCAATTGTACTATATCAACTTGGTAGTTGCAGTGATAGTGATATTGAAATTCAAAGATAGAAGGACCTCTAGTCTGATACTGATATTCAAGGTATTGAGGATTCTGGGTCAACCAAGGGCAGAGATATTATTAAACTTCAAATGAGTGATTCTACTAAACAAATGTATGGTAAAGGAGAAACTATGATACAAAAAAAGGGTTATGTAGGTATAGGGCCCATTGGTGCAAGTGGTGATGAGATTTGGATTCCAGTTCTAGTACTAGACCCACCCAAAAGAGGAAGTAAACCAATCGTTGGGAGCTCCGAGATTGAAGATGAAGTCATCCCAACACATTATTCGTTAAATCTTCAAATCTAGTTGTAGTTGATCTCACTGGCACTAGCATTGAAACTAGCACTAGCATGGATGAACCTTGTGCAAAAAAGAAAAAACTTATGACAATTACACCGCAAGAAATGTCAGCGGTTACTTCAGCAATGTATGCACCAGTGGCTATACAAAACCCTGAAAATAGTCCTAAAATGCCAAGATTTAGAATCAGCCATCTTCAGTATGTTGGCAATCCTCAAAATACAATTGTAGGTGGAGTAAGTTTAGCTAGAGATAGAGGAGCATCAGAATTCAATGATATAGTTGATAATTCACCTTTCAAACACTCATTTGTGTCAGAAAACCCAGATTTCAGTTTCAACGAGTTTGCATCAAAGTTTGAATAGACAAGCAAAAGAAATAGGGAAATTATGAAGAATTTGAAAAGTGATGCAGTTACTGAATGTCAAGGATCTACTAACAGAATATTTCCAACATATGATCCAAACAATGAAATTATGTACTTCATGGCTATTGTGCCCCTGGGTAGAGATAATAATCCACCACAAAATGTAATAAATCGTAATGATATATAAGTTACTAGTCTTCAAATGGATTTGTCAAAAGTGAAAAATATTGAGAAAATCAATATATCAAAAGAGAGCAACAAAATGGTCTACTCTACACTTCTAAAAGTAGAGAGGGAAAACAAAAGGCTTACAAAGCAAATAGAAAAGTTATAGGAAGACCTTGATAATGTGAAGGAAAAGGAGAAAGAAGCAGACAATAGGTTCAAAGAATTATAAAATAGGATAAAGAAATCTTCTCCTACAGAGGAAATTTTCTAGCAAGAAAAGATGAATGAACAAGTGCAACATTTGACTAAAGAATTGGATGAGTGCCAAAAAAGACTTAAGAATGAACAAATGTCTACTGCACAGTTGTTCAAGTATGTAGAGAGTAGTGCATAGGTCATCAATTAATTGAAAACTGAGCTGGAATCTACTGCCAAGGAAAATAAAATTTTGAAGGATGAATGGGAGAAGGAAAAGAAAAAAGTGGAGTCTAGGGAAAGTATGATTTTTAATTTGCAAAAGTAATTGGCAGTCTAGTGCAGACACAATCCACAATTTGAATAAGCAATTGGAGAATATGAAACAAAAAGAGTTGTCAACTGCAAAAACTATTAGTGATTTGAAGGAGGAATTGGAGAATGCAAAGAAAACGGAGTCTAGTGTTACTACAAGCACTAACACAATCCACAAATTGAGGAGGGAATTGGAGAATACAAAAAAAGAGAGGAGTCAACTGCAAAGAAAAATGTTGATTTGAGAAAGGAATTAGAGAATGTGAAGAAAGAGGAGTCTACTCAAAGTCTCCATGATTTGAAGAAGGAATTGGACAGTGTAAAGAAAAAGGAGGAGTCCACTTCAAAGACAATCCATGATTTGAAAAGGAAACTTGACGAAAAGAAGAAAAAAGAGGTAACTGCTACAAATAAAATCCAAGATTTGAAGAAGAAATTGGAGGATGAGAGGAAGAGAGCAACTAATTGGCAAAGGCAACTAGAGGAAATGCAGAAAAAGAGTGAAAACGAGATGTCTGAAATGAAGAAAAAGGTGGAGAATGTAATGGTAGAAAATAGAACGACCTCTTCCAAAGACCATCATGTGAAGGATACTATAATAAACATAGTTAAGCTTATAAAACAAGAAATTTGCGACAAAATAATGATGATCAGTGATGGTTTGGTTGAATGGCTTGATTTAAATAGCAATCTCAGAGTTGACTTTGAAAATGTAAAAACTGATTTTTAGGCTATAAGAGAAATCTTCACCAGTTCCTTAAAAGATCTTTTTGACCAAGTTCTCAATAAAATAAAGAGATCTAGTTATAGGGATTTGGCAAACCATGGAATAAATAAGCAATTGGATGCCTGTGTAATGGCCATTAATGTATCCCAACATTGTGAAGAAGTAACGCGAATTAGTGAATCACTCAATTTTGCTTCCAAAGAGTTGATGAAGATGAATAACACCATAGTGAACTTGCTAAATGTTGGATTACCAAATCTAGCTAACTTAGAAGGAACATTCATTGGAAATGAAAATTACATGCAAAATTTGTTAGGGTAGGATGAATTCTGATTTAGGGAAATTGCCTAATGAATTCACTCCGAAGGGAATTGCAAGTTGCATCAAAAAACTATCAACAATGAGTGATGTTATAGATAGATTCCTCCTATCATATGATTCTATCTCTCAAAATTATTTTTTGTTGATGAGACTACAACTAATTAGCTAAAACCTCAAAAAAATGGGGCTTCCAAATGATGTAGAATGGAGCACCCTAAATAAATTTAGTGAAGTTGGATCATCTTCTCAAACTGTTACTATTGCTATCAGTGGTAGTCATAGCTAATAGCACTAAGTAGTAACACTGTAACAACTTAGTAAGTGATAGAAATATAATAATTTTGTTACTTGTTGCTCTCTAATTTCAAATTTTGGATTTAATTACAACTTTTTTTAATGTTAATTGTTACAGGAATCAAGAGCTAGCATATCAGGATAATTGGGTAGCCAGGCACTAGCATACTATGGCATATTAGGAGTCAAGAGCCAGCATATCTGATCATATATACAATTACAAATTGACCTATAGCTATTGTTGCTCCCTTGCATCTACAAAAGGGAATTCATGATCATTTCAATTTGGCATTGAGTCATTTGCAAAGGGTTGTAATTGTTTGTAATTGACAATCGTTAAATGTATTATGTTACAGGTTGATTTGTAATTATAAAGTATAATACAATTTTTTTAAAATGGAGCTTATTTTGTTAAATGCATTATGTTACAATTTCTTAAAGAAACTAGAATCAATGAAAATCACAACATGTTTAAAAAATACAATCAATGAAAATCCCCACATGTAAGTACTAAGTTTGTAACATCAACATGTTAAAAATAAAATTAAAAAAATTAAGAATCTATAAAGGGACAGTGAATGAAGGCTATAAATTAACTTCTACAAACATGTTACATAATTAATTAGTAGGTAGAGTCTTAGATCAAAGCTACTAGCCTACTACTTGACTCATGCAAAAGGTTGAGAAGCTGCTATAGTTGCCATTCTGCCTAGACCAGCTCAACATCACTATCATCAAAATCCCCCTCATTTATTGCATATAACATTTCATTGTTTGTTGTGTTTTCTTTAGATTCACTGTCAATGTCACACTCACTATGCATGCCAAATTCAACATCATCTTCATTGCTTTGACTTTCAATATCATGATATGAACCATTGCCACTACCACTGCCACTGCCACCGCCACTACCACTGCCACTTGTGTTTGAAATGTTGAAAATCCCTCTTCTTTGACATCACTTTCTCCAAATGCTAATAGCCCTATCATAAGGGAAACTTTTTACCTCATACCTAGAATTATAGAGCCTCAGACAATTATCCAAATTTTTGTCTAATTTGTTTCTAACCTTTGACTTAAGGAAGCCCAAAGTACTGAAAACTCTCTCATCCTCCACTGAACCCAATATCATTGTCAAACATAAATTGGTAAGCTTGAAATATTTTGGTATTGCCTCTCTCAACTGATTGCTCTCACCTAGGTTTTTCCAAAGATTTTTTATCGCTCCGTCTTCGTTTGGGTTGTTCATAACAACATATTGTTCTCTCATTATGTTTGCAAAAGAGTATGATTGATCTCTCAGTCAAATTTCATCTAAAATTTCATTTATGATGACTCCATTGATTACTTTAGGTGTGCAAAAATGTTGAATCAAAGTTGTTATCCTTCTTCAAAAATCAGTTGGACTGTTTAGAGACCAATATTGTGGAAAAACAATTAACATTTCTTCTAGTAGTTCCTTTGGAGGGAATCTAGATCTAATTTCTGACAGCAGATTGTAGCAAACTTTCTTGACAGAGTCAAGCAAAGAGTCTTTGATCTTCTTGAAGGCTTTAATTGTAACACATGAAAGTACCTTCTCTGGTTCTAATTCAACTTTTCTTCCCGCTTTGTTGGGGTTGATGCAAGCATAGTACTGCATTGGTATGTCAACTCCATGTACCTTGGCATATACCTCATTGTTTGCACCAATATGTAAAAAGTTTCCAGGATTGTTCAAATATGAGATTTCTAACCACTTTAAAAACTTTGTTTCATCTAATGGTAATAATCAATACAGAGTATCCAAGCTACTACATGTCATTTTATGCAGCTTATTATTTTTTGCATTGTACATAGCTCTTTGTTGAACCATTTTTATAATATTTCTCATGTCTTGTACCATAGGGAGAATAGCTGCTAAAGTTAAGAGTACCTTAACATTAGTTATGCTTGAATATAGCTGAGGGAATTTGTCTCGTATAGAGTGGATTAGTCCAAGCAATGATGGGTATTCATACATTACTTGATGTGCTGGTCCATCCAAAGAGATCCATTTGGTATTATTGTCTTTAAGAAGCTTCCTCCCATCAATAAGTCCTACAGCAAAGTGTTGAAATTCTCGAACTTGTTTTGGACTTCGACAGAAGTATTGGTAAATCCCTTTGATTAGAGATTCCACTTTACTTACACAACAAAAATTGCTGACAATTCCAAAAGCTAGATTCATTCAATGGGCCATGCAATGAATGGGAATAGTGTAGGGTGCCAAATCATTCTTGATCTTTTTGCAAAGACCACCTTTATGACCTTGCATAACTGAAGCACCATCCGCTCCAACACACACCAAATTTTTGGCAATCTCCATGCTATCCAAACCTCTAGATTCAATTAGAGTAGTCTTTAATAATTTATATAAGTTTTTAGTTGTCACACTTCAATTCAATTTAGCAATAGATAGTATAAATGGTTGACAACAAAGATTGTTTACAGTGTAAACATGCATGCACACCTAGGAAGTATTATCAATTGTTGTAACTTCATCTAGAGACAATGCAATGAAATTTGAGTTTTTTATAGATTCCTTCATATCTTCTATTTCAACCTGTGCAAGACATTTAGCCCATTCCCACGTGCTATTTACTAACCAGTGACTGTTAGGATAGTTTTGAATTTTTTAAAAATGCAATAATGCAGTCATTGAAGGGCAGTCCATCATAGGGTGTCCTCTACTTAATATATAAAAGATGACACCTAATTGAACTACTTTTCCCATATTTTACACTTTCATTGCTTTCCCAATGAAATCTTCAATGGAACCTTTTACTATAGAATACTTCTCCCATATTTGCTAGTGTAACTCATATATTTCAGCATTCCTGATATGTAGACAGTTCTCCTTTGTTTTCCAAGTTAGCACAAATTTTTTGACTCAATCTATAATTTCCTTCTTGTAAAATTTACTGACATGCTTTTCTATGGTATTAATTTTAAGCTGTAGCCTCTTCTCCTTCTTTGTTATCTCTATGCAAATCTTACATCTGCATTCTACAGGAGGCTCACCATCATTTGGATTGGGCACTAGTTCAATGAACCAATACTTTTCCAACCATTCTAACTAAAAATTCCTTTTGGACAGATCCTAGTTGTTAGGATAAACCATAGACAGAAATAAAAACTACATGCAAATATAACCAATAACAAAAAATAATAGAACACACAGAAATAAACACAAGGCACCAAGATTTAACGTGGTTCACCCAATCCCTGGGCTACATCCACCAAACAGCAAGTCCGATCTTATTACAATCCAGTGATTACAACCTGATTACAATCCGTAATCCCTTACAGCTCAATACCGCCGCAAGAACCAATTTCGTATCACCACACATGAAAAATACCCAACCCTAAGCCCTTTTTATACAAGTATTAAACCGCTTTAGGGTTATAACATGTCGGCCATATGTCGGCCATAATATGTCGGCTACCATGTTGGCTACCATGTCGGCTACTTCCAAAAAAAAAAAATTTCGAGGCGATGCCTCGAACCCCACTATTTATGAAGTATGTACAGTACTTTCCTGATCAGTCACCACAATCTAACAATCTCCCACTTGGGGATTGATCAGGCTCCACACTAAACAACAATCTCCCACTTGGAGACTGATCCTGTAGCAATACCACTACCACATGGGGCTCCCACTGGATCAAACCATCCTGGACTCTACTATTCTTTTATTCATGTTCAGTCTAAAAGACCAACCGAAGCTGAAGAGGAGTTCAACTTCTCCCTTGTTACAACCTTTGTCAACATATCTGCTGGATTGTCATTGGTATGTATCTTGTCCAGCTTTAACTGTCCATCCTCCAAAACTGATCGAATGAAATGGTACCGCAACTGTATGTGTTTGGTCTTAGAATACAGAGCTAAATTCTTAGCAAGATGAATGGCACTCTGACTATCTGTGAACAAATAATTATCCTTCTGAGGATGTCCCAATTCTTCCAAGAAGAACTGAAGCCATATCATCTCTTTGGCTGCCTCTATAGCAGCAACATACTCTGCCTCTGTAGTGGAGAGAGCATTAATCTTCTGTAGCCTAGAAACCCAGCTCACGGCTGCCCCACGAACAGTAAAGACATAACCTGTAGTACTCTGCCTGGTATCAATATCCCCATCCAAATCTGAGTCAACATAGCCCTGTAAATCAGTAGTAGAGCCCCCAAAGTGTAAACACTTATTGGATTTTCCTCTCAAATATCTGAGAATCCACTTGACAGCATTCCAATGCTCAAAACCTGGATGACTCATATACCTGCTAACGACTCCCACTGCATGTGCAATATCTGGCCTAGTGCATACCATAGCATACATCAAACTTCCTACAGTTGAAGCATAGGGTACCTTGGACATCGTATCCTCCTCTTCCTGTGTCTTGGGACACATCTCCTTAGTCAATTTCAAATGACCAGGTAAAGGTGTGCTGACAGCTTTAGCATTCTCCATAGAGAAACATTGCAGCACTTTCTCAACATAATCAGCTTGAGATAGCGTCAATGTTCTGTTCTTCCTATCTCTGCAAATCTTCATACCAAGGATTTGTTTTGCTGCCCCCAAATCCTTCATAGCAAATGCATGTGCTAATTGGCTTTTCAGCCCCTTAATATGATCCATGTTAGACCCAGCTACAAGCATATCATCAACATATAAACATAAAATAATGTAGCTATCATCATCCAACCTCTTAAAATAAACATAGTAATCTGAATGACACCTATTATATCCATGCTCATGCATAAAACTGTCAAATTTCAGATACCATTGCCGAGGTGCTTGCTTCAAGCCATATAAACTTTTCTTCAATTTGCACACTAAGTTCTCTTTACCTTTGACCTCAAAACCCTGTGGCTGAGCCATATATATTTCTTCATCCAAATCACCATGAAGAAAGGCTGTTTTAACATCCATCTGCTCTAAATGCAAATCTTCAGTAGCCACAAGACTTAAAACAGTATGAATAGAAGTCATTTTAACAACAGGAGAAAATATTTCATCAAAATCAATTCCCTTTTTCTATGCAAATCCTTTTACAACTAACCTGGCCTTAAATATTTTCTTACCTCCTTCCTCTTCTTTCAACCTGTAAACCCATTTATTCTGTAAAGCCTTTTTAGTTGTAGGAAACTTGCACAAATCCCATGTCTTATTTTTCAGCAAAGAGTCCATTTCATCTTTCATTGCAGACTCCCACTGAATCTTAGTATCCACCTGCACAGCTTCATCATAACTTTCAGGTTCACCAGCATCAGTAAGTAAAATAGAATACAAAGAGGGAGAAAACCTTTGTGGAGGTCTAATTGGCCTTGTTGACCGTCTAGCATTCATTAGTGTATGTGGTATTTGTTGTTGCGGTTGTTGCACATCATGAGGAATGGCTGGAACATTAGCTTTTGGAGTATCATCCAGCACTACATAATCATCTTCTTTCTTCTCATGTTGCTGCAACAGATCTTTGTACAACACTTTTTCATTGAATATGACATCCTGGCTTCTTATAATTTTATGATTTTCAAAATTCCAAAGCCTATAACCAAATTCATTAATGCCATATCCAACAAAGACACATTTCTTTGATTTAGCTTCTAGCTTGGTTCTATTTTCAGAGTCTATATGAGCAAAAGCTTCACAACCGAAGGTCTTGAGAAAAGAATAACTCACCTTCTTACCAGTCCATGCTTCCTCTGGAATACCACAGCCCAAAGGAGTAGAGGGACCTCTATTAATCAAATATACTATAGTATTGATAGCCTCCACCCACATGTGTAAGGGCAACCCAGCATGCAACCTCATGCTCCTTGCGCGCTCCATTATAGTCCTGTTCATGCGTTCAGCCACTCCATTTTCCTATGGAGTCCTTGGAATAGTTTTTTGTCTACGAATACCATTAGTGGAGCAATAATCTTCAAATTCATGACTGCAATACTCACCACCATTATCAGATCTGAGATATTTTAATTTCTTACCAGTCTCATTTTCAACCAAGCATTTCCATTTCTTAAAAGTTTGAAATACATCAAATTTCTGTCTAAGGAAATAAACCCATACTTTTTTAGTTGCATCATCAATAAATGTAACATAATAATGAGAGCCACCAAGGGAAGATACCTAAGCCGGTCCCCATACATCTATATGCACAAGCTCTAATTTCTCCTTTTTGTTTTCCTTCCCTGTCTTTACAAAACTCACTCTCTTTTGTTTTCCATACACACAACTTTCACAGAAATCCATATTCACACATTTTAGACCTGGTAAAACTTTCCTTGAATGAAGTACTTTCATACCTTTCTCACTCATGTGCCCAAGTCTATTGTGCCACAGCACTGTATCAGAATCTACAGCAGCTATTTGTTCTCCCTGCTCAACTGCAATAATTGTTCCTGAATATTCATTTTTCTCTGAAACAATCAAAGTAGAAGGAACAATATGACCTGTACAAAGATATAAGGTGCCTACTTTCACACCTTTTGCTACTACAAGGGAACCCTTTGAAACCTTCCAACTTTTATCATTAAAAGTAACTACACAACCCTCATCACCGAGTTGCCCTGCTGAAATTAAATTTCTACTTAGTTTTGGAATATGTCTTACCTCATGTAGTAGCCAATGATTCCCATTCTGCAACTTAATCTTAATTTTTCCCTTTCCAACAATCTGACAGGGTTCATTATCCCCCAAATAAACAAACCCAAAATCCCCTTGGACATAATCAATGAAATAACCTCTATGAGGTGTAACATGAAAAGAAGCACCAGAATCTAAAACCCATGAATCATCAACACTCTCTAAAGACAGAAGCAAAGCATCCTCTTCGGATTTGTTACTTACCACATTTGTCTCTTTGTCTCCATTTGATTTATCTCCTTCATTTTTCTTTTGAGTCCAACAATCTTTCTTTTTGTGCCCTAGTTTCCCACAGTACTAGAAATCATTTGGTCCTCTTGATTGAGACCTCCTCCCCTTTGACTTTCCTCTTGATTTCCCATGATTTCCAGAGTTACTTCCTCTTTCAGTCGTTCTGCCCCTGCTTTGTGCATTTAAAGCACTTCCTGATGTAGATCCACCTGAGGATTTTCTATGAGTTTCCTCACTTAAAATAACACCGATCACATCATCATATTTTAGGGTACTAGATCCAGGAACAGAATTACTCACCGCCATTACCAAGCCATTCTAGCTTTCAGGCAAAGAACACAAAATCAAGAGAGCCCTAATTTCTTCATCAAAATTGATACCCATAGAAGATAATTGACTAGTAATAGTATTAAACTCATTTAAATAATCTGCAACAGATCCACCTTCTGCCATTTTCATATTAAATAAACGCTTCATGAGAAATACCTTATTTGAAGCGGAGGGCTTTTCATACAGTGTCGCTAGGGTTTTCATCAAATCTTCTGTCGTCTTTGCTTTTGTAATATTAAATGCCACCGATGGTGCCAAGCATAATCGAATGCTTCCGAGTGCCTTTCTGTCCAAAAGATCCCATTCAGCCTCTGACATAGTTCCCTGATTCTTGGCTTTTCCTTCCAATGGCTTCCATAAATCCTTTTGATATAAATAGTCTTCCATTTGCATCTTCCATAACTGGAAGTTCTGCCCATTAAACCTGTCAACCCTCAACTTACCCTCATCTGCCATCGCTCCCACTCAACTGTGAGACTCCCACTTAACCGTGAGACTTTCCTACAGAGGATAACTGAAAGACAACCTTGCTCTGATACCACTTGTTAGGATAAACCACAGACAGAAATAAAAACTACATGCAAATATAACCAATAACAAAAAATAATAGAACACACAGAAATAAACACAAGGCACCAAGATTTAACGTGGTTCACCCAATCCCTGGGCTACATCCACCAAACAGCAAGTCCGATCTTATTACAATCCAGTGATTACAACCTGATTACAATCCGTAATCCCTTACAGCTCAATACCGCCGCAAGAACCAATTTCGTATCACCACACATGAAAAATACCCAACCCTAAGCCCTTTTTATACAAGTATTAAACCGCTTTAGGGTTATAACATGTCGGCCATATGTCGGCCATAATATGTCGGCTACCATATCGGCTACTTCCAAAAAAAATTTTCCCCACTATTTATGAAGTATGTACAGTACTTTCCTATTCAGTCACCACAATCTAACACTAGTGAGATCGATCTTTCTTTGATTCCAGTTTTGTTTTCCCCTTTTGTGAATGAACTTGATTCATGGAATCAATTTTGGTTTTCTCAACTGATTGGTCCAAGATCGACTCCAACTCTATAATCTTAGTTTGTGATTCCATACTCAGGGGAAGTTCCTCCAGATCTTGTTCAAGTTTGTCCTCGATTGAGATATTAGGTTCACCAACTTGAACTTCAATACTATCTGAGGGTCCAACTTGTGATGAATCTGCTTTTTCAATAACCACTGGAGATCTAACTTGTGAGTCTTGTAGGTTGCCAACATTTCCACCACCAAAATATGCTACTATGGTTCTAAGTTTTGGTAATGGTGGCCTCTCTTGGATTTTAGGGATTGTACCCCTCTTGTTTGACATGGCAAACAGATAAAAGCTGCAAAAAAAAATCAACTTAGTTGTTGAACAAAAGACTTAACTACTTAGACTACATATAATAACAATAATATGATTCATTCTCAAAAAAAGTTACTACTACTATAGTACTACTATCTATGGTACTACCCAATATAATTCACAAACCTAATACCTATAGGCTATCTTAGCATGTGAGATGTCCAGTCACTAGTGGACACTGGACAGTGAAACTAAAAAAAAACCAGTACCACTTACAAAATAGTTTAAAAATCACTTGCCTTTTACAAAAACTAGGGTCCACGAGTCAATGGCCAATGCACTCAGCACTCTAAAAGTTTAGCAGCAATAAGAAATGCTAGTCTCTAGACCAAAAAATAGCGAATTGTGTAGAATAATAATTTCTTATAGTGCAATCTAGGTTGGTGAATTAGGTAGGATTAACAAGCAAGAATGTCAAATGTAGGCAAAATGCACCTTCTTATGCAAGCCCATAGTAGAAAATAGTTGGCTAAATGGGGCTAGTGATCAACACATGTCGGTAAGATGATTGGCGACACCCAACCCAAGGGAAAATTTATATGGTTGTAGTAATGGCAAAATAACATCGGCTAATAAGAAACAACATGCAAAGGCTGGCGATATGTTTAAAATAAATGTATCCAAACTGTATATCACATTGGTGATTACATTGATATTTTTGATCAATCATGTGATAACTAATGGGTGACCACCCTAGGTGTTGGACCCAAATATGATAAATATCCAATGAAGTAGTTAGATCCAAATATGATAAATATTTGCCAAATGATGATTGACCCATCAAACGGGATCACCAAAAGGTGAAGATTCACCGCTAAAGTAATCCCTACTAAATGCCTTGTGACCTAGGCTATTGATGACCAATTATCCTATTGGATCCACTATAACCACCATGGGAGGACTCCTAAGTCCTAGATGGCTATGCATATGGAGCTTGTGGCCTCTAATCTCATCAGGACCCCTATGATTTCCACTACTTGGGCTTAGAGCCCTGATACCCCTATGTTGACTTCTACCTATTATCTTATTGTGACTTTTTTTGTACTTGTGGGGCCTTAGAGGACTTTGCTGAATGACCCTAATTACCCTTCCATGAGGCCAGTTTACATTGTCTTGAATGCTAGGAGTAATTCTAATTATGGGACTAATCTCGAGATTCTTGTTTGTTATGGAAATCTTCTATAACCAATGTTGTCTCAACTACCTCCCTAAAAGTGCTTAGAAAAGCTAGGTGTACTAAATTCTGAATAGACAAGTTAAGATCCTTGGTAAACCAATAGATTTGTAGCTACTTATGCTTCATGTAATTGACATAAGGGATGGATTTTCTCTCATACTATGCTACAGTAAGGCCTCTCTATTGGAGATCATGGAATTCCTCAATCTAACTCTATCTCAAATGTTCTGAAAGATACCTATCTCCAAAATTGGACATAAAGGCCTCCTAGGTAATGTGTCTACTCTATCTCCACCTATGTCTCCTCCTATTTCCACCAATTGGTAGCATTATCTCATAATAAGTGGATAGCAAGTCATGCCTTTAGATTGCTCCCATAGGGCCACAAATTGAAGCACCTCTCTAAGCTCTGTAACTATGCCTCTAATTGTGTACCATTTGTGGTTCTGGTGAAAATATGTGGTTTGAGTTGGATTAAATCCATAATCTCATTCTCTATGTCCCTAGGTGCTCTCACTACTGTTGGTGGCTCTATGGCTGCTGGTGGATCAATATGATGACCTGAGGCCTCTTCCTAGTCACCTTGTCCCTCTACATCTCTAGGTGGGGAACTCCTACTTCTTTCCCTATTATCAGCTCTATGTTCCCCTATTTCTTACTGACTGGGTTGTGGGATTATAGGTGGCATCCTCTCTTGCACTACTCCAATAAGATTCTAAATGGCTATATAGAGTTGATTAAAATTTTAAGGCTACTTGGGTGGAGGCTCAAAAATTCCACATCTTGCCCCTTTAGATGCCACTCGTGCACCTCTAGGGCCTCTAGACCTCCGACGACCATAAGGGTAATGACAAGAATCCTACACACAAGTTTTAGTTTTAACAAGTTAAGCATAATGGGTTAGGCTCTACTGTTGTAACCAATTGCTCTGATACCAGAATGTCATGTCCTAAATTTAACAAGGTAAAACACAACCAATTTTATTTTTTTTGAAAAGTGAACTAGAAGTATTATGTATCGATCTTTACTTGTTTGAATGTTCTATTAAACAAGGAGGTATGACATGGTAGTTAGGTAATGTTCTCATATCAAAATTCACATCCTACCCTCAAAGAGAGTCATTACTTATGTGATCGCAAAAGCCAATATCTACATTGGTGTGGTAATAATGGTTTGGTAGTTGTTTAGGTGAAGATGTTTTACAACAAGGTATTTTAAAAATGATCCTTAATCATTTTTCCTCCATATTCTATATAAGGATACCTTCTAACAATCTGTTTATCCAAACGTAATATTCCTATCTCATTTGATTATTATTATTTTATCATTTTATTTTATTTTATAATTTCATTAATTTATTTGATTTTATTTTAATTAATCATTTACTTACTTATATTTATTATGATTATTCTTTCTATTTATTAATTACACCATACCATTCCATGTCTAATCACTACAATCTAATAATCTAGGTTATGCTTAAATATGCCCAAATACCGACTTAATTATTCATGTCAAAATGTAGAATATTACACCCCCAAAAAAATTCCATGATTCCTTTAATAAGAATTTTCCATAGATATCCTAGTAATACCAATTAATAAAATACCTTCCCAATCATCCTAATAATTCTATTTATCTATTTAATTTAAACCACATTACCCACTAACCTACCTTACCTTAATCTTACTGACAACTATTCCACAAAACTTGCTAATTATTAAAAATAATTGTTAGTTCATGTACGAATCTACATGAAATAATTAGCTCTAGCAAAAAGACACTAAATATCCCACATCAAGCTTAATTAACCTATCTAACCTAACAACCCACTTTTAACTCTTAACCTACTTACTAACTACCACTTCATACTAATTCTAAATATACTAAGTGTTTATAACTTTAATAACACTTGACCCAAAATATTTTAAAAAATATTCCTAACCCACAACATGATTATCTATCTTGAATAGGCAATTAACATCCAATGCAAGGTCATCCTATCTACCTCTACACATACCCCTTCCCACCTAAGACATTCACTACTCCCAACACTAAATCTAAATTCCCTAGCTTAACAAATTTACCCCTTTTCCCAAAACCTAGCACTAACCTAAGTGTCACATCCATTACATTTTTTACATGGCACCTAAGGTCCTTTAGGGGCACTCCTCCTTGTTTTAAGGTGGAGGTGCCTAGGAAGGTGGAGCTGACATTATGTTAGAAAGTTACCCCTTCAAACAAACAACCACATGTACCCAAATATTCATCACACAATGCATTATTCCATGATACATACTCCATGCTTGCAAAATAATTGTGCAATACTAAAGGAAAGAAAATGAACATGGTTTGAATCACCAACCTTGTTCCAAGCTAAAGGTAATGATAGTTGGTGTAGAGCTCCCTTAATCTCCCTCCAAAACCTAACTATCTTGAAAATTAGAGACAGGGTGAACACCCCTTTAGTTTTTCCAAGACCCTCTAATAAGGCCTTCCCGCTAACTATATTAGCAAAAACACCAAGCTAATTCCTATTACAAACTTGTCTCCCTCTAAATTTTCTATAATTTACTTAGTGGAAACATGAGAGAAAACACATATGACAACTCAAATTTTGAATTGATGGAAGAATGCATGGGTAAAGGGGCTATCTATGCACTTACATGGTCAAAATTAGGTTCAAAATTAGGTTCCTAACTTGATATACTATCATATGGGTAACTTATTTTCACCTCAAAGACACTTTGGGACCACCTAATGACCCCTTAAAACCCTAGCCAAGTCTAAATTCGAATTTCCTTTGATTGTGACCCATCCCACCCCTTGTCAAGTGGGTTTACTTACTCATTAGTAGGGTAATTATTTTTAGGGTAAATTGCCACCATGATTAAAACCCTAAATGACATGTCAATTACACACAAAGTCCACAAGTGTCAAGCGATACATAAAAGTACATTCCACATCACCATGACATGCCCCTAATGCATCTTTATGATTAAACATTTCTACATGCAAGCAAACTTACATTTATGAAGAAAAAATACTTTCATAATGAGGCTTTTGAATCTTCCAAAGATTCACCTTGGTTAAATTGTGTTCACAAAGGTTTGGACTTGTTTCCCCCAAGAATTGCCATGGTTCCACTTCCTGCACATTAAACTTGAGCATTAGTAGTCCAAGGAGGTCATATACAACATATATATCATGAATGCATATTATTTCAAATTTTATGAAATCCATATTAACATAATTCAAATTAAATTCCCTTTCCTAATCTTTCTAGTTAAATCATTCAAGATGTTAGAATCTTAAATATGCATATCATAAACCATCATAATAAATTTAACATTTATCTGCATATCATAAGTCATCATAATCAATTTAACATTTATTTGAATATCATAAATCATCATAATCAATTTAACATTTATGTACATATCATAAATCATCATAATCCAATTAACATTTTACATCGCATTATAATCTATACTATCATGCCATAAAACTACATCCATATGTGTTCAATCATTTCATAACCAATATTAGGTTCTTAGTGCATATCATAAATGTAACACATTACTACAATATCAAAATCAATAGATAAAAAAATCCACTATCTATCTAAGTCTCAAATAACTGTCAAAATATCAAAGTCTCAAATATCAAAATACAAGTAAAAGTATCTATGCTATGATGGGTTGGGGTTGTAGACACCTAAAAATCCTTTAGAAAATAAAGTATTTTTATTTTCTGAAAAATTCCCGATGACATCATCATTTATTAATTAATTAATTATTTAATTAATTAATTAATTAATTTTTTATGCCATTAAATCCTTTTATCTTAATTAAAAATATTTAATTAAGGAATCCCTCCCAAAAATGTTTAAATCTTATTTAAACATTATTTCCTTATTTATTAATTATTTAATTAATAAATTGACCAAAAATCCTAAAATAAATAAAAAATTTATTTTTTTCCCAAAAGTTGGCCAATTTCCTTATGACCAATAACCTCTTCCAAAATCTTCTAATCCTTCTTTAATTTTGATTAAAGGCTAATCCCATCATTTCCTACCCCTAATCCCAACTCAAAATATTTAATTAAGATTAAATATTAATCCTCATGTTTATTAAAAAAGTTTTAATAAATATCTCCTCAACCCAAACCCTTGAAATAAATAAAACTTTATTTATTTCCTAAAAATCTAATTTATCCTCATCCTAAGAAGTTCTAGACTCTTCTAGAAAGTCTTCATCCTCATCCTAGGAAATTCTAGACTATTCTAGAAAGTCTTTATCCTCATCCAAAATCTAGACTCTTCTAGAAGATGTCTTTAAACCTAATCCTAATCCCCTCCTAACCTTGTCACATTCCCTAAACATGGGTTAAAACTTACTAACCCAAGCCAAAGTTAACAAATATCTCTTCCTTCACCCACCCTCATTAAATGCCATCCACTTGCCTATCCTTAAGCTAATCCTAAACCATCCTAATCCATCCTCTAATCATTTGCACAAGCCTAAGCAAGCTTAAAACCCTCCTAATCAAGTCCAAGTCGAATTTGCTCTCATCACCCTCAAAATATCTCAACCATAAAACTTTATGAAGTCCACTAGGTCATAAATGACTCTTACAAGCCCTTTTATTGCTCTTACAAGTCATTATGAGGGTCTTTATGAAGATTTTATCTCTTGAGCCTCCTTTGTTGACTCATCCTTGCCCTTTCCTCCATCCTCTCACCATGTGACATGTGTCACTCCTTGATTGGCTATAAGGAAGCACAATCCATGTGCTCTCCTCTCATGCAATCTGAGCCCTCCATAAGCTTTTTCACATCCTTGCATCCTAGCCCTTGATCCCTCAAGCCCTTTGCCTATTTAAGGAATCCTCTCCCAAGTCATTTTAACACAATCCATGAAGTAAAGTTATAATGCTATTTTGAGAGCCAAATCCATACTAAAGCCATCTATCCACACCAAAAATCCACAATCATCCATTGAAGCCTTTGGAAGCATATTGAGCATACATCCTATCCATTTAGATAAAGCTACTCAACAAGAGAGCTTCTTATTGAGAGAGTCCATTAATGGCTCATATTCTCAATTGAGAGCTCATCTTAGTCTATCTTGAAGTTTATGAATTTTGTTTAGTTTGTAGAAGCTTTATTTAAATTTGGTTTCTATTAGCATACTAACATTGCTCATATACAGGGGTGAGGCCTCATATCCTCCCCCTAGGCATGAACTTCCTTCTAGAGTTCATCAAAAAGATATGGGTACTGAGTCTTCATCTAAGCTACATCCTCCCATGAAGTTGTGACCTTGTTATAGCAATCCCACTAGACCCTAACCTGGTCTAGCTCTTTGCCTCAAAGTGTGTGGGTCCGTCTAGCCAAAATGTGAATGGGCTCTAATGTTATCTGTCCATTTTAATCCACCTGCAAAGCATCCCAATCTATGATGTGAGACTTGTCATAAATATACTTCTTTAATATAGATACATGAAATGCATTGTGTATGCATGACAAGTTAGGTGGTAGGGCTAAATGATAAGCAACTGGCCCTATCCACTCCAAAATCTCAAAAGGACCCACAAAGTAGGGTGCTAACTTAGCACCTTTTCCAAAATGGATTGGGCTCTTATGTGGTCACACTCTTAGAAATACTCTCTCCAACCATGTACTCTCTATCCATCCTCTTCACATCTACACATTTCTTCTATCTATCTTGGGCTTCTCTAAGGTGTTGTCTAATCAATACCACCTATTGCCTCATGTCCTTGAGTAATTTTGGCCCTAAATATATCTTGTCTTCAATCCTATCCCAACTTAGGGGCATCCTGCAAGGCCTACCATACAAGGTTTGATAGGGTGGCATGGTTATGGAAGTGTGATGCCTATTATTATAGGAAAATTCTGCAAGATGGAGGTACTCTTTCTACCTGGACTGGTGGTCCATCACATATATCCACAACATATCCTCTAGGATCTAGTTAACTCTCTCTATGTTTGCCCATCTGTTTGAGGATGATAGGCTATGCTAAAGTTGAGCTTGGTACCCAGTGATGTTTGCAATTCCCTCCAAATGAGGAGGTAAATACGAAGTCTCTATTTGATATTATCTTATGAGGAATGTCATAGAGTCTAAAAATATCTCACAAGAATACTTGTGCCACTGTGGGTGGTGTCAAGGTGGTATGAACATGTGAAAAATGAGCAACTTTGATCAAAGAGTTCACCATCACCATGATGGCATCATGACAATGAGAAGACATTGAAAGACCAACAATGATATCCATAGAGACTGTCCCACTTCCACTTAGGTATCTCATGTGGTTGCAAGAGCCCACCTGGATGTTCGTGCTCTGCCTTAACTCTCTAACACTCTAGGCACTTGGCTATGATGTTGGCAATTTGTATTCTCATTGTTGGCCAATGATATAACTATCTTAAATTTGCATGAAGCTTCTTGACACCTAGGTGTGCTGCATAGAGTGCTCTGTGAGCCTCCAAAATGATGAACTTGCATAAGTCACCCAAGGATGGTACATAGATGTGCCCTTTATGGCATAGTAATCCATCTAGACCCAATGAAAAATCATAAAATCTTCCTTCTACAGGTCTTTGAGAGTGGACTAGCTGACAAACTTCTATATAAAATACATCTTCAAAAAGATGGTGCAGTATGTGCTCTCTTAGATCTATCTCAATAGTCATAGAAGATATCTTGTGTTGTCTCCTACTCAAAGAATCTATGAATAAATTATCCTTCCCCTTAATATAATGTACATAAAAATCATACTCACATAAGAACTCCATCCATCTCCTCTGTCAGCCATTCAAATTTGGCTGTGTGAAAATATACTGCAAACTTTGATGATCTGAATGAAGCTCAAAGTGATGTCCTAGAAGAAAGCGACACCATATTTCCAAGGCATGAACTACTACTACAAGCTCCAAATCATGGGTGGGATAATCGAGCTCATGAGTCTTGAGCTTCCTAGACTCATATGCTATGACACTACATTAGAAAAACTCCAATACCATCTAGTGAAGCATCTATGCGTACTAAAAAATTTGATGAAGGATTATGTATTGCTAGGATTGGTGTGCTAGTGAGTGCCCTCTTGATTTCTTGGAAGGCCCTCTCACACTTTTCTATCCATTCAAACTTCTTCCCTTTTCTTTGAAGTGAGGTAATGTGGTGAGCTACTTGAGAATCCTACCACAAATCATCTATATTATCCTACTAATACCATGAAGATTCTAACTTTTGAAACATTAGTTGGTGCTGACCAATCCATGATGGCCTAGATCTTGGATGGATCCATTGTAATTTCATCTCCTGATATCACATGACCTAAATAATGCACTTCCTTCCTTAAGAAGGCACACTTGGACCAACTACCATATAACTGATTTTCCCTTAAGCATTGCAATACTTGCCTCAAGTTTTCTTCGTGTTACCTCACATCATGTGAACATATCAATATGTCATCAAGGAATACTACTAAAAACTTATCCAAAAATGTACAAAACACCCTATTCATAAGGCTCATGAATATAGATGGGGCATTTGTAAGACCAAATGGTACCACTATGAACTCATAGTGACCATACCTTGTACAAAATGTGGTCTTATTGATGCAGGAGCATCTTGGGTTTCCTTGTAATCCTACACTTTTGTTCATTCTGCCAGTTGATGCTGAGTGCCAATTTTCTAGTTGATGCCAAGTTACCAATTTCTAGTTGATGTTGAGTTACCAGTTTCCAGTTTATGCCGAGTTGCTAGTTTGTAGTTGATCCCGAGTTGCCAGTTTCTAGTTGATGCTGAATTACTAGTTTCTAGTTGATGCTGAGTTTCCATTTTCTAGTTGATTGCAAGTTACCAGTTTCCAGTTGATGCTGAGTTGCCAATTTCCAGTTGATGTCAAGTTACCAGTTACTAGTTGATTCTGAGTTACTAGTTCCTAGTTATTGTTGAGTGCTAGTTTTCCTTCATGTGTTGAGTTACCTAGTGTATGTCTAGTGTTAGCATTTGGACATGATTTCTGCTAGCTGACTTGCAAGATTTATTTGATAGTGACAATTATGTTAAGATCTTTTCTTGGGATGTGTCCAGACCATTGTTGGGTTGTCCTCCCTCTTATGTAATGTTCTAGAATAATCTATAAGCCATTGTAGCAAGTATAAATAGGGTGCTTAGGCATAGATTAAAGGTAGAACTTAGAGGATTAAAAAGGTGAAGGCATATGTGTCTGGAAATGTGAATTTAAAGTTGGATCATGGATCTGGAAGTTGTATTTTTTATTTGGCCATAACCTAGAAGGCCTTATGGCTTTCATGTACGAAGATGTTTTGATGAATCAATAAAAGTGTTTTGCTCTTCTTCCTCCATTAGTTGTTTTTCTTTGTGTTTGCTTCTATTGTGTTAACTCTTGCAAGATGGTTTGGATAGCTGGGTGAGCCTTTGGCCCTAGTTATTCACCCTTTACCTACATCACCTATGAATGCCACTTTCTACAATCTACAATTGATGATATCCTAACTTCAAATCTATCTTGGAGAATACTCGAGCACCTTGTAACTGATTAAATAGGTCATCAATTCTAGGGAGTGGGTATCAATTCTTGATTGTTACCTTATTTAGTTGTTGGTAGATTGATCCATCTTTCTTCTACAAAAAGATCATTGACACACCCCAAGTGATACAATAGGATAGATATGTCCCTTCTCCAAGAGTTCCTCCAATTGAATCTTAAGTCCATTGAGTTCATGCATAGCCATCCTAGATGGAGATCTTGAAATAGGCTTAGCTCCTGGCACTAAATCTATGTGGAAATCAACTACCCTAGGTGGTGGCATACCTAGAAGTTCTGAGGAAAACACATCCTTAAATTATTGTAGTATCAAATAGTCATCTACAGAAGGTTCCCTCTCATCATCTTCCTCCTTATTATTGATAGATACTATAAACAACTGACATCCCTTTTGTAGACACTGCTTAAGCTGCATGGTGGAGATCATCTGAAGAGACACTAGCCTTTGCACCCCTAATATCACCATAGTACTACAAAAATCATCAAAGCACTCAACCTTATTCTATTTGCAGTCCATCTTAGAATTATATGCACATAGCCAATCCATACCAAGGACTACATCATACAATCCTAAGGGGGTAACTCATAGATATGAGGTTGTGCTCTTGTCCCCAATCTGAATTTGATAATTATGTATACAAGAATTGACTACCACCTTAGCCCTAGATGCTAATTCAACTTCCCAATTGTCATTCTACCTAGCTGCCACTAGATCACAAGACTCTACCACAAAAGGATATACAAAAGAATCAATGGCTCCAAAATCAAATGATCTAGAAACCTTAATACCTCAAATAATACCTGTAGCCTCAATAACTAGAGCCTAATGCTTGACTTGGTGGTTATCAGCCACTAAAAATACCCTATGGGATCTACCTATGGCTACTACCATAGGCTCTGAAGTGGCTTCCCACTAATTACTGGCTGCTAGTCCCTAAGGATACTCTTTGGCTATATGTCCCATACCACCACAAGCATACAAGGCCCATGAGTCTTAATCTGAATGCCATGTGACCTAGGTTACTACTAACCACCTGTCCTATTGGATCCACTATAACCACCATGGGAGGATTCCTGAGTCCTAGTTGGTTGTGCATATGGAGCTTGTGGCCTTCGATCTCTTTAGGACCCCTATGATATCCATTGCATGGGCTTAGAGCCCTGATACCCTTGTGTTGACTTTTGCCTATTATCCTTGTGATTTTTTTTGTACCTATGGGGCCTTATAGGATGCTACTAAATTACCTTGATTACCCTTCCATGAGGGTTTATGCTATCCTAAATGCTAGGAGTAATTTCAATTGTGAGATTGATCTTAGGATTCCTATTTGTTACAGAGATCTCCCACAACCAATGCTCTCTCGACTACCTCCCTAAATATGCTCAGAAAATAAAGGCATACTAAATTCTGAAGAGACAAGTTAAGACCCTTAGTAAACTGATAGATCCGTAGCTTCTCATCCTTCATGTACATGACATAAGGGAGAATCTCTATAAATCTACTCTCATATTGTGCTATAGTAAGGCCCCTCTATTGGAGATCATGGAACTTCTCAATCCGACTCTATCTCAAATGCTTTGAAAGATACCTATCTCTAAACCTAGCCACAAAAGCCTCCTAGGTAAGTGTGTCTACCGTCACTCCACCTATGGTCTCCTCTTGTTTCCAACAATTGGAATCATTATCTCATAATAAGTGGATAACAAGTCATGCCTTCAGATTGCTCCTATAGGGCTACAAATTGAAGCACCTCTCTAAGCTCTGTAACCATGCCTCTGCCTATGTGCCATCTATAGTTCTAGTGAAAATAGGTGGTCTGAGTTGAATTAAATCCATAATCTCATTCCCTATGTCCCTAGGTGCTATCACTACTACTGGTGGCTCTATGATTGGTGGTGGATCAATTTGATGAACTGAGGCCTCTTATTGGTCACCTTGTCCCTCTGCATCTCTAGGTGGGAAACTAAAACGTCTTTCCTTATTATCAGCTCTATGTTTCCCTATTTCTTTTTGTTTAGGCTATGGGATTATAGGTGGCATCCTCTCCTACACTAGTCCAATAAGATTCTGAATGGTTGTAAAGAGTTGATTAAGATTTTGAGGCTACTTTGGTGGAGGTTCAACAATTCCATGTCTCATTCCTCCAGATGCCACTCATGCACCTCTAGAGCCTCTAGGCCCTGACAACCATTATGAGTAATGATAGGCATCCTATGCACAATTTTCAATTTTAATGAGTTAAGCGTAATGGGTTAGGCTCTAGGGTTGTAGCCAATTGGTCTGATACCAGAATGTTATGCCCTAAATTTAACAAGGTAAAACACAACCAATTTTTTTTTTTTAAAAGTGAACTAGAAGTATTATGTATCGATCTTTACTTGTTTGAATGTTCTATTGAATTGGGAGGTATGACATGGTAGCTAGGTAATGTTCTCATATAAAAATTCACATCCTACTCTTAAAGAGAGTCATTACTTATGTGATTGCAAAACCCAATATTTGCATTGGTGTGGTAATAATGGTTTGGTAGTTGTTTAGGTGAAGATTTTTTACAACAAGGTATTTTAAAAATGATCCTTAATTATTCATCCTCCATATTCTATATAAGGATACTTTCTAACAACCCATTTATCTAAAATTAATATTCCTATCTCCTTTAACTATTATTATTTATCATTTTATTTTATTTTGTAATTTCTATTAATTTATTTGATTTGATTTTAATTATTTATTTATTTACTTATATTTATTACGATTATTCTTTCAATTTACTAATTGCACCTTACCATTCCATGTCTAATACTACAATCTAATAATCTAGGTTATGCTTAAGTACGCCCAAATACTGATTTAATTATTCATGCCAAAATGTAGAATATTACACCCCAAAAATAATTCCACAATTTCTTTAATAAGAATTTTCCATAGATATCCTAACAATCACAATTAATAAAATAACTTCTAAATCATCCTAATAATTCTATTTATCCATTTAACTTAAACCACATTACACACTAACCTAACTTACCTTAATCTTACTAACAACTATTCCACAAAACTTGTTGATTATTAAAAATAATTGTTAGCTCATATACAAATCTATATGAAATAATTAGCTCTAGAAAAAAGACACTAAATATCCCATATCAATCTTAATTAACCCATCTATCCTAACAACCCACTTTTACCTCTTAAACTACTTACTAACTACCACTTCATACTAATTCTAAATATACTAAGTGTTTACAACTTTAATAACACTTGACCCAAAATATAAATTTTTTTTCCTACCCCACAACATGATTACCTATCTTGAATAGGTGATTAACACCCAATGCAAGGTCATCCTATCTACCCCTACACATACCCCTTCCCACATAAGACATTCACTACTCCCACCACTAATTCTAAATCCTCTACTATAACAAACTTACCCCTTTTCCCAAAACCTAGCGCTAACCCAAGTGTCACATCCATTACACTTTTTATGTGGTGCCTAAGGTCCTTGGGGGCCACTCCTCCTTGTCTAAAGGTGGAGGCACCTAGGAAGGTGGGGTTGAAATTATGTCAGAAAGTTGCCCCTACAAACAAACAATCACATGCACCCAAAGCTTTTAAGGGAATTAGGCGCTTGGTCCTTGCCACGTTTTTTTGTTTTTTTTGTTTCATATTTGAATTTATATTATTACTTGGGGAAATCTATTGGTACTTCCTAGTGTTAGATAGTAGGTGTCTAGGCTTCATTATCTTTTTGATCTGACATAGCCTTATTATATATAAATTTTTATGTTGTTTTCTAAAATGATGACCTAAGGGTCATGATATTTATATGGGATTTTTTTTAATAAACAATTTAGGGAGTAGATCATTATTATTATTTGTCTTACAATTAGTACATGCATTATTTTATTAACCCTCCAAGCACAAGATTCCTAGTTTATCCTCTTTGATTAAAATATTGGTCTATAATCTAGGGGAGCGAGTTATTTTCTTTTCCCATACACTTTCTAGAGGCTTATCATGAACCTACAAGCTTGTTACCATATGGCTTTCAACTATGTATTCATTCTCAGGCTAGTTATTCATTAATCCTACCATGATATTTTAGTGGATATGTTTGAGGATGCGATGGTGTTACCTAACCTATGAATTTATTAGGACCTTGAAAATAAAACTAGATGGACTAAGTTTTCATACACATGAAATGGACTATAAAATTTATGATATCTTTCCTCCATCATAATGAATGCAAAGCATATAAATTTACACTACAACCATCTATGTATTGAATTAAATCAACCATTTCCAAAAAAAATTGCAACTATGAAATATTTACACTAATTTAATTATAAGAAGTGTTTCATTTAAATGATTTCTCCATATTGAATCAATCACATAATGTAAAGACTTACAATGAATATTTCCTTACAATTAAAAATTCTCAATCTATCCTTACACCATTTCAACAATATACAATAATATGAAATTTTCATTTTTACATCACATTGCAAACAAATAGAGACTTAACATCACTATACATTTTGTGATAACATGGGAAGATTGGTCTGTCTACACACTTTTTTTTTTCTTAAAACATTGTCAAGGTTGAAACCCAAATATCTTCAAGGGATCCATTTTCACCAAAGCCTTCAAACACACACAAACTAGGAACCATGGAGGCTCACCTTCCATCCTAGGCTTCTATGCAACCACCCAACGAGCAGGGGAAACAAGATCCAAATGGGATACACATACATACCACATTTAATAATGCATGAGAAACATACAAGAACACACATAACACTCCCTCCCAGGGTTTAGACATTGATTCACCATTGGAATCATTAGCACATTGGGTGAAGGTGGACTCTTCAAGGAGGAGATGCCATAACCAAACATAAACATCATAATGCAATTGCAATTTTCCTCTGAAGGCCATCATAGAAATCTCCTCCTTCTTACACACAAAACCCATTATATCTTCCAAAGCAACAAAGGTATATGGCTTCAGTGGAGTCCACACTCCATGAAAGAAAAAACAACTCCTCATCTTGAGGTAAATTTTCTCAACTACAATGTTGAGCCTAACTAAACCCTTTACCCAAGGCTTCTCTTCTCTCCCAAGGGTGAGCGAAGCCTTCAACCCATGATCACATTCAACATTCAAATCCAAAACAATAAAATTAAGAAAGAAAGCCAAGAAATTTACATGAACACACTACACATTCACATTATCACAACTCCATACCAAAATCTACTATACAAAGATTCATCACACAATGCATGATTCCATGACACATACTCCATGCTTGTAGAATAATTGTGCAATAGTAAAGGGAAGAAAATGAACATGGTTTGAATCACCAACCTTGGTCCAAGATAAAGGCAATGATAGTTGTTGTAGAGGTCCCTTAATCTCCCTCCAAAACCTAACTATCTCTAAACTTAGAGACTGGGTGAACACCCCATAGTTTGTCCAAGACTCTCTAATAAGGCCTTCCCACTAGCTATTTTAGCAAAAAAACCTAGCCACTTCCTACTACAAACTTGTCTCCATCTAAATTTACTATAATTGACTTAGTGGAAACACAAGAGAAAACACATGTGACAACTAAAATTTCGAATTGATGGAAGAATACATGGGTAAAGGCCCCCCCTAGGCTATCTAGGCACTCACATGGTCAAAATTGGGTCTCTAACTTGATATGCTATCATATGGGTAACTTATTTTCACCTAAAAGACACTTTGGGACCACTTAATGACCCCTCAAAACCCTAGCCAAGTCTAAATTCGAATTTCGTTTGATTGTGACCCATCCTACCCATTGTCAAATTGGTTTACTTACTCATTAACACTGTAATTAGTTTTAGGGTAAATTTCCACCATGATCAAAACCCTAAATGACATGTCAATTACACACAAAGTCCACAAGTGTCAAGCAACACATAAAAGCACATTCTACATCACTATGACATGCCCCTAATGCATCTTTATGATTAACACATTTCCACATGCAAGAAAACTTATATTTATGAAGAAAAAATAATTTCACAATGAAGCTTTTGAATCTTCCAAAGATTCACCTTCGTTAAACTATGTTCACAAAGGTTTGGACTTGTTTCCCCCAGGAATTTCCATGGTTCCACTTCCTACACATTAAAATCAAGCATTAGTATTCCAAGGAGGTCATATACAACATATATATCATGAATGCATATAATTTCAAATTTTATGAAATCCATATTAACATAATTCAAATTAAATTCCCTTTCCTAATCTTTTCAATTAAATCATTCAAGATGTTAGAATCTTAAATCTACATATCATAAACCATCATAATAAATTTAACATTTATCTACATATCATAAATCATCATAATCAATTTAACATTTATTTGCATATCATAAATCATCATAATAAATTTAAAATTTATCTGCATATCATAAATCATCATAACCCAATAAACATTTTGCATTGCATTATAATCTAATACTATCATGCCATAAAACTACATCCATATGTGTTCGATCATTTCATATCCAATATCAGGTTCTTAGTGCATATCATAATTGTAACAGACTACTGCAATATCAAAATCAATAGATAAAACAATCCACTATCCAATTATGCCTCGAATAACTATCAAAATATCAAATTCAAATATCAAAATGCAAGTAAAAATATCTATGCTATTATGGGTCAGGGTGAGGCCTCACACTTCAAAGGAGTTCATTTAGACACTTCATTACCTATCTTCCATGTTCATTCCAAAATCTTTCAAGATCTAAATTCTTCTATTTGTGATAGTGTAACTTATCATCAAGAGAGGGTTTCCACATTCATCCTTCTTCTATATTTAACCTTCTTGATCCAAATCAACTTGTTAAAGTGAGATTATTGCATTTGATTAAGAAATAATACTGTTGTAAGGTGAATTTGTTTGATTTACTTTACATTTATAATTTTACAATTATTTCAATTTCAATGTTAATTCCTAAATTATTGCTTGACCAACAAACCCCCCCCCCCCCGCCCCCCATCAACTTTAAAAAAACCATTTTTCTTGCAGGTTACAAATCTCATAAGGTAGAATAGAGTGCAGATTCAAATAACCTTCTCACAAGACTTTATAGATGTATATGTGAAAATGTGGCCTCCGCTAACACACACACTTCAACACGATCATTGTATCCGGATTCATCCCGGAATGAACATTGGATTGTTCATCCGAAAATCAGCCTGCAAAGTGACCTGTTGCCTTCTATCTAAAGGGAATTGCTTGTCAGATATCCTTAGATTCAAGGTGTTTAAGCAACCAGACCCTGTAAGAATGAAGGATTTGAATGCAATTTAAGCTATATAAATGTGCAAGTAATCTAGATGAAGTGCAAGCAATTAATCTATGAAATAAAAGACATTAAACTAAAAATGTATGCATTATTAAGCTAGATGAATTTAAACTAAGAATGCAAGATGTATGTAAAAATATGAGCAAATGTGAGTATGAATTCCAGTAGCAATTCGATGCAAATTCTCCAAATTCATCCTCCCAAAATGAAGAGATGAGGGTCTCTTAAATAGACTTTCCTGGAATCCATCAACGGTTGAGATCGATTTCAATCAACGATCAGGATTAAAGGTGAAGTTCAGTCATAAAGGGAGATTCCCAAATTAAAGGGAGTTAACAAATTTAATTTGAGTAAAATAAGGAGTTAACTGATTCAATTTGAGTAAAAAAAGGAGTTAACTGATTCAATTTGAGTAAAATAAGGAGTTAACTGATTTAACTCATTTTTGATCAATAGTGAACTGGAAATTTCCCTTTTTTGAACTGAAGAGAGATTTTGGTGACATATTTAATTTAAAAAATTGAGATATGCTCTCATAATTACCTTTTCTATTTAATTAAATAATCTATTAATTAATTAGAGATACTTTTCTTATTTAATTAAATAACTTCATTTAATTAATTAGGAATGGCTTCCCATTTAATTAAATAATTTTGTTTAATTAATTAGAAGTAAGTACTCCATTTAATTAAATAATTTTGTTTAATTAATTAGAAATACCTTTCCCATTTAATTAAATAATTACATTTAATTAATCAAGATAGGCGTATTTATTAAATTAAATAAATTTAATTCCATAGTACATTAGCCTTAGGATATAATTTAATTTAATTAAAGTATAAATACTTAATAATTAAATTATAATTAAATCAAGTGGGTTTAATGCGACTAATATGAGTACATACTATAGGAATTAAATAAGAAATATGATGAATGCAGATTAGGGTTTTCTGCATCTAACAATTAAGTCAAGTAGTGAATAGCAAAATGAGAATTGCCTATTAGAATAGGACTTAGAAATTATCAGAAATAGACCAAAATTGGTATAATGGCAATGAGCCAATTTTGGGGTATTACAATAGATTCAAAATCAAATTTGGGATCAAACATAGAAGATCAGGGATGCACTACATCCCCATCCTTGTAGATTGATCTTATCCTAGATTGACATTACTATTATAGGTTGATACGAACTTGGAGTTAAAAAAATTCTAGATTTTATAGATCTCACAGTTTCAAGTGTAGAATTAGGTTTGTTTTCTATTTAGTGTTGCATAGAAGGCATAAATTTAGACCCAATATTCTATTTAGTTTTTAATATTAGTCACTTATTTTATTTATTCATTTTAAATTACATTTAATTTACATACCTATAGTCTTAATTGCATTTCATAGCTCTTGCTACATTAGGACTTTAAGGATCTTGCATTCTTTCTCTAATTCTATAATTATTAAATCTTTATTTGCATTAGTTCTTCTTCATAATTAGGATTTCATTAATCTACTTATATCTAATAACCTTAGAGTTTGAATTGAAAGGATAAATCTACTTAACCTCCCTTTAAGGTATAAGGTTAGCCTCAACCCAAAATATAAATAAATTGAGGCCTTTTTAGATTGCTTCATAGTTCCCCTTGTACTAAAAGTAAGATCATCAAAGAAAGTCTTCTTGATAATAGTTATCAAAATAGATAATAAAGTTGGCCAAACAATATAAGCATTTCTACTATACCCAATAAGTTTATCAGAGAGACCTACCTCAATAACATGCAAATGAACAAAGGTGGACAAACAATTATAATGGTATACTCCAATAAGTTATGTAAGAAAAAATGCAAAATATCAAGAAGAAATACACCAATGGAAGAATGAATAGGAAAAAGGTTGAGATAGGGATAATATACACCAATAGACTCATCAGAGAAGCCTAACACTATTAGAGAGGGAAATTAGATTCATAACGATACCTAATGAGTTAGTTGGGATTAGCCTATACCAATGGATATTACAAATGAGAAAATAAGATCAAAGAAAGTCTTCCCAATAATAGTTATAAAAATAGCTAATGAAGTCAGTTAGATAATGTAAACATTTCTCTAATACCCAATAAATTTATCAAAATAACCTATGGTGACATAATAACACTTGGTGAAGGTTTTGCAAATGGGGTTGCAAGCTTTGGGTTTAACTATGGAGGAAACTCTGTAGTTAAGCGCGCTCAGGCTAGAGTAGTACTAGGATGGGTGACCTCTCGGAAAGTCCCGGTGCTTCGCCCCTGTGAGCATCACCTAGATCCAATGAGTTCTAAGTGTTCCATTTATTCTCATGAGAGATGGATTCATGTAGAATCACTACTCATGAAACATGGGTCAATGAGTTTGACTCAAAATCACACAGTTAAATCCTGATATTCACATCACAATTTGACTTGCTGTGAAAATTATCTCGTACTTATCAATCGATGAGCTTAAGGGGCTTTCTAATGAATGGTTCATAAGGCACAACACTTGGTGAAGGTTTTGCAAATGGGGTTGCAAGCTTTGGGTTTAACTATGGAGGAAACTCTATAGTTAAGCGCGCTCAGGCTAGAGTAGTACTAGGATGGGTGACCTCCCGGGAAGTCCCAGTGCTTCACCCCTGTGAGCACCACCTAGATCCAATGATTTCTAAGTGTTCCATTTATTCTCATGAGAGATGGATTCATGTAGAATCACTACTCATGAAACATGGGTCAATGAGTTTGACTCAAAATCAAACAGTTAAATCATGATATTCACATCACAATTTGACTTGCTGTGGAAATTATCTCCTACTTATCAATTGATGAGCTTAAGGGTCTTTCTAATGAATGGTTGATAAGGCACAACACTTGGTGAAGGTTTTGCAAATGGGGTTGCAAGCTTTGGGTTTAACTATGGAGGAAACTCTATAGTTAAGCGCGCTTAGGCTGGAGTAGTACTGGGATGGGTGACCTCCCGGGAAGTCCTGGTGCTTCACCCCTATGAGCATCACCTAGATCCAATGAGTGCTAAGTGTTCCATTTATTCTCATGAGAGATGGATTCATGTAGAATCACTACTCATGAAACATGGGTCAATGAGTTTGACTCAAAATAACACAGTTAAATCCTGATATTCACATCACAATTTGACTTGCTGTGGAAATTATCTCCAACTTATCAATTGATGAGCTTAAGGGGCTTTCTAATGAATGGTTCATAAGGCACAACACTTGGTGAAGGTTTTGCAAATGAGGTTGTAAGCTTTGGGTTTAACTATGGAGGAAACTCTGTAGTTAAGCACGCTTAGGCTAGAGTAGTACTGGGATGGGTGACCTCCTGGGAAGTCTCGGTGCTTCACCCCTGTGAGCATCACCTAGATCCAATGAGTGCTAATTGTTCCATTTATTCTCATGAGAGATGGATTCATGTAGAATCACTACTCATGAAACATGGGTCAATGAGTTTGACTCAAAATCACACAGTTAAATCCTGATATTCACATCACAATTTGACTTGCTATGGAAATTATCTCCTACTTAACATATAAATAATTAAACTATATTGGGATATCTCTTGAAAATCATCATAATAGATTTATACTTTGGGGAAACAAAAAAAAACTTACTCTGACACCTAATAAAACTATCTAAATAATTTATGTTGATAAGTGGAGAAAAAGAGCAATGGATTATTTAATGTCGATGGAGATGTTGAGCACATATGTACACGATGCTAAAGAGAACACATGCCAATTTGATAGATTAAACATTTCAGTAAGATATACTAACATATGAGCATATAAGTAAGATGATTTAAGAGGAATAACAATGTGTAAACTATACCAACACCTGATGAAGTCATCAACATAGCTTATAATGATAGCATTATCGAGGAATCAACATAGAAATAATATTTTTTATCCAAATCTTATTGGTTATGCTGATGAATTTCATCATGGAAAGCTATGTCTTTATGTTAAACAATTTTTTAAAAAAATTATTTATTTAAAAAAAAATGTTGTTCATTGCAATTCTAATCAACATGTTCATCAAAATTCTAACAAACACCATCACAACATTGAAAAGGTTTTCGTGCCTACAAAATTTATTTTCATCATAGCTATAAAAACCTTGTTGGTACCTATGTTTGGTATTCCTATTGGAATTCTAATGAAATCCATAGAGTCTTGTTGATTTTCTAACAACCATAAAACATCCTTATGTGGCTCTTTTCTAATATACATGCCATCAAAATTTTGACATATGTCTTCGTTGGAATTTCTGACAGGAAATAAAAATGAGTGTCTTTTCCAATGTTTGTCAAAAGTTTGATAATTTCCTATAAAATTTTGATGAGATCTCATTGAAAATTGGCCCCCAATGTATTGATGATTATTTAATCTTTTCTAGGGTAGCCATAGCTACTTCAAATTAATCGAGAGCCATCTTCTTAAACACTTCATCTATTCTCTACTTAGAAACATCCCATACATCTCAAGATTATAAACATGTATGCCAATATGTTCTTGCACCCTTGGATCATAAACTAGCTAGATGTACACATCTTTTAACGCACCAATCACATTAACCTTTTTCTAGTCCAATTGTATCACCACCCTATTTGTATCTTGAGGATCTATCCCTAACCTTTGAAAGATAACAAGTGACATAGAATTAAAAGAGGCCTTTGATTCAATTAAACAATTAAGTATTTTCTTATCAAATATGGATAGAATCAACAAGAATGAGAGTACTTCCAACTTATCTTTGAACATGGTGGGGAATGCTTATGAAACATTAACATTGAATTTAGGAGTTTGGGTATTGTTGGTTTGTGTACTATGCTTGAAATGATCTAGCAACTTCAATAGTGACTATCTTTGTGAATGAAAGGTTTACAACATCTCAATAATTTAAATATTTTCCTTTTCCATTTTCAATTCTTCAAAACAACATATTTCTTAGTGAACCAAGATGAGTTTTTGAGCATAGTGGACACACTCTAGGGTGTAGAAGCAACAACATTTGGGCACTTTAGAAACATGTGATTATTTTTCCTCATAGATCTAATCATTTGACTTTCATCTATAAAGGGATACCATTAGTCAAGGGTTCTCTTTGACTTCTTAAGCTATATGTGTTTTAGTTGTTTCTCCTAAAATACATGAAGCTTAGAGTGCTTAGACTCATTTTCCTTTTGAAATGAGACTACAAACTCTTCCTCTTGCATGTTATTGTTAGAAGTTCCCAATATCTCAAGTTCATAAGAATTGAAAAACATTGCATTGAACTGAGATAGAGGAACATTAAAACATTGAGGCTTCTTATTGCTCATACCTTTCCTATACCAATTATCAATTTTTTATGTACTTGCAAGTCTCATGAAGTTAACATCACTAGACTCCTATACATTAGCATTTTCAATAAGGATTCTACTATTTTTAGGTTAGGTATTCCAAGGTCTACTAAATCTTGAATCCCCAAACTCTTTATCTCATGTGTTGTATCTTTGATTCAAATGAGAATTTTGGGCAGCATATGGTTTCCGGTAATTGCCTTAGTTTTGGGAAAAATTAAGTTTCATCCAAGAAAGTTTATTGGTTAGTTGGGACAAATTATTGTTTACTACAATCAACTTAGATACCAAATGATTTTTAGGCTCACTTGGGGTTACAAGTCATGGTTCAAAAGGGTAATTTTGTGGGCTTCAGAGCTTGGGTAAGCCATTTAAGCTAGTGGAGAAGAACGTTATTGAGTTGGTATTAGGTTGAGAAGTGAAGTATGATTAGATAAGGCATGATTGATGGTTTTGAATGTACCCATTAGAGAAATAATCCCAAATAATGATAAAATACCAAAATTCCCACCAACCTATAGGTCCTTTTTTTGGGAAAACATGATGGCTTCATTGCATACATTCTCTAAGGTATCTATATCTTTAGGCATGAAGCTTCTCAAGAAAATTATCGTCAAAGAAAGGCACACAAGTAAACTTATATGTCAATGCCTACATTTTCAATATAGGGAGCTTTGAACCTTTGGAATATCTTATGAATTTGATGGTTAAACATTGCAATAGGCTCATCTAGATCCTTCTTTGATGAGATAAACTGGTGATGTAGAGTATAGTGGGATCAACATAGAGCTTGAATTGAATAAGGAACTTGGCTTCAAACTCAAACCACATGGTAATTGATCCTCTAGAAAGATTTAAACACCAATTATAAGAAAAATCACCAAGTGTATATGAGAACTGTTGGTGTTTTAAAATGCACTAAAACTACTAAGCGACAAAATGCTTAATACCAGGATGACAGTACATACACAATCTAAAGACTAGCCAATTCTTATTAACAATTTCACATGAAAAGTATTTGGACCCAACTTCAACAAAACCACAGCTGGTTTTCTACTCTTGGCTCTACAAAACTAGGGTGGGTATACCTAGGGATGATTCAAAACTAGAACAACTGTATGAGGATTATTCTAAGTTTCATTCTGATTCTCATTTCAAAATCCTCAACATATACATAATTCTTACTAACTTGATAAAAACATCCCATAAAATAGATATGGCCAAGGATTCTTCTATAGATCTGCAGATGTTCTTAACAATAGTGGCTAACTGAAGCTAAAACATTCCATGCAGACAAGTGCTGGCCAGCTTTGAAGATCTACAAGAAATAAAAGTAAAATTTGATTTGATGCTGCATTTTGATAATCGTTTATGATATATTACTCCTTCAACTGAATCAATTTGATCAGTGCCTAATCCATTGGGGTTTAGTGTCATGCCCAAAAAATACAGGGCAAAAACACACCAATTTTTTTAAAAAGATAATAAATTAACATACTCTAAGTTTGATATATATGTGTGCAAGGTTAAAGTATGAGTTCTCTACATAACGTCTTAAGTTTATAGTCTTGAGGAGGAATTGAATCATTAAATTTGAACTCTTGTTATTAAAATGATATCGACATTTGATTTGTTATTATATTAAGATATAACAATATATTGAAATAAATTGAATGACAATACAAATTGAACTTAGATTTTAACTAAACAAAACTAACAAACATTATCTAAAAGTCTATCATATACTAACATGATAAGGCAAGCTACTAGCTCACATGAAATTTACTAACACCTCGAATATATTGATAAAATTTCTACTAAAATAGAACTAATTTCTAACTTCATCTAATATCCTAAACACTTCTTACTAATACTAATTTATACAATTAACTCAACATTCTAACACCAAAACTAAAATTTAATTAATCTTTTCATAATATATTTAATTTAGAACATACTAAACAATTTAATAATTGAAAATTATAAGACAATATCTTAAAACTCTTGTTCACTACTACTTTAATAAAGTTTAAAACACTAATACTGAAATTAATTAAATGTTATTAACAAAAAAACTTAAACTAGTTGTAAATTACAATTAACAAAAAGAACTTTACATAAATAAAATACTAACTAAGATTACTAACTAAATTTAACATAAACTAACTATAACATAAACTAACTTTTTAACAACAATACTATTAACAAATAAAAAGTAACTAACATTAACATATACTAATATTTTCTTAAACTAACACAAACTAAAACTAAAATATACTAACTTCAATTAAAACAATAAAGTCTCTTAACATTAAAATTATACTAAAACTTGAAACCATATTAATTTTATTACGAGAAAAAAAACAATTAAAACTAATTAATATTTAAAACTACAACTAATACTTAAAACAAATATTAACTAACTTAATATTAAACATGTTAAAAACAAACTAAACAAAATAATAAATAAATAAAAATACTAATATCACATACTGATATAATTTTAAAACTTTATGCACAAAACAAAACTACTAACCTAACCTCACTAACATCCTAACCACCCTTAACCCCATCCCCCTTAATCTTTCCCCCCCAAAGCCTAAAATCTTTATTAGATTTTATTTCCCACGCTGACCCAGGGCTGCACTAAAATGCAGCAAGAAAATTCAGCAGCCAAAACAATAAAGAAGAAAAGTACGCTAGGGAAGTGGAGTGGGAGGTAAAAAGGTTAAAAAAAAGAAAAAGTGTTTGAAAACTTTAAACATCCTGCCACCATTAAATGCATTTCTTGTTTCCTATGTCAAATCAAGTTGACAAGGTTTGACTTGCAATTAATATATTGATTTTAGTTTTTTTTTTAAAGCTTCATTCACTCCTTCTTCTTTTTTAATATTGAAATAATGCAAATTACAAAGTTAAGAAGAGTAGATCACAGAAAACTGCTCGAAAGAATGAAGACAACATTACAGTGGAGAAACAAGAGGCAAAACAACCCACAGGAGTACATAGAGAAGAGAGCACAATTTCAAATAAAATTTATCAAAATTCGGATAAGAGGCTGTAGACTATGAAGCACACCATTATGCTGATTCTTGATTAGCTAAATTACTTGGTGCTGGATACATCAGACCTGAAATGTTATTGTGGTACTCTTCCTGGAATCCGCCTACAATTGAGAGAAAATAGAAGCAAGACAATAAAATATGTCTGAATAAAGTTTTAGAAAAGCAAATTCCTGATGATCATAGGAGTTATCAAAAGCTTCTTTACAATGGACTCTCCAGATGTGCAATAAGATGTTTGTCGAACACTTTCAGCAATGACATTGTTTCGAAGCCCAACTCCAAGTAAAGCCTCCTTCCAGTTAAGGTAATGCCAAAAGATAGTAGGAAGACAATGAAAAACAGAGTTCCATAACTTCTTCACAAAAGAACAGCCCCTAAAGATGTGACACATGTCTTCAAATTTCTTGCAAAAAGGACAATTAATGGGATTAACCATGATATATTTTAGCCTACTACCAACTGGTAACTTGTGGTGTAATATCTTCCAAGCCATTAATTGTGCCTCTGTGTAAATCTTTGACTTCCAAATTTTTGCTGAGAGTTTTGCCCAAAACTTTTCACTAAATTTATAATTCCATTTGCTGTTCAACCGAGACTTCATGCGAAGATTAGGCAACAACTGTAAATATATTTTCTTCAAAGGAAAAGTCAATAAAGGAAATACTAAAAGCCATAGCCAGTCTTTGAAGAAATTGCATTGAATAGGGGTACACAATTTCATAGACAATTCTGGAGGCACTAGAGATTTCACATAGATAAAAAATGATTTGTATTTATTGTTTAGATTAAATTGGGCTCTAATGACATCCCATGGCAGCCAATCTAAAATATTGAAGTCCCAAAGATCTCCCACCGTGTTAATACCTTTTTTGGATAGAAAATAAGATAATTTAGGAAAACTCAAGGCCAAAGGCTGATCATGATACAATATATGTCTGTTCCACCAAATAGAAGAAGTGGAAAAGCTAAAACCATGTTGGAGAGAGCCATCTCTCCATTTTAAAAGATGGTTGACCCTTTGCCAAGCTTTCCAAATTGACTGGAGAGAAGGTGAAGCCTTAATAGAAAAGAAGGGAGCATGAAGTAACTTGTCCAGCCACCCCACTCCTTCCCATTTTCCTCTAACCATAGCAAGAAAAATCCTATTCTGAACTAGAACTTTCCAAGGTTCATCCCCTTTAGCAACTCTAATAATCCATTTCATTGCCAAGCAAAACCCTTGGGTTTTTGGGTCAATTAATCCCAAGCCTCCTTTATGCTTTGGTTGTATGCAATGAGACCAAGATGTAGATATAAACCCCTTACCTCCATCCCATTTAGTCCATAAAAAATGTCTAATGATTTTTATTAATTCCTCATAACCTTTGTTGGAGGGCATCCAGCTGGATGAATAATAAACATGCGTGGCCAAAAAAATCTTAGTAGCAACTTGGATTTTTCCAGCAAGAGACAGAAATTTATTACCCCAATTAAAAAGTTTGGATTTGACTCTATTAAGATACCAAGTCCACATATCAAAGAGAGTGACTCCTAGACCAAAGGGAATCTCGAGATATCTCATAATTTCACCATGCTTAATATGCTTCCATTCACATGGAATCCAATGGGGAATATGCCCATCTCAAATCATCAAAAATTCTATTTTTTCATGAGCTAGCTTAGAGCTAGAGACAACACAATATATTTCTAAAACATCCAAAGTATTAGAGATCTCTTGCTCAGAGTTTTGTAAAAATAATAAGCTGTCATCAGCATAATGTGAGTTAATAACAACAAAACTTTGGGGAATAGAAACACCTAAGATAAGTTTCAGCTTCCTTGCACCTTGCAACATATAGCCTAATGCATCAGCAGTTAGAAAATAAAGGTAACGGGCAAGAGGACATCCTTGATGAATAGATTGTTGAAGAGGAAAAGGATTAGTGATCATATTATTGATAATGATTCGAGAGTTAGCATCCTGAAATAACATACGAACATGAGCTTGAATTTTAGGGCCAAACCCCAACCATTTGAGTATGCTCAAAATAAAATTCCACCAGATTCTATCATAAGCTTTATCAAAGTCGAGTTTGACAAGAATAGCATTTTGACATGTTTGTTGAGCCCATTCGCATGTTTCCCACACTAAAATCAAATTATCAAGAATATATCTACCAGCAATAAAACCAGTTTGTTTAGGTTGAACAATTTCTTGTACCACCTGTTTAATCCTATTAGCAATAGCTTTTGCAATAATTTTGTAGGAAGTATTCAGAAGTGTAATGGGATGCCATCCTAAAATAGAATCTTCATTTTTCCCCTTGGGCAAAAGTTTGATTAAACCACCATTAATAACGAGACCCAAGGATCCTCTCTCAAACGCTTCTAGATACAAATAATAAAAATCTTCTTTGATGTGTTTCCACATTGCTTTGTAAAACTCCATAGGAAGCCCATCATTACCCAGACATTTATAAGGAGCCATATTAAAAAGAGCATTTTCCAGCTCTTCCAATGTAAGGAATCTATCAAGGTATCTGCTATAATCAGCAGCTATATGCTGAGGTATGTGAACTTTAACAATATCTTCTAGAGCCTCTTGAATGTCTGGCCATTGATCATCTTTGAATAGATGTTCATAAAAATATTTAAAAGCTTCACATATTTCAGCTGGGTCAGTAAGAAAAGAACCAGATTTGTCTTTAATGGCACTAATCTTTTCCTTTTTGTGTTTATAATTGAGATAGTTAAAGAAATATCATGTACCCTTATTACCTTCTTTTATCCAATGTAATCTAGATCTAATTTTTGCTCCCTAACCTTTATAATTGTCCATCTTGTGCAATTGGTTTTCAGTAGCAGCAATAATAGATTGAAGGTTTATGTTATTAGGATCAGCACTAAGGAGTTTTCTTGCATGCACAAGTTTACCTTGGAGAGATCTTTCTTTATGCTTCCGTTGCTAGGCCATTTTTTTCCCAAAAGATCAAAGGAAATTAGTGCATTGAGAAATGGCGAGACACCACCAATCAATTCGAGAATCTCCTTCTTTGGGTTTAGGGATAGAATTCCAATCTCCTCAAGGGCAGCAAGGCAAGTAGGATTATTTAAATGAGAAACATTTAGTTTGAAAGGGAGGGAACTCTTTGAAGTTAAGTTTTGAGAGAAACTAATGCTGCATACAATAGGGAAATGATCAGAAAGAGTAGAAGACTGATCCACTTGAACACAAATCCCCAACGAATCATAAATCAGCAAGAGACTAGAGGAAATATAAAACCTGCCCAACCTACTTAATTTTCTACTATCTCCCATTCTGCAGTTGGACCAGGTATACCAGTTATCTAAATGGCTAGCAAATTACCAATGGAGTTATGATAGAACACCTAGCTATCAAACTCATCCCTGCTAAGTTTTAAAAAACTATTCCAATTTTGGTCCTAAGAGTATTCAACCATGTTAAAGTCTCCTCCTAAAATCCAATCAGCATTAGGTAAATTATTAGCTAACCAGTCCCATAGAGAAATTCTCTCTTTAACAAAATTGGAGGCATAAATAGAAAAACATCCTATATGTTGTCCATTAATAAGCATAAGGGCCCAAGCACAACTATGGGAGGGATCTTCTCCTTTGTCAATGATATATTTTGAAACCTAAGGAGCCATCATAATGACAACACCACTTTTGCCATCCAAATGAGTTGTATGAAGAAAAGTGGCATCTTTCCATATATTATGTAAAGAAGCATTAAGTCTAATATCATTGATTTTGACCTCTTGGAGAAAGACAACATCAGGTCTCCATTTGATCACCATCTCTTTAACTTTATATTTGCGATGAGGGAGAGAAATCCATCTGACATTCCAAGACAATAACTTAAGTTTCATGAGATAGGGGAGAGACATCACCTTGGGCCAGCACACTAAAACTATTGTCAAGGGACAAATCATGTTCTTTGAGGTCTAGACTTCTAGAGGTGGAAGGAGATCTGGATCTGGATTGAATTTGAAGAGGTGGGGGCTCAGAAGAGAGTGGTTGGGGAGAAGTATGAATCAAGGGCAAAGAAGATGGTTTGGACAAAGATGGAGAAGACGGAGAAGGTGAGGCATGGGGGGAGGATAAGAGTCGTGGAGATGGATGAGTGGAAGGGGTGCGAGAAGAGACTGGGTGTTCTTTCCTCTTCCTCACAACCCTCCAACCATCCGACATGACAATGTCTTTATATGAAGGGGCAGATTCATCAGACACATCAGAATGAGTAGAAGGGATGGGAGAAGAAGGAGGGGAACTATTAGTGGCAACTGGAGCATGATGATGAATAGGATTACTGGGTGGCAAGGTCTGCAGCATTTGAGCCATTTTGTTTTTCCTGATGAGACAATCACGAATCAAATGGCCTTCCTGTCGATAGTAGAAACATGCATTTGGCTTATTCAAATAAACAATTGGCTAGTCTAATTCAAACCCAGGACCAAATAACTTAATGTTTTTAGGTAGAGGGTTATTTAGATCAACTTCCACACATGCTCTAGGATGCACCCTTAGGCTTGAAAACTTGTCCGAGTTATGTTTGCACCAGATGACTCTGCCTAAATGAGACAAAATGTCTTTCAAAAATGGCCAGAATGCTAAGTTAAGAAAAGGAAATTCAACCCACATAGGGTAGTGGGAACGAGAAGGCCTTCAGGATGAAAATTAAAAGTCCAGGCTTGTAGGTAGCAGATTTGTCCACATATAACCCAGGTACCATACTATAAAATAACTTGAGCATGTTCAGCTGATTTAAACATACAGGAGACATACCCTTTTCCTAAACCTCTTAAAGCCTCAATCTCCCATCCCCAACTTTCCCAGTTATAACGAGCCCATTTACAAAAATCTTCCTTAGAGGGGATACCCTTGATAAAAAACAAGATTACAGTTCTGTTTTGACATTCATCAATAACTTCTACAACATCATTAGGAAGCTGAATTTCTAGAACTTTACCAGGCTTTTGGTCAGTTTGTTCCTTGTCCACGCCAGAGTTTTGGTCCCTTTGTTCCTCTGAAATCTCCAACTCTTTACCCACACAGTTCATATCTCCTTTGTTTTCTGGTTGTTTTTCCTGTTGATCTGCTACCGCATTAACATTTTCCTCCTCCATTATTGCATTTGGACTGCTCCCCAATAGTCTTGCCTCAGTCTTGAGGCGCATTGCAATGCACAGAGATGGAGCTAGGGTTTGAAAATAGAGTTCATTCCTGTTTGCGTTCACTCGTCCATTCCTATTTTTCCAAGCCCACCGATGTAAGTTCAAATGAGTTCATTTACTCCTTTACATATGACGCCTATAAAGTTGCAGAGGTAATAAATGTTTAAACTTTACTCGGTAAGAAGGATGGAGACAGGAGTTATAATATAAAGTTTTTGATAAGGTAAACAGGTTTTAAGGGGTCCTGAAACCCATAAGTTTAACAACAAGAAAGGCTGAAAATAAGCGAAAAAACACCCAGCCAAAACATAAGCCTTACGGCTGAAAATAAGCCCAAAGGCCCAGCCTGAAACAACTGCCCACTAAAAAGGCCAGAGAACCAACCAGAAAAACAGAGACCAGACAAAAAGCCAAAGCCAGGAGAAACAAAAACCAAAGGACAGAGACCCAACCTAGCAGACTACTTCTCCATCTTGAGCATGGTCTGGGCAGCTTCGGTGCACTCTTGTTGCTCTTCTGCCTTATGATCCTGGATGTTCGTCAAATCCTGCTCCATAGTGCTGTCCTTGGCTTTATCCACATCCAGCCTATCTTTGTCTCTATTCTGTTTAACATCTTCCTCCATCTGGTTCCTGTCTTTGAGATTTTCCAAGAGAGAGAGGATGTTGTCGTTGATCGAAGCGAGGAGGGAGATCATTTGACTTGCCAGGTTGTGATTGTAGTTCTCAATATTTTTTACTCTCCTCTCCATCAGAGTCTCCCAGCTATTCCGATCGCCTTGGCTTTCTGCACCTGTCTTGCTCTTGATTTTTTCCATTTGGGAAACCCTATCTCTGACATCCTCAAGCTCATGGAAAAGCCATTTAATTGATTTGAAGTTGTCGATCATGCTATTGCGAGCATTGTTCAACAGATTCATGCCCGTTTCTCTTGCATTATCAGAAATAGCCACCATAGCCAGGTTAATTAGCTCATTGAGTCTAGGCTTCTCGAGGTCGTCCACCAGGAGTTGGGGGTTCATCGCCTCTCTGTAGATTCCCATAGTGGCCGTTCTCACATTGAAGTTCTTCCAAGCCTTCCTTCTGTTATTAACTTGCACTTCCCCCTCAATCTGTCTAGAGTTGTCATTTTCCTCCAAAGGAGGCTGAGGATGTATAGGGGAGAGGGGAATGGGCAGAGAATCCTTTCCCTGACTACTGGAGCGCTCCATGCTCTCTCCCTCCCTCTTCTGTCTTTTTCTCAGTTTCTCCTCATCCAGCTCCTCCTTCGAAACCTTGTCAGAATCATCAGTATCCATTTCCTCCTCCACCTCAGCAGAGCCAGTTTTAGCTGGGGTATGACTTCTAGGGCTCTTTCTGCTGGGTAATTTGATAGAGGGGTAATCCTTCTTATGGCTTTTAGTCTTCTTACCTGAATTCTCAAAAACCTCATCAGAGCTGATGCTCTCGACATCGTTAGAATCTGAGGAAAAACTGGAGCTACTCTTGTCAACATCCGCCCCCTGGATAGGGTTTTTGCTAATGGTTTGAGTGTGGAAATGCTCATGAATCAAAAGTAGAAGACCCTCATGCAGGGCCGGGTTGACGGTAGCTTTCTTTTTAAAACTAGAAATGGCCTTGTTCATCGAGTTAAAAAGATAATACGGGAAGGAGATCTTACTACCATGGCGAAAATGATTCAAAATCACAAAATGGTGAGTCCTAACCCTATCAAACCTGGGGTCTAGGGTTATATATTCAATGACAGCGTAGAGAACATACCTCCAGAGCTTCTTTATAGTATCCATTACAAAAAATGTCTCTTTCTTGCCCAGCTTGTTCAGCTCTTCAGTGTTTTTCACAAAATCCTTGATTGCATTAGAAGACATCTTCTTGTCTCTAAAGAATTTATGCCCCTCCATCGGAATCCCCGTGACTTCAGCAACCACATCCTCAGTAATTTGAAAGTAGACCCTGTTCACCTTAACCTTACCATTATTCCATGAATTCACCATGCTGTTAGTGATCTTAGGATCCGAGCCATGAAGTTTCTTGAAGAAATTAGTAACCCCACCCTTTTCCAGCTCTCTCCAAACTTTGGCCTTGTTCTTCCACTTCTGAACTTCCCCCACCGGCTCCTTTCTGCTCCTCTCACCCGTCATGTTTACCTGATCAACTTCCATAATTCTCATGAACTCTGAACTGTGCAAGTTATTTGCATTCAAAAAAATGGTGATGTTTCTTTTATGATACTCATGAATATACCCCTTTCTGAAAATAATGGTATCGTCCTTTCGAACATGTTGAAATGTCAGAGGAAACCCCTTTTGCTGGTGAAAATCACGATGCCAATAATGGCACTTACCATTTATTAAGCAATCTTTATTATCCATAATTGCATTGGATTTGAGCCATCCTTCCCAAGATTTTATCTTGGTCGATAAGCAACTTTGCCTCCGCCGAAAAATCTTTTCCGGCATGCCAGGTCAGATTATTGGTGGCGTTAACCCCTTTATTAGCAAACCAATCAGCGACTGGGTTTGCCTCTCTGTAAACATGAGTGATGTGGACCTTATCAAACTTTGTGAGAGTGGCACAAGTCTCAGCAATTATGTTCGCAATCGTCCACGAGGGAGGGGAAATACCATTAATGGTATTAATAATGTTTATGGAGTCCCCCTCAAGCCAGAGTTTAGTAATCTCGGCTTCAAAAGCCAACTTGACCACCTTACTCGCAGCTCTTGCTTCAGCCAGATGAATAGTCTGGATTCCCAGCGGGAAAGCAAAGGCAGCTATTCCCTCCCCATAGAAATTTCTTATGATTCCACCGCAACCTGAAGGGCCTGGGTTACCCTTAGAAGCCCCATCAAAGTTGGCTTTTCACCAACCATCTGGGGGGAGAAGCCAGCTAGCATCCTGCCTTTTGAGGTTCCTGTCTTTTTCTTTAGCTATCTTTCTGTCCCCTTCTTCTTCTTCTTCCTCCTTCAGCACTTGGAGATTTTCCTTTATATTCTTCGAGACCTTCTTGCCAAGGATTATAGCCGACTCCTCTCTGTCTCTAAATATTCTATTATTCCTTTCCTTCCAAATTCCCTAGCAAAAATGGGGTAAAATCCAGTCCGAGTGATCCTGCCGACCAACAATCTTACAAAGACCTTTCCATTGATGGAAAAAATCCATGAGATTATCCAGTTTGCACCAGAGGGTTTCATTATCATGTGTGATGACATTCCACACCTCCCTGGCATAGTCACATAAGATGAAAATGTGATTTCTGGTCTCAGCCTGATTCTTACACAAGGGACATCTACTGGGCATAACATGTCCTCGCTTCATGAGATTGTCATGAGTAAGGATTTTGTTCTGAAGAGCCAGCCAATAAAAAATGTTGATCTTTGGAGTGAGACCCGGAATCCAAGCCTCCGCCCAAGGGGCCTTCTCTTTTAAGCTCCAAAGGGAATTATAGCCTGAGGCAACAGAGTAGATAGTATTTTTGGGATTTTAAAGATTTTTAGAATATTTTTATATTATTTATTGTTTTAAATTTTATTTTTATTTTTAAATTCTAAATTTAAAAAGGCATCTACAGAGAATATTCTCTGTCAACAAAAATGATTTATTCATCTTTCTATACAAAATCCAGAGAGAGTTTTTAAAAACTTTTAGGGCAATTTTTTTGAAGTCTTAATTTTTTTTCTAAGTGTTGAAAATTTTAAGAACAAAGGCATAAAGATAAATTTTTTTCCAAGCATGAATGCCAATTTTATCCTTTATTCAAAGGAGGATATATATATATATATATATATATCATTGAATTTTGCTAACACCTAGTTAAGCCATGAATTTAATATCTACTTAAAATAACATTGCAAGATTGATTTTTAGTTTACAATAATCACAAAATTGAACTTTCATTTATAACATAATTTTCATTTTCAACATATAAGGAAACTTGAAATTTTGCTTAACTAAACCATCATCATTTCGTCCTATTTTTGATATGCATCCATCTAATTGAAAATTACAATTAAATCACATGATAAGAAATTATACTCAATCACCATTTTATTGGCAAACCTGATTCAAAGGCTCAACCAAGAAAGAACTAGGAAGAAAACCCGGTGTCGTTGCCATTACAACAAGGTTTTAAAAAAACAAAATACATAGGATTCCAATCCCAAAATTTTAACAATTTAATTGAATTTCCTTCATGACCCTTATCAAGGGTTCCATATCAATTTTTGCAACACATTCTATGAACTGTGGAGAGAACAGAATCTGATCAGGTGTCAACAAGCATGACCAAGAGACAAATCAAACATACATATTCATACAAGGTTTTCACAATAAGATTCACAATGAATCAAAACTAGGGAAAGGTGGATTTTTTCCAACAAGAGATGTTAGACACAACACCAAACCAAGTGCCCAATCGGGGCTATAAATCAAGAACTTTCGTTCTTCCATTCTTACATGCCAAAACTCATACGTGGTTTGTGCTGATAGGTAGGGGCCCATAACACCCTACCCTCTCTCCCTCTTCTCATCCTGAGAAGAGACTCTACACTGTTGGAGTTTGACTAAAATGCCCTTTCTTGAAATTGGCCACTTCTGCCCTCTCCCAAGGTGAGTAATGCCAAAACACCCATGCAAGAACATCTCAAAATTCAAACACAAACATGAAAGAAAATCATTCAAAATAACATGGTTTTCAAAGCTTCCCAACATACCCACAAACATACAAACATTCATACAACAACAAGGTAGCATAAGCATGAAACAAACATGAAATCTAAACAAGGGAGATGAGAATTCCTACCTTCACAAAGGGGTAATGGAAAATGAACAAGTTTGAGTAGAGCTGTTCCCTTCCTTGCTTCAATCTTCCAAGACTCCTCTCTAAATGTAGAGATTGGGTAACAACCTCCACTAGTCCAAGAAGGGCCTCTAAATAAGCCTCAAACTCAACCACCAAAGGGATCAATAACTTCTCCCACCCACTTACAATTCTAGAAACTCCTAACTCAACCCACACTATGGTTAAACACTAAGTCGAGGTGGGGTGATGAAACTCATGGTAGCCATAGTCAATTTTTGCACAAAGGCTTAGGGGTTGGAAAAGACCCCTAATCCATACCCATACCTATACCCCTTGGGTATAAATATTTCATGTTTTAAAGCCTTAGGAATAGGTTTGGAACTGAAAAAAAGCTAGGAAATAATTAGGACCAACTAACAACTCTAACAATTTAGATTAAGCACTAATCCAAATTAGGGTGACTAAACTCGATTAAGAACCAAATTAGCAAAAGATACTAACTTACTCTGACTTAGGTCCAAAGGTTACATAGCTAACCCTAATAAGCACATTGAAGTACATAAGAAAATTCACGAGTGTCAAGTGACACTATGAGAAAACAGTTACAAACATCAAAATTTACTAATCATCGAGAGATACACACATACATCTCACAATTAATTTAGTTACGAACAACAAGGTTTTCCACAATTAACAAATAGGGATCAGTTCTGTTCCTCTGTCAGGTTTCTCGGCTAAATATCCTGCACACTCATTGCACACATCAGTAGTCCCATAAAATCACATGCACATATGTATATACGCATCAAGAACTCACATAAATTAAAACATACATCTAAAAAAAAAAATCATGATTTCTCTCATCCTATTCAATTCTTAACCATTCAAATCTCTTAAATCAAAGTGTTAATCCTACATTTACTTATTTCATCAACATATATATACATAAAACATTAAATGACAAACATCAAATATTTGAAAGTAACATCACACAACATAAAATAATATAATATGTTCAAAGCATCAGATAATGTCTCGACATCTCGAGTCATGAGTATCAAAATAATAGAGTAACAACTATGCTACAAAAGGTCGAGGTGAGGCCTCACATTCAGAGTCTATAGCAAATTCTTAGATCTAGTTTGTTGCCTTGCAACAAATTCTATCAGCAATTCTTATCAGAATTCATCATTCAAAACCCTTTCCACTACTAAAAAAAAACTTTACCACATTTACCAAAGCTTTTATTTAATCCATTGAATTAACGGCAATGATAAACAGGTATACAACCTAACTGGATTGCATTCAATTGCACAAGCCTTTACTGATACAATATCGACATAACTCAATAATAAAAAGGAAACAAGATTAAGAAAAGAATGATATGGGGACAGTTCACAATTTGTATTTATTTTCTTTGAAAATTGTATACCATTTACAATAGACTTAGAATGACCTTCAACAAGAAACACAACTCACTCTATATTCATGTATCCTCAAAGAATTGACAAAGAAAATACATCATGAATTTGTTTTCAAAAATTTGGACCAAAGATAGACTAAGCATATCACTTAGAAAATTAGAATTCAGACCCTTCTTTTGCCTTGGAATCTCACTTAAATAGTGTGAGATGCAACAAGCTTCAGGCTAAAAGAAAGTGACAGGTGTCCTTTACAAAGAATATTTACATACACCTACCACAAAATGACAAAATGTGGGTAACAGAAGATATCTAGATCAAAACATTCTTTTAAGTGAGTCAGCTTCTGTTATACGTTCTAGTGTTGCTTATTGGTTATTGATCAATTTTCCTGGCATAAGTAACTACCAAATTAGCCAACAATGAAGCTTGTTCTATTGATTGGGTTTGAGAAATGATAGTATCAGTGATTTGGACTTCCTCATCTTGCACGCCATCACTGTAAGTTTCATTTGCATCCAACTGTTCACTAGAAGCCATTTCTGCCATCCACCCGTCAAATAATGCATCTTCTAGCCAATTGAAATGCAAAATATCCTTCTATTTTTTTATTACATAATCAGCCACATTATTAATATCAATGAAATCCTATTTTAAAGAATCAAAGAATATTTTGGCTTCCACCATCTCTTCTGTTGTGGTGGCCCACCATGCATGCCCAGTTTCATTTACTACTTGATTAATTCTTAAACAGAATGCATCATCAAGTTGTTTCACCCATTCCTCTTTGCTTTTTAAATTATTTTACTTATCTAGGGCATGAGGAAATAATTTGAAATTTTGACTCTTATATTTGTTTAAGTGGCTTATTGTCATCTTCTGTAAATGTATCCTTTTACTATCAAAGTCAGCAAGGCCAGAAACAATATCAAAGATTTTTTCAATCTGATCATGAGAACTATCTATAACAGATAAACACAAAAAGGTTACTGCTTTTTCCCTTCTTACCGATTTGTTCACAATAGGCTTTAGAGCCTCATCATTTTCTTTTAACTCCTCCCAAATGTTAATCACCCTGACTAATTGATGATGGATTAGTGGCCATTCAACTTTGTCTCCTAGATATGTAAGAGCTTTTCTTAGTTTATCTTCATACTTAGATTCCAACTCTATAGGTAAGGCCCATAGTTTAGCCTTTTCTTCTTCAAAATCCTCAGTAGTGTAATATCGTGGCCCCTGGGGTGTATCTGGCATTTCAATGAGGAGGGTAGACTTAAAAGGTTCTACTGGGGGATGAGGGTATGTTATTCTAGGCCTGGTGGATTGTTCCAATAGCTTATTTTCAAGCTCAATTCTCTTCTTTACCTCTTTGTTGTATGCATCCACCACTGTCTCATACTTGTCTTGTAATTCAAGCATGACCTGTTCCTCCTTCTTAGTAGTGGCCAAAAGAAATTGGGAAGAATCCACATTCCAATAGGCTACATGTACGTGGGAGGTGTCAGCAACCATTCTTACAAGTATGTTGCCCATTAATCCAGACTCATCTGGTTGCGATGATGTAGCTTTAGATCCTCTTTTCAATGACCAACTGACCAATGCAGCTTGATCTTCAATTAATGCAGTTCCTTGGAAATATTTTTTATTTGGGTCTTGCAATTCCAATTTATTTGAAACAGAATTGAAAATTAAGGCATCTGCTATATCCCAATTTGGCAATAATAATATATTAGAGGTCTTTACCATTTGCCTTCCTTTTTCAAGAGTAATGTTCTGGAATTCCTTCATCATTTCTTCTTTAATCTGGTTTTATATGGAAGTTTCATCCATTTCTGGATGCTCTATCTTCATCTTTTTACATTTCTCCTCAAAGATGTTCATGTTTGTCCTCCATGCAAATTGCTAAAAAGCTCTTGATTTTACAAAATTGTCATTAGTCAAAAATTGATGACTTGCTTGTTCTAATACAGGGTCCAATTCCCTGCCTCTATAATCAGCTCTTGTTAGATCTAAACTTGGGAGAGGAGGCTCTGGAGGGTTACCTTCATCCAATTCTGCTTGGGTAATAAAAACACCTCCCTGTGATCTAATTTCTTTAACTTGCTCACCTGTAAGCTGCTCTTCTCCAATTCTCAAAGAAGATTGGGTGGGTGAATATTCCTTAGTTTGAGGTCTCCCTTCTCTTATTACCTTCTGCCTCTTTGGGCTAGGCTCATCAGGTCTCTCCTCTAGAGCTATGCTGGTGGATCCCATTATTTTTTTGCCCTTACATATAGGAGCCCTTTTATTCTAGATTATAGTGTAACCAGGTTTTTTCTATACAATTACCTGACCAACCCCTATATTAGGAGTGAAAACTAACCTCTTCATGACTTCTCTGGCCTTATCAGGAGAAGAATTAATAAAAAATTGTTTCTTCTCATTCATGGTTTCCATTATTGCAGGGAAGTTATTTATGAGCTTGTTTATTCTATTAGCCTCTATATTGGCATTGTCTAAAGGACTATAATTCTAATCAAAATAATGAATAAATTCTAGGACCCAGGAGTAAACTATCCATTTTTCTTTTTTAGTTTCTTGTTCTTGTAAAGAAAATTCATTTCTTATAATGTCTTCTAGGTAATATGAATCATGCTTTACCGGTCCCAGCTTGATCCTATGTCTCAGAGTCTAATTGAAAAATCCCTCGGAATCACAAAAACGGGGGTGGGAGACAGCCATCATATACTGATCCAAAATTTTGTACAAAAAGAGCCATCCTCCTTTAGTAATCACAAACTGATGGGCCACTGTGTAGGTAGGGAAAAATGACCCTAGTTGCCTTTTTGACAAGAACATCTCCTCTACTCCTCCTAGTTGCCATAAGATTTATGCCATTCTGACCTTTAGGGGCACTTGGTAAGGCAAGATGTGAGGACTCCCTTTAAAACCATAAATTTTGAAAACTGTAGAAATAGGGTAAGGAATAATATCTCCCCAATTGTGTGAAACTTTCAAATTATGGGGGCTATCCATAGGTCTAATGAGATTCATCAATACTTTAGGGATCCTAGGATTATCACTCAAAAATAGACATCTCAATTTAGAAGCAAAATATCTATCAAATCTGACAAAATTGGCTTTATTTGCATCCCAAGTCATATCTGCACTCCACAACTGGACTGGCAGTGTTTCCCCATTTTCCTCTCTCTTCAATTTTATCTCATTACCAAAATATGTTACCCCTTTGAACGAGAACATATGCATTAATAAGGAATAGTGGCCAAAAGTTTTCTCCACCTTACCTCTCGCAATTCTAACCAAAACAATGTGAATTTCTTCAGCTAGAAAGGAGGCAAAATAAAAAATGACATCTACACCGAAAGAGGCAATTTGAATCATCATATACATAAGGTCAATGGGCATGAAATCCTACTCATCTTCACCAAGAACACGACACAGGGTCTTGTATATCTGTACAACCCAGGAAGTGAAAAGGCTCTTCTTAAAAGGTTCTTTAGAGGCTGCAGTTATTACTAGCAGAGTTCCTATGGTACCAATGTGTGCCCTCAATGCACCTCCCCATATTATATCTCTCTTTGCTTTGTATTCCTTTTCTAATTCCAGCAAATTGATTGGCACGTGGAAATTTGATAATGGTTCTAAGTGAAAAACCTCTCTAATTTCTTCAGGGCTAATTGACACTAGAGGCACACCATCATTTCTTCTCACAACCCTAATGGCTTGGTCATAGTTCTTGGCAATGTCTTCTAGCAAGTCGTAGTCCATGAAAACACTAGGAACTACTAACTTTCCCAAGTCAAAATTCCATATATTAGCGTGAGGGGCAAACTAATTCCTCTCTGAAAACCACTTTTTAAATAGAACAAGGCCAGTTTGATTGGTTACTGCATCCCTTACCCAGTTCCCCTTGTCATATAAGCCATCAGCAATTTTAAGCCTAGGATTTAATGAAATTAATCTTTTGACCTGTGCAGACTCTATAGTGGATCCTGGGAGTAATTCTAAGAAATCATCGTGGACATTCCTATTCATATAGTTAACTTTCCTAGAGAATGATATCTTAGGAGGCATCTTGATTGTAAAAATGGGAATTGGAATGTTATAGAGGTTATGATCAAATACTTACTTGATTTACCAAAATTATCCTCCTTTGGACTTCTGCAACTACTTTCAAATAGATATGGAATTGTTTTCACGTCTTCACCAATGCTTAATCGCAACTTGATCGACGGGTGCTTATGCTCAGAGAAAATGAAATCTTTACTGGAGTGGACTATAATGAATAATAAAAGAAAATCTTACAAATTATACTCTACTTTTTTCTCACACACGAAGTCTCCGTTCATCATAAGTGCGCAGGACAAAATGTCACCACACTTCCCTTTTTTTTAAAAAATGCGCCGTCAATTCTTGAAAAATCTTGCGATCTGGTAATGACAACTATGCTGGGTCATTTTCTTATTAAAATATTTGCAATCAAACCAATAGAATAGCTCCACCTGTATCTTTCCTTCAATGTTGGTGCTTTAGACTAGGCCCATGGATGACCACAGACACGTGTCATCATGTCACTAACTCGCTATACTTATACCTTGAGTATCTTTCCATGGTGAGCTAGTGATAACCTTTGATCTTATGTCAATCATGTGGCAGACATTTGAAATGACTTTTCAAGGAATCAATGGTGGGCCATCACTTGCTAACTCACCATGCTTAACTTCTGAGCACTTCTTTATAGTGAGCTAATGACAACCCTTGATCTTGGCCCAATCTCATGATCAAAAATCCTTGTATTACATTCTTGGGAAGTGGGTCCACGGTACGCTGTTGCTGAGCTGGCGCAATGCACTAGCATACATATATATATATTAATCATCCTCTATCTTAGGTTCTGTTGTGTTTTTGACTTTAGGGTCAATTGTTATGTTGCTACCGGAAAAACACAAAAATACCCGGCTAGCGATGCAACAACCCACCAGAAAATTGATGCTGGGAAAAGTAGCACAGCCTACACAAATTTTTTTGGGACTTTCCAAATCATTTCTGGTCATAAAAGAATGCCACCTTTGGCAATGATTGGGTCCTCGCTATGTCACTACCGAAAACTCGCTTGTATATTCTGATAGCGACTTAGCGACTTGATGAAGCTATTTGGATGCCAGATTTATTATTCTCGATTGTCACAGACATGTGTCATCACGTCACTAATTCGCTACACATATATCTCGAGTATTTTTCTTTAGCGAATCAACGATAACTGTAGATTTAAAGGAAATCCAACGGTGAAGTAAAACATTTTCACAAGGATTAAAACCACGATTTCAACAAAGGTGAATAAAGATCATTTTCTTATCCCCCTTCCCCCCTTTTTTTTAAAGAATTTTCGCGCCAAGGAAAATTTAAAAGGGAAAAAGGGACTAGCTAGAAAATAACACAAACTTAGTTGGAAACCTACTCACCATTAAGGGATCACAATCTAAAATTTTTTTATCTGGGCAAGAGGAAACCTATTATACAAAAATTCAAACCAACAAGAAGAAGTGAAATACAACATCCTAATGCATATTTTCTTTTAGATTACATGTTTTTTTAAAAGCATGAATATGCTCTTCTTCTGTCCTAGATTCTCCATACATAAACATAGTACAAAATCGCTTGGGGTTAGTTATTTCAATATTTGGACAATAAAATTCAAGGGAGACCTTTCTACATTTTCAAAAAAGGCCATTAGGAGACATGGTGGAAACTTCTAATTTTGTTTGATGGTTTTTGTGATAACCAAGGAAGAAGTATGTGATTGCTAGATAAGAGGATCTTCCAAACTAGCTAGATGATCAAAGGGATTTGTTTTTAATTTTCTCTTATCATTTCGAGGTTTGCAATAATGGGTGAGATCAAGTAACTCACCTATTTTTGGATATGATTTAAGAACTTTCTCAAATATATATAGTGATAAAGATCTAATATTATCCAAACAATTTTTTGAAGGCCCTCCTTTTAGTGCTACTTTGGTTGAGCATTATTTTCACACAAGACAATAATTAGAAAAAAGTGATACAAGATCCCCTCTCGAGAGAGTAACAAGATTAATTCAAAGGTTGAAGTAGACCAACAAAGGCTCACTTGTGAACCTTCAAATTTTATCTTTGATTCAGCCTTCCAAGTAATGTACCACAACCACAATGAACCTTGTTACTCTTTCAAGAGGGAAATTTGTATTGTTTATTTCTAATTATTTCCTCATAAAAAAAATGCTCAACATAATCACCCCTAAACTTACTATATATGGATAATATTAGGATGAAATAGTCTTCCTACTAATAACATGGTCAACTATGAAAATTCTCCAATCTTTAGCTTTCACTTCCTACTAACAACATGATCTACTTTGCTATAATGTCATGCCCAAACTACGAGGGCAAGAACACAATTTTTTTTTTGAAATAATTTATAATTAAAATGCTCTAAGTTTTAATCTGATTTCTTGCAAGAGAAGTGAAGGTTCACTATAATTCATCTTAAGTTTAAAACTCTAGTGGATGAATACATCGTTAAGATTTTGAAACTTTCGTTATTAGATTTATATCGATAAAGTTATGTTCTTACATTTCTTATACAACGTTATAGTAAAAATTATTTAAATAATAATGTAGATGACTTCAAATTAGTTTAATTGAAAAATATAAGCAAATAACATCTACATTTAAACTTATTTTAAATAGACAATAACCTTAAATCTAAAACCAATTAATACTCAAAAATTCAAACTAACTTCAATACTAAAACTAAATACATTTAAAATTTAATTAAAAGAATTATCACATCTACCTGTACACTTATATATACTATTCTTATTTATGATTAATTATTAACCTACAAATCAAAAACTAAGTAACATTCAACTAATTTAACATTAATATAAAAACTAACACTACTAAAAAAATATATTAAATTTTGAACAATGGCTTACACAAATAACACAAGTTATAACTAACTAAAATTTACTTAATTTACATTTACAACTTAACTAATTAAAAAACCATAATTAAACACAACTAATCCTAAAGATGAAACTAACAATATAACTTAAATAAAATTAAAACTAACTCCTATTTCAATAACATTACTATACTAACATCTTTAATATAATGTTAATATTAATAAACTTTAAACTAATAACAACTTACACAACAAAAATAATAAACTAACTAAAAACAATTTAATAAATTACACTAAATTATAACTATCATGCTAACCTGAAACTAATTTCAATTAAAATAAATTAACACTAACTACTAACCCCCTAACCTACTTACTAACCACGCCCCTCCAAACTAACACCTAACTCTACCTACACCCTACTCTATCCCTACACCCTACCACATGTCAAGTCGACCCTTCTTCCCCAGAACCCCCATCACATTCAGACTACACTTCCCAAGCGCTCCACTTGGGACAACGCGCTGCCCAAGTGTGGGATGTGCTGACATGTGAGGTGGCAATGAGGACAGAAGGTAAGTATAAGGTTTAAAACATAAAGAAATCTCCTTCCTCCAAAACCCAATGCCTCCTAAGGAAATTATTTCATGTACAAAGTCAGGGTAGTACAGAGTGATGTCATCCTATATGATGACATTGACCTTTGCAAAACTTAGTTTAAATAAAAACTTTGATGTTTTCTCCTCCAAGTTGAGCGCCCACTTAAGTGAGGGAGATGGGGATGGGACATGGGGGCAGGGTGACATCACCCCACCCCCCCCCCCATGATCATTCTGACTTGCCATACAAACTTTTAAAAAAAAAAACCCTTTTTTTTTAAATGTAGCTTTAGAACTGACGTCCACCAAGGGAGATGAAAATGCATTGATTTCATAAAATTTTCTAGGTAAGTTAGGATATTTAGTTATATTTTCTTTTCTTTTCTTTTGATAGTTATTTTATTATTATTTTTTTTCATTTTAAATATAATTTTTCAATAAAGTAAAAGGGATCTTTTTAGGGAATCTTTTGATTCTCTGTTACCCAAGACCATTTAATAGTTTCTCCCATACAAAAGACAGAGAGTTTTTACTCTCTTGAAACTCATTTTTGTTTTGTCTTATAATTTTCTAAGTATAAAATTTTCAATTGATTAATAACCAAGGGGGGGATTTTTTTTTTAAAGTACATTGAATAGATCTACTTGCAAATAGATAAACCAAGAAATTTAGATAATTATTTAAACTGCAATGCAAGTATTGATTTAATTCCAATAATCACAAAAACTAATCTTTCATTCATAATAAAATTTTCATTTCCAACATATAAGAAAACTTGAAATTTTCCTAATTAAATCAACATCATTTCCATCCTTTTTTTAATGTGCATCCATCTAATTTAAAATTACAATTAAATCAAATGATAAATAATTATACTCAATCACCAATTTTATTGGCAAACATGATTCAAAGGCTCAGTCGAGAAAGAACCAGGAAGAAAACTTAGCTTCGTTGCCATTACAACAAAGTTTGAAATACAATTACATAGGATTTCAATCCTGAATTACAACAATTTAATTGAATTTCCTTCATAACCCTCATCAGGGGTTCCATAACAATTTTTTGCAACACATTTCTAAGAACCGTGGAGAGAACAAAATCTGATTAGGTGACAACAAGTATGACCAAGAAACAATTCAAACATGCATATTCAGACAAGGTTATCACAATAGGATTCACAATGAATCAAAACTAGGGAAAGGTGGATTCTTCCAACAGGAGAAGTTAGGCACAACACTAAGATAGATGCCCAATCAGGGCTATAAACCAAGAACTTCTATTCTTCCATTTTAACATACCAAACTCATACAAGGTTTGTGCTGACAGGTAGGGGCCCATAACACCCTACCCTTTCTCCCTCTTCTCATCCTGAGAAGAGACTCTACACTTGGTTGAGTCCAACTAAAAAGACCTTTCCCAAAATTGGTCACTTCTACCCTATCCAAGGGTGAGTAATACCAAAACACCCATGCAAGAAAATCTCAAAATTCAAACATAAACATGAAAGAAAATCATTCAAAAATAACATGGTTTTCGAAACATCCCAACATACCCACAAACATACAAGCATTCAAACAACAACAAGGTAGCATAAGCATGAAACAAACATGAAAATCTGAACAAGGGAGATGAAAATTCCTACCTTCACAAAGAGGTAATGGCAATGAACAAGTTTGAGTAGAGCTTTTCCCTTCCTTGCTTCAATCTTCCATGACTCCTCTCTAAATGTAGAGATTGGGTAACCACCTCAACTAGTCCAAGAAGGGCCTCTAAATAAGCCCCCAACTCAACCACCACAAGGAAATAACTTCTCTCACCCACCTACAAATCTAGAAGCTCCTAACTCAACTCACACTATGGTTAACCACTAAGTGGAGGTGGGGTGATGCAACTCATGGTAGCCATAGTCAATTTTCGCACAAAGGCAAAAAGAGACTTTTTGAGTGACCTCAAAAGTCAATAAAAGGGGCTTAGGGGTTGGAAAAGACCTCCAACCCATACCCATACCCCTTGGGTATAATTAATTCATGTTTTAAAGCCTTAGGAATAGGTTTGGAACCAAACAAAAGCTAGGAAATAATTAGGACCAACTAACAACTCTAGAATGTAGATTAAGCACTAAACCAAATTAACAGTGACTAAACTCAATTAAAAACCAAATTAGCAAAAGATACTAACTTAATCCGACTTAGGTCCATAGGTTACACAGCTAACCCTAACTAGCACGCTAAAGAGCACAAATAATTCACGAGTGTCAAGCGACACCAAAAGAACATAGTTATGAACATTAACATTCACTGATCAAAGGAAAATACATACATAAATACATCTCACAATTAAAATACTTGAATTACGAACAACAAGGTTTCCAAAATTAGCACATAGAGATCAGTTATGTTCCTCCGTCAGTTTTCTTGGCTAAAATATCTACACACTCATTGCATACATCAGTAGTCCCAAAAATCACATGTACATATGTATATACATATCAGGAATCACATAAATTAAAACATCCATCTATAAAAAAATCAAGGTTCCTCTCATCCTATTCAATTCTTAACCATTCAAATCTCTTAAATCAAAGTGTTGATCCTACATTTACCGATTTCATCAATATACATATACATAAAACATTAACTGACAAACATCAAATATATGAAAATAAGATCACACAACATGAAATAATATGATATGTTCAAAGCATCAGATAATGTCTCGACATCTCGAGTCATGAGTATCAAAATGATAATGTAACAACTAAGGCTACGAAGGGTCGGGGCGAGGCCTCACATATAAGCTTTGGCCTTCTTTTTAAAACCTCACAATTGGGTTTTGAATTCTTTTAAGCCCTTTGTAATTCAATATATTGAACTTTTCACCTATTCTAAGAGTTTTTAATTTCTTACTTTTATTTTTTTGAGGAGAAAAAATTAGTGTTGAATAGACTATGTACATTGGAAAAGCACTCGATAAAACTATGGACCGCTTGATTTAAACTCTCTTACTGAATCACATAATGTAAATTTTGTTAGGCTTCCTAATCATCCCCTCCAAAATTTGGGAGATTTATTATTATGAGGCCATAGGAAATCCTATTGTTCACTACTTTGAAGTTGATCATACTACCTCTTTCATGGGACACTCTACTTTTCATAGTATTTTGGTGAAAATTTACATCTTAAAGCCTCTTCATTGGGGAGTAGTTTTTATGGCAGGGATAGACATTGGACTCAATTTTTTGATTATAAAGGCCCTTCTTGGTGTTGGAATTTCTTCTCAATTGGATGTTTGACTTTAGATTGTTCACTATCACATCAAAAAGTACTATTATTTTGTGAAACGATGCTCATGGTGATTATTTGACTATTTAGATTATTGCTTCTACTTATAATGTCTTCTTCTAGGGTGATGATTTATGTTTAATTGATGTGGCATCATCATGCCATGTGGACCATGTTGGGT